>JAWWLV010000082.1:1761567-1801640 GCA_035041135.1 Platyrinchus mystaceus
CACCCCCCAGGGCTGGGGCAGGTAACTGGGAGCTTCCCCATGCCTTAAACAACCCCCCTTCCCACCCAGAGCTCCCACTTCTGCTTTATGGGGCTGGGACCACCATAAAGGCACTTGGTTTCTGCCCTCCCACAGTGTCCTGTGGGACTGCAGCAACTCCACACGTCCCTCTTGCTTTAAGGGGTTGGGGCCGGTTTTGGGGCTTGTTCCCACATTTCTGGAGCACACTGGGATTTGGGAGAATCGCTGTTTCTCATTGCAAAGGGAAAGAGGGCTGGGGAAGCCGAGGGTCTCCCTGGGCTGGGAGAGGAAAGCTGGGCTCAAACACGGCCCCGGCTCTGCGTCACAGCTCCCCATGGCTCTGATTCCCTTCCCTTGGTGTTTCAGCTTTGCTACTCAGGGAACAACCCCTCACAGGGATGGCACAGTGGCTGTTGGTGTTGGCCACCTCCCCAGGCTGGGGATAAGGGAGTAGGGGGATCTCCAGCCCAGATCCCACAAGCTGGGGCGAGCATACAGCGCGATGGAAACCGCCCGAGGCCTCCCCGCTCTCCCCGGAGGTGACTCACAGCTGTGAAAACTGGGGGAGGAATTTTAAAGCTGCTGCTGAGCTCTGAGGAAGCAGGTGGAACCACCACATCTCGCTCAGACCTCCAGCATCGCCTTGGCTGGTCCTTTGCTGGCGTCACCTCCCGGCTGTGTCACCTCCCAGGTGGCCTTTGAGGGGTGCCCTGTGCAACCTCCACAGCCAGGGCATGGAGAGGTTTGGGATGGGTGTTTGGCTGGTGGCAGGAGAAGCTGCTCACTCAGCGGGTGCTGGGCTGGAATCCAGGGGGATGGCTGGAGGGAATGGCCATTGTTTGCTGTGGATCCAGGCTCTGTGTGTGCCGTGCGATCGGAGATAAGACCTTCTCTTCCTATTGCGAGACCCCTCTTGCACCAGCAAAATGAACTTCCAGCTTGGTCTCTCTCTGCCACCTCCCAAAGCAAAGCTTTCCAGCAAGGAGAGAGCCAGCCAAGGCTCAGCACCCCCTGGTTTCTCTGACAGGACAGAGCTGGAGCCATGTCCGAGCGCCGGGCGGGCACCAAGGGCCGGCGTTTGGGCTCCAGCCGGCGCAAGCAGATCCGTGAGGGCTCCAGTGAGGGACCAGCACCAGCACCTGGCCTAGATGAGGAACAGCCATGGCCATCTGAAATAGTGCAGAGGGTGCAGGGCTTCCTCAGGGAGCAGGACAAGGACCAGGCAGGGTTCATCACCCGCTCAGACATGCAGGTAAGGGATGGGGTTGTCAGGGATGGGGTTGTCAGGGATGGGGTTGTCTTCTGCAGGTGGCTGGAGACTGGGTGATGGGTGGGATTATCCCCCTGATTTGCTTTGTTTTCAGAAATTCCAGGAGGAAGGTTTCCCATGCAGCACAGAGGAGCTGGAGCTCGTCTTTGACGGGCTGGATGCCGCCGGCACCGGGAGGTTGAGCACCGAGGAGTTCACTGCCGGGCTCCGTAAGTGCCACACGCTGCCTCCAAACAGCCCAGGCTGACCCTGGGCACAACCCCAGCGCTCTGCTACAGGGCTGTGAAGTGCTCCCCTTGCTGTGTGGCACATGATGCCCCTGAATTGTCCCCATGCCCAGGTCTCAGCCTGTGGCTCAGCCACTGAAGGGTCCCATTGTGCTGTAGCAGCTTGTTGGGGTGTGAAGTGTCAGGGTTTGGGCTTTGCTGGCACCCCAGCTGGGCACTGAGGATTTGGGATATCTGTTGGCAGGGCAGTTCCTGAGCTCCCAAAAAGCTGCCAGGGAGCACAGGCGGAGGAAAACGGCGTCCCGGAGGGTCCGCTTGGTCCTCCCCAGCCCGGCCTTGGAAGGGGTGGACAGCGAGGACAGGAGACACTTTGCTGCCTTCATGGACCAGCTGGGCACTGACAATGTCTCTGAAGAGTAAGTGCCCTGCTTAGCACCCATGGGTGTCCTGCAGGGAGGGTAGAGGGGGAAAGGCCTGGGGTAGGAGATTCCTGTGCGGACCAGGAGCCCAGAAAGGTGCTGGAGGTGCCTTTGGCTCGAGCACAGGAGCAGGGGACAGCATTCCAGGGACCCCAGTGCTCCTCTGTCCCCACACATCCCAAATGGTGTGAGCTAAATGACTCAGGACCCCACAGCTGGCCTGGCTTTGGGGGGCCCTGGGGGGATGGTACCCCAAAGCACCCCTGTCCCTGCAGACAGGAGATCTGGCAGCTCTGGGTGAAGCTCCGGCAGGACGAACCGCAGCTCCTGGGAAACCTGGAGGATTTCCTGGCCAAGATGAGGCATCGCATCCAAGAAGCCAGGAGCAAGAAGGAGGCTTTGAAGGTGACTCTGAATAAGTGAGTCACCACAGGGCAGTGGACAGGGATGGGAAGGATGGGGACAGGGATGGGAAGGATGGGGACAGGGATGGGAAGGATGGTTCATCCCAGCCACGGGGAGAAACCTGAGTGCTCTCAACATCTCCATCAGTGTCCAGAGCAGAAGCTTCGCTGGTCTTTGGGGTTGGGCTCCCTCTACAGTCTTGGATGGGATGGCAAAAGTGCTGGACTCTGTCGGACACATCCGTGCTGAGTGAGCCCTCCTGGGCTGCAGCCAGAGGGTCCCGTGGGCAATGTGGGGTCCCAGGGGCCTGCACCCTGCAGCAGGGTCAGACCACCCACCCCTCCACCTCGCTGTCCCCACAGGCGAGTGGCTGAGCACGACAAGGAGGTGCAGCAGCTCTGCGAGGTCCTGGAGCAGCAGATCCAGCAGGAGCAGCAGCGGCTGGAGCGGACGGTGGGTCACCGACTGCTTCTCTCCCCTTGCTGCCCGCCCCAGGGGGGACCCAGCACCCCCAAACCCCCTTGGCAGCTCCCAGTGGGTGCCAACGTCCTTGTTGCCGTCCCAGAGCGTGGCCCGGAGCCACCAGCAGGGCGTGGAGCTGCAGCGGGTGCTGGACGCCAGCGAGAGGGAGGTGCAGCGCTTGGTCACGGCGCAGATGGAGGTGGGCTGGCCCCAAAACCCGGCCCCTTTTTGTGTGAATCGCCCCCCTCACGGTGGAGGGGAAGTTCAGCCCAGGGTTTAGAGGACATGGCTGTCCATGAATTATTTTCCATGGGGGTTTTGGCGGGCTGTGAGTGTCCTGGTTGCCATCCCACAGCTGGAGCGGCGCTGCCGCAGCCTCCGCAGCACCCAGCAAGTCACCAGCACGGAAAACCGGGAGCTGGAGGAGAGCAACAGGATGCTGGAGGATCACCTGCAGCACCTCCACCAGCAGCTCAAGCAGACCCAGGGGCACCTGAGCACAATGAGGGCTGCAGTGGCTTGGGAGCACGTGGAGGAGCCAGGGTGAGTAGCTGAGTGATGTATCTGCACATATGTGGTTTCCTCCTGGATGGGTCTCAGTCATCATGGTGCTTCAGAGGTCTCCATGGTACAGATTAACCATGGCTTGGGGTGAAACGCGTCAGGAAAAAAAGGCAGAACTATCAGCAGCATGCACTGCACCTGTCCCTTGAGGACAGTGCCAGCAGAGATGGGGATGCCCTTCACCCAGAAGGACCCAGCCAGGACTGCTCCAAGGGTGGTGGGTTTTGCTGTCCTGCTTCTATCACTGCCCTGGTGGCTGAGGACAGCCCTGGGGCAGGGGTGGATGTGGTGAAGAGGATGCAATTGCCATTTTGACCCCTGTGCTCTGTGTTTGCAGGGACAGAACGGTGGCAGAGTTACCCAGCGAGATGCCAATGTCCCCACAGGTACTTCAGCTGGGTGTGTGAGCACAGGACAAGGTGTCCAAGCTCCAGGGCTCAATTTGGGACTGCTGAGGAGCCCAAGAGCACAGGGTGCTCCTGCAGCTGAGGCACTGCCTCCCCTAAAAGCTTCCTCAAATGGGGTTGTCACAATGCCACGCAGATGTTTGGGAAGGGGAGGGGGCAGCAGCAGCACCTTAGTTCTGGTACCCCCAAGACTTTGGGTGGGTACATCTGGATACCTGCTGAAGAGCTCAGCATTGTTTCAGGTGGTTACACTCCCTCACCAAGAGTTTTTCTCTTTCCTCTCCCCTTCTCACCTTGTTTCTTGCAGATGAGTCCGGGGAAGTTCCGCTCGGAGATGCGGATCAGACTGGGGTCCCAGAGTGATGAATGCAAAGCCAAGAACACCCACCAAGTGTAAGGGGTCCTGGGCAGCAGCTGCTGCTCCCACATGTGCCCCTGGGGTCTGTGAGCTGATGCTGAGCCCCCAAGTCCTCTCTCCACCCTCCCCAGGCAAACCATGATATTTAGTCCTTTTAATGCTCCCCTCCCACCGACTCATCTCTCATCCTGGAGATCACATCTCTTATCCCAGCTCATCACTCCCTTGGCTCAGGAACTTGCTGTGCCTGGCTGAGAGGCATCTTTTCATGTCTGGTATGCTGACATAGATACTGGGAAGAGGCACATGTATCCATGTGTGCATCCCCCTTTCCCTCGTCCCCACTGCTGCCCGTGTGAACCCCAAGTGCACCCAGAGGGTAAATCAAATGGGGTTTGGAGAGGGATGGGGTGAGGTGGTAGATCAGAGGCCCCCTGGGACTGGCCAAGGATGGGAAGGAGCTGGAGCCTGACCTGGGAACTGGGCTCATCCCCCCCATTCTCTGCCCTTTCCAGGGTTTGGGAGATGCTGCCAGCAGAAATAAGCATTTCGGGAGCCCCGCCGGGAGCGAGCTCTGCGGAAGGGGAGCCCTTCCCGGAAAATCTGAAAGAGGAACACCTCTCTGACCAAAGCTCTTTGCTAAGAGAGATGAATGATGCAATAGCAGCTCTGAGCAAACATCTGAAGGCACAGGCACCGGGTGCACCCTCTGCTCCTGCAGACACTGCCAGTCACCCCCAGGATGATGCTGAGCCCCAAACAGGGCAGGAGGCAGCCACAGCCCATGGAACAACCCCTGGGGTTCTGCAGGACACCCTCCCTGGCCACGTCAGCCATGAGCTGCCTGAAGGAGACCTGAAAGAAGGACCAGCCACAGCTGAGTTTCGTGCTCTGGATGTGACAGAGGCTGGTGCGTCCCTGGGAGCCGGGCACCACATGGCTCAGGAGCCAGGGGCAGAGCAGGGGGGGAGCCCAGAGGAGGCACAGAGGATGGTACTTCTGCAAGGAAAGGATGCTGGTGTGAAGGAGATGGTGCTAAAGGTGACAGAGCACCTGGGAGAGAGCAAGGAGGCAGGAGAGCAGGCAGTGATGGAGGTGGAGGGAGCAGAGTGGATGCAGGAAAACACAGGTTGGGAAAAGGCACAGCTCCTGGGAGAAGCTGAGGAAGCAGGGCTAAGACAGGGAGAAAGTTTGGGGGCAGGTCTGGGGCCACCTGAGGCTGGGCAGGCAGCTCTAGCAGTGGGACAGTGCCTTGCCATGGAAGAGCTTCAGCCCGGGGCAACTCAAGGTGAAGATGTGCAGGCCCTGGGCATGGCACAGCAGGAATGGGCTGATCCATCATGGGGGAAACTGGAAACAGAGCTGGGAGAGCACCTGGAGCCAGAGCCACCATCCCGGGGTGAGGCACAAGTGGGAGCAGCCCAGGGGGACGGTGTCACCCCGGAGGTGACCGTGGCTCCTGGCCCCGGGGTGCTGGAGGAGGAGGAGGAGGAGCGTGTCAGTGCGGAGCTGCAGCCCCAGGGAGAGCCCTCGGATGCCGAAGGGCTGCCAGTCCCAGCTGAGCACGGAATGAGCTGCAGAGCCGGGGGAGAGGAAGAGGAGGTGGAGGGAACACAGCGCAGGGAGGCAGAGCGGCGGCTGCAGGGCGAGTCTGTAAGGGGGGACGCGGGGTGGGGAGGCAGCGCGGGGGCTGAGGTGCCGCTTCCAGCGGCTGTGCCACTCCCCGACCTGCAGGAAAGGGGGGTGGGAGCAGACGTGGAACCGCTGGAGGCCCAGAACAGCGATACCAACGTGCAGCTGCTGCCAGAGGTGGAGGCAGATCCGCAGGTCACAAGCGAGGCTGGATCCCCAGGGACAGAACGGGGAGGGAGCATAGATCCAGGTGTGCAGCCACTGGAGGAGGAGGATGAGCCACAGTTAGGGCTGGGGGAAGAAAGGGGAGCTGCTGAGATGCACAGTGAGGGTCCTTCCCCAGCAGAAACACCTGCAGGGAGCTCAGACCCCTGTGGGCTGTTCCCAGTTAAGTCCCAGCCACAGGAACTGGTGGAGGCAGAGGATGCCCAGGCAGATGTGCAGCTGTGTGGGGGTCTCAGCCCAGAAACCTTGTGGGGAGCGAAGGGTAGAACAGACATTCAGACTGAGGAGGAGGAGGAGGATGGGGCACAAGGACAGGATGAGCCTGGGCTGCCACAGGAGCCTGTGCTTGAAGCTCATGGAGCAGCAGTTGGGCAGGGAGAGGGGGTTGGTACAGGTGTGCAGCCACAGGAGGAGGATGAAAACCTGGACACTGCTGAGGAGCAGAGCACTGATGGCAACGTGCAGCTGCTTACAGAGGTGGATGAGCTCACTTTGATCCCAGGAGGAAGCACAGAGGCAGATCTGCATCTCTTGGGTGAGGCTGGATCCACAGGGACAGAGCAGGGAGACAGATTAGATCCAGATGTGCAGGCCCTGAATCAGGTCAATGAAGCAGAGTTTTTGGAAATGGAGGCAGAGGATGCCCAGGTAGCTGTGCATGGGGGTCTCAGCCCAGGAGCCCCGTGGGGAGGAGAGGGTGGAACAGTCATTCAGCTCGAGGAGGAGGATGGGGCACAAGGACAGGATGAGTGTGAGATGCCACAGGAGCCTGTGTTTGATCCACATGGAGCAGCAGTTGGGCCGAGAGAGGAGGCTGGCGCTGGTGTGCAGGTATGGGATGAGTCTGAAAGCCTGGACACTACTGAGCAGAGCACTGATGGCAATGTGCAGCTGCCTACAGAAGCAGATAAGCTCACTTTGATCCCAGGAGGAAGCACAGAGTCAGATCTGCAGCCCCTGAGTGAGACTGACTCCCTGGGGTCAGAGCAGGGAGGGAGTGTGGATCCAGGAGTGCAACCCCTGGATCAGGTCAGTACAGCAGAATTAGTGGAAATGGTGGAGACGGGAGACTCCAGGAGAGACAAGCAGCTGAGTGGAGATGCCAGCCCAGAAACCCCCCAGCAAGAGGGGGACCATGCAGCCATGGAGCTCAGGGATGAGGCTGAGGGACAAGGACAGGGTGAGCATGGACTGCCACAGGAGCCTGTGCTGGACACGCTGGAGGGCCAGAGCACTGGTGCCAACGTGCAGCTGCTTGCAGAGGAGGATGAGCTCAGACTGACCCCAGGAGGGAACACAGAGGCAGATCTGCAGCCCCTGAGCGAGACTGACTCCTTGGGGACAGAGCAGGGAGGGAGTGTGGATCCAGGATTGCAACCCCTGGATCAGGTAGATAAAGCAGAGTTAGTGGAAATGGAGACACAGGACTACTGGACAGACATGCAGCTGTGTGGGGGTGCCAGCCCAGAAACCCCCCAGGGAAAGGAGGACTATGCAGCTGTGCAGCTCAGGGATGAGGCTGAGGATGGGGGACAAGAACTGGGTGAGCCTGTGCTTGATCCACAGGGAGCAAGAACTGGGCAGGGAGTGGGGGCTGGTGCAGGAGTACAAACAGGAGAGGAGGCTGAAAGCCTGGACACACTGGAGGGCCAGAGCACTGGTGCCAATATGCAGCTGTTTACAGAGGAGGATGAGCTCAGATCAGCCTCAGGAGGGAGCGCAGAGGCAGATCTGGCACCCCTGGGTGCAGCTGGGATGTGGGAAGGGGAGCAGAGCCTGACTCCAGGTGTTGGGGCAGGTCTGTGTGCAGCTCACATCACAGACACGGGGGAGGGAGCTGCTGCTGCACATGTGCCCCCTCCAGCTGAGGCCGGTTCGTATCCTGAACCTGTCACTGCTGCAGAGAGTCTTGGTCTGGAAGCAAAGCTGGGAGCACCCGCTGGTCCTGATGGGCAGATCCTGGGGGATACCCAGGCACTGGAATTACCACAGGGAGAGAGGGCTGCTGCAGAGGGGAGGCCTCTGGATGGAGCTCAAGGTCTGGAAGTGGTGCAGGGAGACAGGTTGGAGGCAGGGGCGAGGAGTGTAGTTGAAACCCAGGGCCTAGGACGACGTCAGGGCCACGATGACGGTGTGTCTGCACCGACCTCCCCGCTCTCCGAGGTGCCGTCACAAATTGGCCCAGTAAAGCTGGAAACGATGATGCAGGAGGATGTTCTCATTCCAGATGTGTGGAGGCTTTGTGCTGCAGGACAGGCAGCCCACAGCGAGCTCCAGGAGCAGGTCTCAGCACAGGGACACCCGGTGAGGATTCACACTCCCGCCCAGCAGCCGGAGGAGAAGACACCGTGTGTGATGGAACCAGAGCAGGGGACTGCCAGACCTGCTGAGCCTCCAAAGCAAGAGCTGCCACCAGTGTCAACCCTTCACCTGAGGGTCCAAGTGCAGGAAGATGCTGGGAATGATCAGCTGGGGATGGTCCTTGCAGATAGCTCCCTGGGGGATGCAGCCAGCAGCTGTGTGCAGCCTCAAAGGCAGCTCTTGGGAGAACAGAGCGAAGACCTCAGTGTTGGTCAACGAGAGAAGCCACAAGAGTTTGGTCAGAAAATGAGCCAGAAAGGCAAGCCCAGCCCAGGAGAGCCAGAGGCTGTGACTGCAGAGGGAGCAGGAGCTGCCCCAAAGGGTTGTCCAGAAGCTCCCCTGGAGCCAGACCACCTCTACAATGTGCTGTTCGTCGGGGACTCCCACGTGGGCAAAACATCGTTCCTGTACCGGTTACACGCCGACAGCTTCAACCCCAACCTCACTGCCACAGTGGGTAGGTCTCCTCCAGCTCTTCTCCAAGCACTCTCTTGGATCACCACTGCAACTCCCTTTCCTCCACCCCACAAGCTGCTGGTGACTTTTACATGCCTGTTACAGCTCACACCAAGCATGTGGTACAACCCATCCCCAGGGACCAGCCAGAACCACCAACTTCCCATACCTGGATGCTTGTGAGCAGACAATGCTGGTCCTCCTTGTCCTCCCCAGGGCACCAATACCAGTGGCTCTCATGCTTCCCCCTTTACCTTTCAGGTCTATTCTCTTCACCCCACTTCTCCCAGAGTCCATATTCTAAAATTAAGAGAGTGGTGAATAGTATTTAGTGATGATATTTGCAGATCTCTTTCCAGGGGTGTATTAGTCTCAACTTGAAAGTAAACACACATTAAGCCATGAGCACTGTAACTTTTCAATCTTTTTGTACCATTTAAGTGCAAAAATAACCCTGTTTAACACCTAGTTTGTTAAATACATAAGGGCAAGTACTGTATCAATCTGTTATGGCTTGGCTAAGCTCTTTATATTTGCATTCTTACATATTTTTCTCTTGAATACAAGAGTGTAAGAATTGTATCCACTTCCCTTAAACCAACCCCTGGAGCTACAGCCTCAGTCCACTCTGCACCATGTTCCTTCTCCATCCATCCCCTGTCACAGGGAGGAATGCTACAGTATCCAAATATCCCCTTTTCTGTCTTCTAGGCCTGGATTATCGGATCAAAAACCTCGTTGTGGACGACAAGCGCTTTGCCCTCCGCCTGTGGGACTCGGCTGGTCAGGAGAGGTGAGGTGCTGTGCTGTTGCTTAAGGACACAACCTGTGGCTCCCTTTCTCCTGGTAATTTGGTGGAAATTAATGTTCTTGGCTCTGCTAAGCAAAGGAGGGGTTGTTTAAGGAGGGACTCTGTACAGTACGTGACCTGATTAAAGCATAATAAAGGAAGTAATTAAGATAAAACTGGCACTCGGGCTGGCCTCTGCCATCAGGACAAGAGCCAAACCTGGGGGTGGCCTTTTTTTTGTAGACATTCCCAGTTTTCCCTCTAGGATTTCATGTCACTCTGAGGCAAAACCTCCTTAACCCGTGCTGGTGACCCTTTGAAATGCACACAGGTACCACAGCATGACCAAGCAGTTCTTCCGGAAGGCGGACGGGGTCGTGCTCATGTACGACATCACATCCCAATACTCCTTCTCCGACGTGAGGTACTGGCTCAGCTGCATCCAGGTGGGTGAAGTCCACGAGGTCTTGGAGCTGGTGGTGACCCCAAAACCAGCATTTCCCCACCTGACCTCTGCCACTGGTTGGGGATGGACATCTTGGGGTGGTCAAGTGCTTTGACGAGGGGACTCTGCTTGGCTTTGGTTATAAAATAATTTTTCTTGGAGGATTTGAATCAAATACAGACAATTTTCATGTTTTTCCAGTGTTTCCTGGGGTAATTTGTTGATAGCACTGTTAGGATAATGAGCAACTCTTGAAAAATTTAAAACCAGTGCAGAGAAGTGGAAAATGTTGAAACTGATTTTAGAGGAATGGAAAACATTGAAAATGATTTTTGACAATGCTTTTAAATCAAAAATTGTCCACTTTGAGTCCTGGAAAAGGGAAGGTGACTCATCTCTTACTAAAAACTTCTCATCAGAGATTTCCATTTGAGTACAAAGCCAGTGTTTAGAATCTCTGGAATGAAATAGGACGTTGCCTTGCTCAGTGCATGTAAATCCCAGCCAGAACACCTCCAGGACGGTTCCTGAAGCTGAACACAAAGTAAATTCATTTCACACCCTGTTAATAGACCAGGACAGATGATTTAAGGGGAAAAAATAACCTCTTAAATGCTGTTAAACTTGTTTAAGAATTTACAGTTCTGTTATCAGCCCAAATCCCTGGGAATTCTTTCATGGTGTTCCAAGAAGAGTGTAGACAGTGTAGCCAGCTGGGATTCAAGGGAGATTCAGATGCTCTCCTGATTCTCCCCTCTTTGATTACTCAGGAAGCAGCAGAGGATGGAGTTGCTGTTCTGCTTCTTGGGAACAAAACCGACTGTGCTGCCGAGAGACAGGTCCCTGTGAAGGAGGGGGAATGCCTGGCCAAGGTAAGTGGTGAAGTGTGTCCACCCAAGCTTGGCAGGGACAGCTATGGATGGATTCCACCAGCCTGAGGACCTGGAGGAAGGTGGAATCCCCTAATTTACCCCTCAGGCACCAGTGGTTGGCAAAGTGCTCTCTGGCCCCATCTCTGGCCCTTCCCTGCCTTGCTTTCCCTTTGCCATTTTAGTTTCAGCTCAGCACCACCCCAGTAAATCAGTTTATGGAATTGGATCTGTAAATTAAAACATTTTCAGCTCTGCTTGTCTTTGCAGTGAAGTGTCACGTGTCTTCTCTGCACCATAAAAACAATAAACCCACCGAGCCCTATCCTGTTTTAAAGATACTGAAATACTTAAAGTACAATTAACCTCTACAAATATAGATGGTTAATAAAAATTAGGTGAGCAGAATGAGAAGAACCTCATCTTTATTGAGGTAATTTTAAAGTTTATGGGATTTGGGCCAGTATCCATTGAATGGTTTTACAAAGGAGACAGCAGGGCAAGGGAATAGATGCTTGTTTTCCCAAATTGGTCCCTGTCAGGCACAAATGAGCTGGGAACATCTACTTATGTCTCTGCTCACCAAAGGACATCACATCTCATTCTGCCTGCAGTGTCAGCCTTTTCCTTGGTATTAAAAGTTGGAGTCATAGCGACCAGAAAAACTGGATTTCACCCTCATATTCCAATAAATGAGTTATTTGTTTCCTTGATTCCTTCCTGTTTCCCCTCGACAGTGACTGCCCCGTGGCTATTTATTCCCATGTTAAGCTATTCCAGGGCAAGAATATTACATTTCTGTTTGGGCTTTGTGTCTTGCAGGAGCATCAGCTCATGTTCTATGAGTGCAGCGCTGCCTCAGGCCACAACGTCTTGGAGTCCATGGTCAGCTTCATCAGGTGAGGGGAACGTGCTTGGGTTCTGCCAGCTCTCCTCAATTTCATGGGCTCCCTCCCTGCTTTTTTAACTCCAAATGTTGGTGTGTCACCGTCACTGGAGACTCCAAACATCAGGGAAAACTCAGGGCAGCATGTGCATGGCTGGGGTGAGCCAGAGAAGTGCTGCAAGTTGTCTCCTGAACACTCAGAATTGCAAGGAGATTAATAAAACCCTTTCTGGGATGCTGCTGATTTCCCCCTGGGTTGACTGAAATGAATTCTGTGATTTGATTTAGGTTGGTGTTTTTAGCAGAGTCCACAGTTGTCAGATCACACAGAGCTGGAAGGCTCCTGACTCCTTTCAGCCTTGTCCAAGGCTTGTCAAGACAAAGAGCACAGCAATATGAAATATGGGGAAAATACCCACCTAATTTGCTTCTTTTTCTCCCAGGTTGCTCAAAGTTCGTGAAGATGAATTAAAAAATAAGGCAGAGGAGGTACCAAAGGCACCCCAGAAGAAAAAGTACTGCTGCTGGTGATGGACAGACCCCTCCCCCTGTGATTTGAAACGCAGAGACAGCCAGAAAAGCATAAAAATAGCCCTTGGACACCTTCTCTGCTCCCTGTGTGTTTTCCTTGCCTGATATTCCTTGGATGCTGAGAGCAAAAGGCACTGTGGAGGAGCTCCTGCCATGCCCAGGGCACAGCAGCCTTCCAAAATACTTGTTGGGAAACTTTATCACTTTCTCTTGGAGATAAAAAAAACAAGGAAAGAGGTAGAAAAGGAACCCAGCTGGATCTGAGGTGCTGGAATGACACTGGAAGCAGCAAGGAGCAAAAACAAGCCTTGGGATAGAAGAAATGAATACCTGGAGTCACCCAAGTGTATAAAACAAGGGGGTTTAAGGCTGTTGGTGTTCTGGCTTTGCAATTGGATTGGATTTGATTTGGAACAATGGGATATTCAATTTATCCTAAATGCACTTAAATCTCTCCAATTAGACAAGGTAAAGCTAATTTTTCCCTCTCCTGGTTCATCCTGTCAGCGAGCAGTGATGGGTCTTGACAGAAAACTGCTGAATATTTTGCACAAAATAAATTCAAAACCCCCAAGTCCAGACTAACAAAAAGATAAATGCTTGGTGAGAGCTTTTTAGATTGTGTTGCCCCCAGAGCAGATTTTTGGACTATTGTAGCAAATCCCAGGCTGGGCAGGGAAGAGGGAGCTGCTGCATCCTGTCCTTCTGCAACTGAGCCAGCTCTTTATTGGTTTTAAACCCAGCTTGAAAAATCTAAATAAGCACGTTACAATTTCAATTTCAAGGCTTGTTTTCTTTTGTTTTCTTTCTACAGCTTGATACAACTGTATTTTTTGCAGGGAAAAAAAAAAGACATACAGACTAAATAAATAAGAATACCAGTGCTATACTTTACTATTTTTATCAATTCTGTGTAAATTCCCAGCAGTTCCACAGGAGTATTTAAAGACTGTGTTTATATGCAGGTTTTGGGGAAATAATTCTGCCTAATTGGGTTTGCTTGTTGTTATTTATATAAACATAATGGCAAAGCATATTAGTAGCCAGTTTCTGCTTTAGAAAAACAAAGTGACAACAAGAGTTGGGGTTTTAGTTGTAACACTATATATTTTCATACATAATTATATATGTTTGATATATCTCAGCTTCAACAGCCAGGTTTTTTTAGTGACACAGGAATTTCTGAGTTTTTTAGGATATGTCCCCTGCACACCCCAATTTATCCCCCCAGCCCTCTGTACCCTAAATTATCCATCCCCTACGTCTTCCCCAAGCCTGTCCCAATTCATCTTCCTTTGGTCCTATCATTTATATACTTTCTTTTCTTGTTGCAATATATTTATGCTCCCATTCCATGTCTGTCCCTCTTTCCCATGTTTCTTTATACAACATTTTTACTGCTGGAGCAGCTCCTTGGGAAGGGTTTATGGGGCTCAGCTCAGAGCTGTGCCCAGGTTTGGCATTGGAATATCTGGAATGGCTTCTTGTTTTTGTTTAGGCTCATCTTCACTATTTCTGGTTTTATCTTAAAATAATATAAATCCAAGAGTACTTTGCAAGTTTGATCCGTAAGAAGAGATGCATCATAACAAGATCCATAAAGTTTGATCCACAACAAGAGAAGCTGAAATGATGGATCAACCCAAGAAGGTTCTTTTTACTGGGGCTGCAACACTTCCCTGTGCAAAGCCACCCAGCCACCCCTCAGATCAGCTTTTCCCTTTGCCTAAATATGCTGGGATTAAGTGTGGAAGATGCTGGTTCACTGAGTGGTAGCAGGATGGTGGAGGAAAAGGTTTTGTTTCATTTTGGTTTATTTATTTTTTATTTATTGTTACACATATATATATTATTTATTTATTTTAATTATCTGTGGAGGCTGAAATCTCCCATTAGGTGGCAGCAGCTGCAGCCATTCCTCACAAATGCAACATCGCTGCTGCAGGGAAGCACCACCAACAGGGCCCAGAGTGGGAGCTTAAAAATAAAAAGGCTTCCCAGAACAGCAGGCAGAAAGAAAAGTCTGTCTTGTTCCACTGGAAATCACCTCTAGAAAAGAAGGCTGGAGTTTGTGCTTAAAGCATGAGTTACTCCAACCCTCCACACGAAACTTGGAAATGAATTTTTCATTGCCAGGTTGGGAGAAGCACCAGGAAGGCAAATAAATCACTCTGGAAAACATGGGCAGCGTGTTGCACTTGAAAGCATCTTTTATCTTTAAAAATTCACAATCCTGGGAAACATTCCCACTCTGGAAGCAAAGGCACCACTCTTTTGCAAGCCCTTAAATGCCTGCATGAGCATCTGGAAGGAGGATCAAGGCCTGAGATATTAATAGCAAGAGGGAAATGCATATTTGGACCACAGGGGTTTTTTTTTAAACCAGGTTGTTCCCTTTTAAACTGTAATTCCTCAAGGCGCTCCACAAGAACTGGAGGAGCTGCCTCAGCCAAGCCAGGATTGGGAAGATCTCGGATACCAGCCCAAAGCCAGCAGGCATTTACTCCTGTGGATGAATCCACCTTGGAGAATGCAGAGGAACTTCTGACAAGTTGGAACAAATCTTCAACCAAAGTTTTCAGTGTCCCAGCCAGGGGTTTTGGGGCTTTCCCAGCAGCATCTCCCAGAATTTCACCTCTTTTCCCCAGAAGGCAGTAAAATCAGGGTGAGGAGACCATCCCACTACCTGCACTGGGATTGACAGGGCAGGAACTCCAAACCTGGGAAGTCCTTTTTCTCCCAGTGTTTAATACAGCTGCAGAATTCAGCACTGCGGGAAGTTGTTCAGGCCAAGAACTTAAACAAGGCTGAACCTTAAACAAGGCTGCTCTGAGCAACCTGGTCCAGTGGAACACAGGTGGTGGAATGAGATAACCTTTAAGGTCCCTTCCAACCCAAACCCTTCCAGGATTCTGTGAAAAGGGAGCAGAGAGAAACCAAAACCACCTGACTCACAACCAACAGCTGCCTCTGAAAATGCATTTAATTGCAATTAAGGACTAAAGTCCAGGCCTGAGAGTGGGGTGAGACTGAGACCTCCTGCTTTCTCCTGAGCTTTTTACACTAGGGGTGGCTCCAGGGACCTCCTATTGCTCCATCTCCCAGCTCTTTACTCCTGGAAGTCTTTCCCACAGTTTTTTAGGGCTTTCCCACATTTTTTAGGGATGCATGCTCATTGCTTGTCTCTTGGGCCGTGGGAAAGGGCATCCATGTCCCCCCTGGGATTGGGGGTAACTGAGGTTCAGGGGGGCACTGGATGGGTCTCCTTGGGGGGGCTGGAGGAGGTAAATGGGCCCCGAAGGGGCTTCTGAGGGGGCTGGAGGGGTGATGGGTGGGTGCTGTGGGGCGATACTGGGAACTTTAGGGGTGGAGGGAGGTGTTACAGATGCTGTGGGATCTGGCTGTGAAAAACTTTGGGGGTGCTGGGGGGGGGTTTCAGGGGTGCTGAGGGCTCAGGGGGTCTTGGTTACTGGGGGGTGTTTGAATGTGCTGAGGGTTCATGTGGTGCTGTATGGTGTGTCTTCAGGTGCTGGTGGGGATCTGGGGGTGCTGGGGGCTCAGGTGGTTCTTGGGGAGGGTCTGTGGGTACTGGGGGAGTCAGGCAGGTGCAGGGGGAGGTCTCAAGGTGTGCATGGACTCAGGTGGATGCTGGGGAGGGTCTTGGGGATCCTGGGGTGGTCTGATGTTCCAGGGGGGCTCAGGCTGGAGCCGGAGGGGGGTTGAGGGTGATCATGACTTCAGGTGGGTGCTGGGGCGGGGGGGGGGAAGGTGTCTCCGTGTTCTGGGGTGAAACGTCCGGGGGGAGTCTCGGGGGGACGATGGGCTCCGGTGGGTGTTGAGGAGGGGTCTCATGGCCAGGGGCGTGGAGGGACACGGACACCGGGGGGGTGCTGGGGGAACTGGGGGGGTGTCCCGGGGGTACTGGGGGCATCGGGAGGTGTTGGGGGCACCGGGAGGTGCTGACGGACCCCCGGCGGTGTTGGGGGCACCGGGAGGTGCTGACGGACCCCCGGCGGGGTTGGGGGCACCGGGAGGTCCCGACGGACCCCCGGCGGGGTTGGGGGCACCGGGAGGTCCCGACGGACCCCCGGCGGGGTTGGGGGCACCGGGAGGTGCTGACGGACCCCCGGCGGGGTTGGGGGCACCGGGCGGTCCCGGGGCCGCGGCGGAAGAGGAAGCGGCGGCCGCGGTGCCGCCTCCATCGCGGGCGGGGCGGGAGCAGCCGGAGCCGGCGGCGGAGCGGGGCGGCCCCGGGCGGGCACCGGGTGAGGCCGGGGGCGCTTCGGGGGTGGCCGGGGAGGGGGGTCCTGGGGGGTCCCGGAGCGCTGGACCGCGACCCCTCACCGTGGGCTCGGGCCCGGGGGGGCTCCCGGGTTTGTGAGGCCCGAGCCCGGCGCCCAGCGGCGGTGAGGGGGGGGTGGGGGGAGTGTGTGTGTTCTGCTGCGATTTATGGGTTTATTTTTAAAAACATCCCCTGGCTGGGGCTCCTCTGCCTCAGAGAGAAAGGGGGGCGAGGCTGTGGGGCTGTGGCCGGGTGAAGGTCCCTCCGGAGGGGCTTCAGCCCAAGGCTGGGACCTGACCCTGGAGCAGGGCGAGGGGGGCGGCATCAAGGGTGGTAAGATGGAAATGTATTTATATATATATATATCTCTTTATTATCTATATATATTTACATAGGCATATTTCTATATGTATATACATATATTCTATATTTGTATATATATGTCTATGTATATATAGTTACATATTTCTATATGTGTTTATAACCACAGATACGTATTTCTATATGTGTTTATAACCATAGATACATATTTCTATATGTGTGTTTATAACTATAAATACATATTTCTATATGTGTGTTTATAAACATAGATACATATTTCTATATGTGTGTTTATAAACAGATACATATTTCTATATGTGTGTTTATAAACATAGATACATATTTCTATATGTGTGTTTATAAACGTAGATACATATTTCTATATGTGTGTTTATAAACATAGGTACATATTTCTATATGTGTATATATAGATATATTTTCTGTTGTAGGTTCACCAGCAAGGCATGCAAGCTTTCCCTTTAAAAGGGAAAGACTCCTCCAGCAGTGTTTCTATCAAAATATTTACCTTCTAAAGCCTTGGACCAAACACCCACCGCAGAACTGGGCTCTTGGGTGCAAACCCTTCAAGCCGAGGGCCATCACTGTTTCTGTTTGTGGAGAGAGGCTGCTTATTCCTCCCAGGGTGGTGGAGTTCATAAAAAAACAGAATAACATATGGGTTCCTCGTTTAAAGGCCTTTCTCCGAGGGGTTTGCAAGGGATAAGCCCAGCTCAGTGTGTGTGATGGTACAGTAGCATGTTGTTACTGTTTTGTCTTTTTTATTGTGGGGATGGGAAGGGAAATAATGGTTTGTTATTTGATTTTTAAGGCTTCATCTGTTCTCCCAGCAATGTGTGAGCATAATGCCTTATTTCCTAGCTGAGGATTGAGTTCCTCTTGACTCTGTCAAGGAGCTTTGTTGGGTTTTTAGAGGCTTGTCTACAAAGGTGTGGAATGTAAATGTAGAGGGGTGAGAACTGGGATGTATCTCGGTGTTATATCACAGTAGGATTCTTGTGCTGTTTGGAAAGGGGGAAACCACCGTGTTTGACAGCATTTCTGTGGGGCTAATTGTTGTAAGTGCTTCCAGGCAGATCCTGCAGGCAGGGGAAGCTTGATGAATCTGCTGGAATTCGGCACGGGGCAGCTTCACACGTGAAAGGTTTGGCACTCGGGAGCCAGAGGACACTGGATAACCTTTCAGACCATTTAGCACAGCAGTTACTGTGTCAAGGCAACTGGAGTAATCAGGGAAAAAGTCCATTTTATATCCTGCAGATGTGCTGGCTCTTGCTTGTTACATGAATCAAGGTGTTGCATGAATAAAAGTTAGTAAAGCAAGGGCTTGTTTTTATCATCTTGTGCGTGGCAGGTGCTTTTTTACAGAGGAGAAGAAAAGGTCCCTGCCTTGGAGAACTTAATCTATAAGGGGATATTATTGATCCAGCCTGCTTTGGGGCAGCTTTGCTTGCCCATGGGGCTGCTCAGATGGTAAGATCTGGGACAAATATTTGCATGGAACACAAGGAATGTCGGTAGAAGAGGGCCAGGAGCTAATTAACCTGGCAATGTAGTGCAGTGTGTTCTCACTGTGCACTTGGGGTTAGCTTTTAATTTGGCATTTTACCCTTTTGGTGTTTGTAAGGCTGTGGCTAGAAATTTGACACTAATGTTAACAGAACATGTGACATTAACTGCTGGAGCTGGATGCTTAGGCAGCTGCTGACCAAACAGATCAGGGTTATTTTCCAGCCAGATAATTTTCCTGATCTGATTCACCATGTGACCATATAAACAAGTGTGCAAGAGCAGGACAGGGAGCTGATCTTGGGAGGAGAGGAGCAATGGCTGAAGCTGGTAGTCCTGTGAAAAGTAGGGGGGTTTTGAAACTACGCCCTAGCACTGCAGAAAAAAATACTTTAAAATTGCCATTGCTCGAGTTCTGACTTTTAGGAGCACATGGTTTAGGGGGAGAGCTGTTGGCCAGTGCTATAAAGGCCAATCAGAGTTGAAATTTGGTTGCCTAACGAGAATATCTTATTTTTTGGAATATCCACACATAGATGTGTGGCTGATTTGTGCTGTGGGGGCAGCCAGAGTGAAATCTAAGTTTAATCCAAGCAAATCTAAGTTTAGGTGGCCCTTTACACTGGGCTTATCAGCATGAGCTGGTTCCTGAGGTCAGGTAATCTTAGAGCAAAAAGGGGGCAGTGGCCTGATTTCCAGCTGTGAGTATTGATTGTCCTTCTCATGTTTTTATGTGCTGGTCCTCAGTCTGTGCTTTCAGGGCAGAGCATTCCTAAACTCTCTCTCCCCAGTTGTCCCAGTTTAGAGCAGATTAGAGTTACCCAGCTCAGAAACAAGAGGCAAAGCAAAACTTGACAGATTCTGCCGTTCCCCCAGCAGTGTTTTTCCAAGGCAAAATGCCTCTTTAACAATGGGATCCTTGCACTGGCAGCTTTTACCTTGTCCAGCAATTTATTTCCATCTTTTCTTCAGCCCATCTGCTGCTCTTGGTAAGGCGAGGCCTTTGTGGCAGAGGGCGAGTGGGAGAGGAACATACTTCTTTTTTTTTGGCCATTCAGTGTTTCTTGCTCATAGATGTGTTCTTACAAGCTCGTGTTCTTGCTGAGATATTTAGTTCTGTGGCATTTCTGCCTGTGACGACCTGCAGGCAGATTTGGGAGAGGGAGGTGGCAGCTTTGCTGCCTGCAGAGCAGCTGCTATCACACGTTGCTGTTACTCAATAATCAGTTGGTCTGGACATTAGGTTGCGAAAATTTAAACAAATTGTAAACTGCTGAACTTTGCCCTGCACATCCTGCTTGTTTCTCTGTCCTGTTCCTGTTGCTGACACGGGGGGGGGGATTTCAGGAAAACAAATCCAGGTTAAAATAAGCGACTAAAATTATAGCGCGGGAGAGCTTAACGTGGCTGCTGCGTGTGATGATCAGCTTTGTGTTGTTGGCTTTTGTAGTGGGTGAGCAATTGCTTTATGGGACGGATTCATTTGGAACAGATGAATAACTGGAGTTTCATTGATTTCTGGGAGGCTTTGTTCATTTACATAAGCTGCGAATCTCGGCAGGTTCTGCTCCTGTCAGGCAATTTCACGGCGTCTTTGAGTCGGCGGGAGATGCTGAACCAGCAGAGGCTGTCAGGGCTGCTCTGAATGTTGTGCTGTTGGCTGGGAGCAGGTTTGCTCCAGAGGAAAGCCTTTCCTGCTTTCCTGGGCATTGCCATGTTGCTGGGATCCCCTGTGCAATGGGATCCCCTGTGCACACGCTGGTGGTGAGCTGTGGGATTTCTGGTAACGCACCGAATCTCTCCACAGGGATTTCTCATCAGAGGCCATGGAGCTTTCGGCCAGCGAGCTCAGCATCTATGACAAGCTCTCAGAGACGATTGACCTGGTCAGGCAGACTGGCCACCAGTGTGGCATGTCAGAAAAAGCCATTGAGAAGTTCATCAAGCAGCTCTTGGAAAGGAACGAACCCCAAAGGGGCCCTCCACGGTACCCTCTCTTAGTGGCTCTCTACAAGGTAAGGTGGCTTCTGTGCATGTGCACATCATTTGAGGGTCAGTCTTCCTTTTGCACCTGAGCCTTTTATTTCCCACTGCATTTTCTTGATGAACTTTCCAAGATCTTTTGTTTAAAAAGCTGGGAAGTGTAGCTTCCTTCCTTCGTGCCATGAGCTGGTTTGAGAACAGGAGACAGCTGACCAAGATTTGAAATTGCTCATGTGTGCTGAAAATTTACCATGTCAACACCTTCCTCTCCCTTAAATTATTAAATAATGAGACTTTGATTCATTTTTCAGATTAAGATTCCCTGTGTTGGCAGTCTGAGTGGAAATATGAGGAAGGAAAAAACATTTTGAAAGCCTTAACTAAAAGGTGCTATAACAGGTTTTGCAAAGTGAGTAAAAGGATGCTATTGTTAGGTAGGTTTGAGATCACAGAATCCCCAGGCTGGTTTGGGTTGGAAGGGACCTTAAAAATCATCTAGTTCCAAGCCCCTGCCATGGGCAGGGACACCTTCCACTGGAGCAGGTGTTTGCTACAAGGATGAAAACCTTCCCATTGACATAATATCCAGTAATATTTCAGTGTCATCTTTACAAAACCATCACAGTGCTTTCTATTTGGAAAAAAAAAAAAAAATCCAAGCTTTCTTCCTCATGTCCTATAAAAAGCCATAAAACGAGGCAGGAGAACAGGGAACTGCAAATTTGAACTTTCAGCTTCTGTTCTTGTTTTTTGCTGTTGATTCAGTTTGACTTTGGCCGGGGGAAGGGGGGAGAAATGCGTCACGTCATCTCTGGGAGGCTTAATTTGGGATTCTGGTATGGAGGAGGGAGCTGGTGCCAACTCTGCCAAAGTGTTTCGAGGCTCGACGGATGTTTGCAAAAGCCACAGGGTTTTTCTTGTGTAAGAGGGATGGCAGGAGTGCAAGTTTTTATTTGATTAGGTGGGAGGAATCGGAACTATCTGTAGATAATCCTCATTGATCTCCTGCTGGATTATTTGCAGTGCTGAAATATAGGAGCAGGGTTGTGTGGTTTGGGTTTTGAAGGCTGCTTAATTTCATCCCTGGGCAGCCCTAATAATAAAGCTGAGTGACAGCTCTGTACATAAATAGCATTGACAGCTGAACGAGGAGCCACAGCAAAAACACGAGTGTTCATCTCGCAGTGCACGACCACAGCCCTTTGGTACCAGCCAGAAGGTGTGTCCTGGTCTGAGGACACCTCAGCTCCCTGCAGGATAGTTAACCCTGTGCCTGTTTTCCCTCACAGGGTCTGCTCACTCTGGGGTTGGTCTTGCTGACTGTTTACTTCGTGATCCAGCCCTACAACCCGCTGCCTCCTGAAGCTCCTCTCTCCAGAGCCCAGGCCTGGGGCTCCCTCATCGGCCACATCCGGCTGCTCCCTCTGCCCATTGCCAAGAAGTACATGCTGGAGAGTAAGGAAATGATTTCTCTGCTGTAACATAAGCCTAGCAAGAAATACCAACTTAAATAACCAGCCACACGAGTGTCTCCCAGGGCACCAAATAACAAATGTGTTACTGGCTTGGCATCGTGGTTTTCTCTTTTGCTATTTAAAAATAGCACCCTGAGTTCTGTCTTCATTGGGGCTGGAGCATATTTTCTGTCTAACTTGATAATTTCCTTCTTGCACATTCTCTTTTCCTTGCTTTTGACACCTCGGGTTTTTTCTTCCTCAGGAGCTCCCTTTCCTCTAGAAATGTCTGCAGCTCTGAGAAGCAGAACTGAGATAGCTCTGCTGGCTAAATGTCACCTTTCCTTACTTTTTCTGAGTAATGCAAAAACAGTTTCTCAACCAAATCTTGGTATCTGTGAGCAAAGTGTAGAAACCTCAACGTGTGACCTGGGTTTAAGGAAAAGTAGTTTTTGCCAAGTGGTATATTGGGAAAGGACTGGGGGCTTGAGTGCTGTGGTGTTTATAGCAGTTAATATAACATTAAAGGCAGTGTGTGTGAGGAAGTCAGATAAGGGCTCCCTAATGAGGTGATCCCATCACAGAAGAGGAACATCATAGATTTTCCTAGAGTGGCATAATAGAAATTGAAAAGTTTGGGTATTTCTCATTCTCAGTTAATAATTTCCACTGACTTAGCCTGGCAGTTGGGTGCAAGCCTGGGCTCTGCCTCTCTGCTGAAACACAAAGACTGTCAGTAATGATAAAGCTGGGAATTATTTGGAGCAGGGATGTGGCCCCATATTGATGGTCTGTCGGCTCACTGTAAAAACAAACTCCTGTACCCATGCCCTCCATGGGTTTATATTTAGCTTGGGCACCTCATTGTGTTGGATTTGTCTATGCTGGCTCTGACCTTCCTGGCAGAGCTAAAAAGGGCTCCCTGAAATGCCAGCACCATTCTGCATTCTCTGTGTGTGTCTCCCTCTCTTCCCCTGACGTGGCTTTTCTGTTGATTCAGGTTTGTATAGGTGGGACAGGGTATCCCCCATTGTTCCTCTCCTTCCTTATACACTGTTTTTTTACTCTGGGAGTAAAAAAACAAAGCTGAGGAGATGGCTCTGATAAGCACCTGACATTAAGAGCCTGCTTATCTACTGCATTTCAGCTTTGCCATGAGTGAACACCCCTCTGCTCCTTGTATGGAGATGGAAATTTTAATTCTGATTTCACTTTTCAAAAGGGCAGGGAGTGACAGGACAAGGGGGAATGGCTTCCCACTCCCAGAGGGCAAGGTTAGATGGGATATTGGGAAGAAATTGTTCCTTGTGAGGGTGGGGAGGCCCTGGCACAGGTTGCCCAGAGAAGCTGTGGCTGCCCCATCCCTGGAAGTGTCCAAGGCCAGGTTGGACGGGGCTTGGAGCAACCTGGGTTGGTGGAAGGTGTCCCTGCCTATGGCAGGGGGTGGGACTGGATGACCTTTAAGGTCCCTTCCAACCCAAACCATTTTGTGATTCCATGATATTTGTTCAGTCAGATTTTGTCCGGAAAGTTGACAGGTTCTTCCTTCAGGTACCACAGGGTTGGGATGAGGAGAGCCCAGGGAGCTTCCTTGGGACAGCAAAAGGTTTGTAGGACAAGGGCTGCCTGAAATCATGAGCATCTTCTTGTGAAGATAAATAAGAGCAGGAGCAATTCTCAGCTACTTTTGAGAAAACAAGCTGAATACTGAGGAGATTGGGAAACGTGGAAAAGAACAGGGGAAAAGGGAAGGGTGGATGCAGAGGAAGGATGTGATGTTGTTTAAATGCACATAAAATCCCTCATGCTTCTGTGAGTCCTGGAAATCTGCAGAAGTGGTGAGCAATAGGGTGGGCAGCAAGCCAGTTCTGGGGAAAGGAGGAGAGGGGACAAGGGGATGAGGCAGTTGCCACTCTTGTTTTTCCACAGCATTAGGTTGTGGTGGAAGCCCCAGCACGTCCCAATTAACACACTGACTCGGGATGGCTGGGCAGACTTTGATCCTGCCTCAGCAAAAGGGCCTGGAGGAGACCCTGGCTCTTTGAATGGGAGAGTGCAGCACCCAGCCTGAACCTTGGCTGGGTTCCTGTGGGAATCCCTCGTGTCCTGCCTTCCCAGCAGGCAGCTGTGGCCACCGGGGCTGTCCCAGTGACACTGGTGTCACCTTCACAGCTTGCTGCTGAGAGGACACTGGTAAAGCCCTCCAGCAGGGATCTGGGAGGGGGAGTTTCATGGCATGGGGCTGAGTGGTCTGATAAGCTCTTTTGGCCTTGTCTATTGAAGGGAAGGGGTAACGCTGCATCCTGTTGTCCTGTTTGTTGCTGGGAGGTCCTGCAGGCAGGTCTGGTGTTCTCTGACCACAGAATCCCAGGCTCCTCGTTAGGGTTGGAAGGGACCTCTGGAGATCACCCAGTCCAACCCCCCTGCCAAGGCAGGGCCACCTGGAGCAGGAGACACAGGAATGTGTCCAGGTGTGTTTGGAATGTCTCCAGACAGGGACACTCCACACCCTCCCTGGGCAGCTGTTCCAGGGCTCTGCCACCCTCAGTGTAATGAAGTTCTTCCTCGTGTTGATGTGAAACTTGTGTTTTAGTTTATGGCCACTGCTCCTCGTCCTGTCACTGGGCACCACCAGACAGTCTGGCACCATCCTCTCAGCACCCTTTGGAGATATTTATATGCATTAATGAGATCCCCCCTCTGTCTTCTCTTCCCTAAAACGCACATTTGCACTGAGCATCAGAGAAAACCACTAACGAAGGGACTCGGTGTACAGACTCGTCCTCCTTTCCTTACGCAGATCCCGGTGGATGAAAATTTTGAGGGGGCTGAGGATGAAACTTGGAGCTTTGTGTGCTTGGGCACCAGTTCAAATCCAGCTGGGGCTGTTCTTGTTGAAAGCCACCTGTTGTCAGTTTGGAGGCTGCCTGGGCCCACCGGCAGAGCTGGCAGAGTTTCCCCGTGGTGCGGACGCGGCCCGGCCGAGGCGAGCGTGGGCGCACGGGTGCTCAGGTTCCTTCCTTGTGGGGCAGCAGCCTGGGATGTGCTGCCCCTCCTGAGCTGTGGGGCAGCTTTCCCGTGTCCGGGATTGAGGTTGGAGCCCGGTCCCCTGGTAGGTGTGGGCTGAGCAGCCAGGTTTGTGTTGCAGAACAAGGGGAGCTCAGTTGGTTTCCCCCAAGAGCCCCACGTCAGAGCGGTGATGAGGCTTTGGGAGGAGCAGCGGGGCAGGATTTGCTCCCTTCTCCCTCCTGCTCATGGTGACCTGACCTCCATCCTTGTTCCTCCACCTAAGAGCTGTGCTGTGGGTGACAAGGGCTGCCTGTCTGTCAGTGGCTGTGGGTGGACCTTTGAGCAGCCGAGGTGAGGAGCAGCATCCCCAAGGCTCTCGTGCGTTCAGTTTGTAGGACTGGGTCCAAAGTAAATTTCCTTTTTGCCTGTTTCTGTGCACTGTTGCTCCCTGGCTTTCTCCCCCAGATCAATCCCATATTAAACCTAGTGTTCTCACCCTTTGTTTCTTCAAAGCTGACTCTGGACCCTTGGGTTTGGCATCCGTGCCTCTCTTTCAGCTGTTTTCCCAGGGCAAGATCCCTTCAGCTGGGGAAAAGATCTGTGGAAATGTGGTTTGCATTTGCTCTTCCTGAGCTGGTGTTTATGCAGAGCTTGTGAAAGGCTCAGTGCTGGGTCACACTGGCTGTTCCAGGCCTGCAGCTCTTGTCTGGGTACATCAGTGCTTCACGTAGCCCCAGGGAGGCAATGGGTTGTCAGACCTCTGGGTCTGCCTGCTGTACAGAACACCGTGGATTTTGATGGGCATGTGGGTTAACTCAAGGCTATCCAATGCTATTCCAAGGACAAAGTAGGGTCTGTGTAACCTGGATTCATTTTTCTCCTCTGACATAGGCTGGGATGGCAAGTTATTCCCTCTGTGTTTCAGTTCTCTGGTGCAAAATAGGGGTATGAGTACTTCCCTCTCCTCTACAAACATTAGGAAGTAATATATGAGCTCTCAAAGTCTGTAGTAATCAAAGCCAAATGAAAAGGGGGGTTTCTCTTCTTTTAAACAGAAAACCACAGTGATGGTCACTCTACCTGATTTCCAGTGTTTCTTCCCTTTGCAACTGCATGTCATCTTTATATCTTTTTTAATGTCTAAATATGAATTTTGGTGTCAGCTGGTTGGTGGCTGCTCCCTGCCAGCCACACAGTGATGTGATGGGCAGAGCATTAAGATGCTCCCAGATTAACCTGTGTGTCTGCCCATGGGAAGTTCAGTCCTTGCAGCTCAAAAACCTCAGCAGAGCAGGTCTGTCAGTGGGGTACAGGCTGTGGTCCAGCAATGGGACAACTTGCTGATATAGCAGGGGGCTCTAATGACCTCGAGGAAAATCCAGCTTTGCTTCTCTTAATGAGACTTGGGCCTGGCCACGCTGATTCAACACAGCCCAGAATCAGCTGGGTCAGAATCTGCTCAGCACACCTAGAAAAGGGATGCTGTGCAAGTTCCCCCCAGCTCCACAAGGAGAACACTCCTTGTGTTAAATACTCCTCTTTGCTTAGACCCACAGGGCTAAAATCACGTTTATGGGGTTCATACATAATTATTTCAGAGCAAGGAACCCAGCTGGAGGAGCAGTGTTTAGCAGCACCTTGTAAATGGCCTGGCACTGTCACTTCCCAGGGCCTGCTGGGTGCCAGAGCTATTTGTGGGGATGGGTCACAGCAGGCTGGGTTACTGGGGGAGGACAGCAGCTGGTTACTGGGAGAGGGCAGCAGCCTTTGCCTCTTGGCTGGCCACCTTGGGTTTAGCTGGAGGTTTGCCTTGGCTGCTGGCCAGCTCCTGTCTTCCCTCTGATCTTAACCCTTTGCAGACAGCCTGCGAGGGGCCAAACATGTTTTGCTTTCACTCCTCTGACTGTAGCCTTGCAGTGTGTTTCTCCTTGGCACAGCTCTGTGCAGGAAGGGAGCATCCAGCACTCCAGCCTTGTGCAGGGATGGGCTTTCTGCTCCTGGAGTGCAGCGTGGGATGAGCAGCCAGGTATCCAGCCAGCCTTTCCCTGGGGGGCTTTGCGGCCCACGCTGTGTCTGACCCGTGGGGTCCAGGGATGTCTGAGCCCAAGGAACGTGGGCCTGCTCTAAATGCAGGGTTGCACAACAATCTGCTTGGGAGGTAAGGCAAGGATCTGATTTCTAACTTGTTGCCTTCAGCCTGGCTCTCTCCTCTTGCTCACAGAGGATGTTACTTTGTTTTTTCCTAAGCGAAGTCAGGCTGGTTTTTGCTCTTGTTTTTCTGCGTGTTCTCATGCTGGAGCGTTTGGAGGTGGTTGTGGGTCACAGAAACTGTGCAGGGCTCCCTCCCATCTCTGCACAGCTGCCAGTGTAGCTGCTCTTGTGTGTGTGTATAAACAACCCTTTTATGATATAACCTGAGAGACCAACAGACATGTGTTGGCTCGTTCAGAGGGCAATAAAAGGGCTGAGTCGGCAGTGCAGGGCGGTGCCAGGCTGTTCATGCACGGTGTTACTTTGGCCCCTGTTCAGCCAGTGCACTGTTTATTTGCATTTGCTGGCAGTAAACTAACTCCAAATCATTGTGGTACCCTGGAACGTGAAAAACTCTTCCTTTTGCTCCTCTGTTGTGATGCCTCCAGGATTTCTTGCTTCCTCAATTTCAGAGCAAGTGAATTCTCCCTTTGGATTTGCTTCCCTGGAAAGAGCACTTGCCATAGGTGGCCTGTTGCAGAGGCATTTAATGGCCTGGCAGAGCCTTTTTGTGACACACACATGTCAGCCCTTTCACAGGCCACAGCCACCAGCAGGCAGGTGACAGCAGCTGGGAGGGATTTGTTTCCAAAGCTGTTCCTCCAGGGCAGATTGTTGATGCAGCCACTGCCAGAGCAGCACAAGCTGTGTGGGGCAGGTAACCAAAGGTGCAGCTGGAGTGGACTTTGGATGCTTTCCTGACAGCTTGGCCCCTGCCTTCTGTTTTCCTGATTGGTAGGTGCAGATTTCTCCTGGAAATAATGCTCTTTTGCCCCAGTGGACTGTGAATTCCTCTCGGGCTCAGCTCAGCAGACTTGATTTCACAATGTCTCGTTGGATCAAGATCATTTTCGTGCTTTGCTAGAGACTGACTAATCATCCTTGGCTGTTTGAGCAGCCGGCACCCATTAGTGAGATGAATGAGTAGTTCTTCGAGCTGTTGACTTCTTACTCAGAACAACAATAAAGGTTCCTGTTATTTTGTGCCTGGCTGTTCCTAAAAATGCTAGGAACCAAACTGGAAGGCACTTTCTTCTCCTGGCATAAATACATTCAATATGCTCAGAGAGACAATAAAAGTTCAATATGAGGAAGGGGTGAGGATCTTGTGCTGAACAGGGACACTCTTTGTAGTATATATTTAAACCCCCACTGTGATGCAGCCCTTAATCAGCACTCCCAGGCTGTAATTAATAATCCTTATGTTTCCTGCCTGACTTACTTAAGAACCCATCAGTTTAGCCTGACTTTGACATGACATTATAAATGATCAAATTAATTTTTAGCCTAGTGAAGAATTTCAGCAAGATGGAGTTTGGGAAACACTGCTTGGGCAACAAAGTGCTCCAAATGCCTCCTCCAAACTGTGCCACATGGTGACTACAGAGCTCTGAATTTCTGCACCTGTAAAGTAAGAATGATGGGATTTACCTGTGTCATAGATTTTGATCATGAATTGATGTCTAAATTGCACAGCCTCCTCTGGACTTGCTCCAACAGCTCCATGTCCTTTGATGTTGAACCCCTGAGCTGGAGGCAGCTGTGCAGGTGGGGTCTCACCTGAGGGGGCAGAGGGGCAGAATCACCTCTTAATGGAACAGCCAGGTTTGTACAGTGGACCTACAAGAAAGGATGAAGAAATGTCTGGGAATATTCAGTGCACAGCCATTCTTGGGAGCCCCAAGTTCATCCAAGGCTTGCTGAAGTTGCTTGAATACTTGTAGGATTGGTCCCTGGTGAGGTATTGGGTGGGACTGGGGAATAATCTCATCGTCAGCAAGAGGAATCTGGGATTTGGAACCAACCTTTGCAGGTTCTGGAGGTGCTGCTTAGTGCATTAACCACCTTCCTTGGAGTTATCATGGCTGATGGCAGCAACAACCCCTGCAGACACAACACGTGGGGGCACTGGGAGGTCCTGAGGGAATCTCCCTTCCCTGGGATCAGAATTCCCTGTGCAGACCTGGCTGTCACTTGCCTGCTGGACGTTGTTCCAGCCTTGCAGTCCTGAGTGCTGGGGAGCAAAGCAGTTTGGTGAGGAGCCAGCAAGCTGCCTCAGCACCTGCAGTTCTACACACAGGAGGTTTTGTGTTTTCAATACTCTGTTAGGATCAGGAGCAGCCCTTGGCTCCGTATCCTGCAGGAACAAAAGGATACAAAAGGTTCCCTTTGAACCTGCTGCACAGACAGACTGATCCTGCGCCCTCCATATGGTCCCCAAAGAGAGCAGGCCTTGCTGAGATCCTGCTCCCAGATCCATGTGGGCAACTTTCCATAAATTAATTTGCTTTGCTGCAACGGGCAGAAGCAGGGCCAGAAACCTCTGAGCTTCTCAGAAACCTCTGAGCTTCCAATCCGATTGTCCACACCCAGCATCTCTGGGGCTGTGCACACACCCCCTTTTGTAGTGCTGGGGACAGCCAGAAATTTGGGAGATCCTCTGTGAAAAAGGCCAAGAAGGGCGGGGTATTCATTTTAAATTGATGTTGAGTTGAAAATTATTTTTCTGCAGAGTGGAAAGTAGAGTCATAAACTCCTTGTAGCATTAATCACAGATGTGTTTCAAGGGAAAGTTGTTATCTCTGGGTCTGTGCTCTGTTAGCAGCTGGAAATCTCAGCCCTGGCTGTGCTGTCAGGAGCTCTCCTGACACAGGGGAGAAGACAGCTCTTGTTTTGGAGAAATCATAACACATGAAAGCAAATATTAGATGGGTATGGCTGGTGGGAAACTGAGGTTCTGCTTGACAAGGTGAAGGCTCAGAGAGGGGTGAGAAAGCACAGGGGAAGGGTGGGTTGGGACTGGCCAACACTTCTGTCACACAATGGGCAGTTCAATGTAACAGCTGCTCTCCTGCACTCCAGCTCCACAGGGATGGTTGCCCGTGCCCAGCACGGTGGATGTGAGTGGATGGGACCGTGGTGTGATGGTTGTGCTGGGATGGAGAGTCCACCTTCCATTCCATCCCTGTGAGCGGCACAGACAGCGCGCTCGACTTCCAGTGAAACAATCCCCCAGGCTGTCTGGGCAGGGTGATAATGTAAAAGGAATGCAGGGAGGGTAAGAAGAGAAAATAAGCATCCTGGGTAAAATCCTGCCTTGGTCCCCAGTGTGCAGTTCATGTTGGCTCCTCTGTCTCTCCTCCCGCCCTCCCTGGGAAGGGCAGGCGCTGCCCGTACTTGTCATGCCAGTCACACACATGCTGGTGCACAGACTAACACCCTCCACAATAAATCTAAAAGATTAATTACCAAAAAAAAAAAAAAAAGATCCCACAACCCCACTTGCAGCATTTGAAATGCATCTCAGCCCTGCTCGGTTATTCATGGGGAAAAAGAAATCACCTCCTGAATCGAGCAATTGAGAATGCAAATATCCCAGCCTGGCTCAAAAGAGGAATCAAGCTCTGTACTGTCAAGCTGATTAGCATCCCCTTGCATGGGGTACTGCCCTGAGCCCAGAGAGAAAATTTGGGGACAGCTGTGCTTAATGCTCTGGGATGAAGTTTCTGAGTTTTGCCCAGAGAGAAATTATAGTCCTGGTACTCCCCATCTGATGACAGACCATAAGATGTGTTTTCTTGTTCTCTTTGGGGCGACTGCCCTTTCTCTGGTGAGATCTTTCAGCCTTTTGTTTCCTGTCACTGACCAGCTGTTTTTTGTGAGTTCAGTTTTTTTGTTGTTGTAAAATTGAAGCTTTCTGCAGGCAGTGGAACAAAGATTTGCTTTTTTCTCTTGTGAGCAGGGAGGGAAAGTACGTTGGAGCAGTTTCTCATGGGAGTGGGACTTCTGCTTGCAAGAAGGATTTTACACTTTGCTTTCCCTTTTTTCCCCTTTCCCTGAAAGCAGTGTAGATGTGTCTTCCAGAAAGACTAGGAATTATATCCTGATCCCCTTTCAGTCCATATCCCAGCAGTAGGGTGGGAAATGCAGCGTTTGGGAGTCGACTGAAAATATTCAGCAAGAAACAAAATGAATCCCAGTCTGCTCCTTGCTGTCATGTCCCAATGAACTTAAATCTTCTATAACATTCCTTGTTGCTTTCCCATTAAGTGCTGTTCATCTGTTATTTCCCATGTGCAGGAGTAAGAGCTTGGCTGGAAATGGTGATGGCAGTAACAGGCAGGTTGTGCGTGGTCTTTTTTCCCCCAAAAAGCTGCTGTGCATCCTCGTTTCCCAACTTTATTTTTCAGACAGACCTCACTCTTTTTTTCTCCCCTTTTCCATCCCCTTTGTTTCCTGAATTTGCAGCAATGAGCTGTTTTGACACGTGCTGGGACGGGTGGGCCTGTTGTGAGAACAGATCTCTGGATGCTTCCTGTGAGTTGTGTCCCAGGCCCTGGGTTTTTCCTAACCCACCCTGACAGATCAGGAGCTGGGATGGGTTTGCTGCCACTTCCCAAGTTAAACATCTCCTGTGGGATTAAGGCTATTGCTGCCACAAAATTGGTGTTTGAAGTGGAATTTCCATGAAACTCTCCCATTTCTCACAACTTTCTGCTATATCTCCAGGTATGAAATTTGTGTCAGAGGTTTAGGTTGGATCTCAGGGAAAGGTTCTTCCCCCAGAGGGTGGTTGGGCACTGAACAGGCTCCCCAGGGCAGTGGGCACTGGGCAAACATTGCCTGGGACAAAACAGTTCTTCATTAACACAGAGGTAAAGGGGAGGATGGTGATTTCAGGTATTTCCTAGCAGGGTTCCTGGTGCCATCTAATCTTTCCAACCTAGATCCTTTTTTTTCCCTTTTTTTTTTTCTTTTTGTCTGCTGGGTGTTATTTCCTTCATAACACATTTGAGTTGCTCTTTTGCTTATAGACTTGTTTCAGTTTATTACACTACATATGATGGTTGTCATCCTTCTGTTGATAATGAAAGGATATGCCTTGTGAACAGAGAAGTGGAATTTCCATGGAGCTCTCCCATTTCAGCTGTATCTCCAAAATGTGCTGGGAACATTCTCTCCAGTTCCCTGCCCAGTGAAGCTTGTTCTGAGTTACAGGCATCAGAAACTATAAGAAATCTCAGTGTGTCATGTTAGATATAATGAGTTTATCATCAATTTTGTCTCCTTTCCATTTCATTTTTTTGGTCTTAATTAAACACATTTCTCTTGTTTCTTCCCAAGAATGCCAGGACTGGTGGGCAGCAGGTTGCAGACAGAACACTTCTGCACTTCCTGCAAACTGCACAGTCTGTTCTGCTGTGAAAAGCCTTCAGATAGTGACAGGCTCCAGAGAACTATCAGAAGAGCTCCAGAGGCACCAGCCTTTTCTAATCAAGGTAATGCATGGATTTGTCAGGCTGGGTCATTAGTCCCAACTCTTCAACAGCACCAGCCCAAGACCCCTGCCCAGTATTTTCATCCACAGACTCAAAACTGCTGCTTGAGGTAGAACAAATGCCCATGAAGACATTTCACCCCAGTGTAAAGGTGTGGGGGGTGAGAGTTCACTCCTTTGACTGATGATCTGGAAAATTATGATTTGGAAATTTAGCAGTCTTGGATGATCTTTGGCAGGAGGGAAATGGGAGCAGGGAGGAACTCTGGATGCACAGCTTTGATCTTTGTTTTGTGTCCTTTAAGACAGGGCAGCATCTCTCCTATGAAGAACTGAAGCATTTCCAGTCCCAGGATCCAGAACTGGCAGAGGTTATAATAGAAGAAAATTCAGCTGAGTTGTGGAGCTGCCCATTTTCCTTTCCCTGGTGAGTCAAAGAGAAAACACGTGAGAGATGGACACAGATTCTGCCTGTGTGAACCACCAGTGCTTGCAAATTGCACTTTAGCTGGAGGGAAGGAGGACAGGAGTGGGTTACAGGCTTCTCTCTGCTTGCTGGCACTGATTTGTTCCAAGACTTCCTCACTAAAAATGGAGTGTTGTGGCTTGGACTTCAGGTATTGCTCCTCTTACAAGACAAAAATATCCCAGTGACTGCTCAGTCCTGTTCTTCTGGCTGTACATTAATTATCTGGGCTGTGGTCTGATCACCTGAGGCAACTGGTTCACATTTCTGATCACCCCTGTGTGCTCCGTGAGAATCCCCCACCACTGGTGCTGACTGAGGAGAGATTCCATGACTTCTGTAAACACTGAGAAGTAACAGAAGGCCAGGGCATCCTGCAAATTGTGTTTGGTCTCATGCAGAAAAAATGGCCAACCCTGATCCTGCCCCCTCTTAACCAGAAGCTTTTTGCCAAAGCCTTTAAGTGTGGCTACAAGATGTGGAAAACTCCGAGCTCTCTCAGGCTGCAGAGCAAGCGCTGGTAGAGGGATGGTCAGGGTACAGAAGTATTAATCATGTCAAAAACAACAAACCCCACCCTGCCTTTTCCAGTTACATTTTCTAGTCTAGAGGATAAGCCTGGATCCCCCCTGGCCTCACCATGTGGTTTCAGTTATGGTTGTGTACAATGCCACCTCTCTGCATCTTTTGTAACTAATGGATCCGGTCGATGACTCGGATCATTTCAAGGCAAGAAGAGAGGAAAATTAAGTTTGGCCATCCAGCATGATCTGTCTGTTCCCTGCTCACGTGGTCCTGCTGCAGGAACACAGAGGAAGATAGGAAGGAGCAGAGGTTTAGAGGCTGAGAGGTGGAATTTTGCTCCCAGGGCCAGTCTGTCACGCTTCTATCAGGCACCAGTGTTTCTGAAGAATTTTGTCAGGAGAGTATCTTTTAAATGCAGACATTAGCATTGCATGATGTTTCTTTAATATGGGTTGTTTTCTTCTGTTTAGGAACAAATCTGTGAATAAATCTGGGATTCTGCAGGAATTTTTACGTGCACCCTCTTTGCTGTCCTTCCCCAAGACAGTGTCCCTGGAGAGCTGCTTCCTCATCCGCCATCCCGATTTGGGGAACAAGGTGAGAAATTCATCCCAGAGACATTATCTCCCTGGCTGTCAGTTGCCCTCCAGCAGCTCCAAGTCTTTGTGGGCTTTTCAGGGCATTTTCAGCTGATACAATCCTGAAAAGAAGCATTTAGGGTTGTATCAGTTCTGTCCATCCCTGTGTGAAGTGAATCTGGTACCTGAGGGGAGCAGCAAACCTGTTGTTTGCAGTCTCTCCTGCCTGCAGGGCAGTGACTTGCCCCTCGTGTGGTCAGACAGATCCAAGGAAAGCTGGCCAGGCTTTTGAAATCCTGTCCTCTCATCCTAGAGCTACAGCCTGCACAGCCTCTTTGTTGTTGGAAGTGGGCAGCTCACCCTGACTGTTGCACCTCTGGACTCGTGCAGAGGACACTGTGAGATGTTCAAGGTGGAGCTGGAAGCTGGGGATGTGGGTGAGTACTGGAGCTGTGCTGTGCTGGATCCCTTGGAGTCAGGAGGCTGCTTCCAGCTGGGTCTCTTCTGAGACCTGGGACAGTGGTTTGTGCCACTGCCACCTCCAGACTGGTGTGTGCCATTACCACTCCAGACTGGTGTGTGCCATTACCACCTCTAAACTGGTGTGTGCCATTACCACCTCCAGCTTGGTCAGTGCTGTTGTCACTCCCAAATTGGTGTGAGCCTGCTTGTTGCAGTACAGAGGGTGATCCTTCTGGATTGGGAGTTTGTAGCCTGGAACACAAACAGTGGGATCCCATGAGGTGCTCAGTGTCAAAATGAGCAGTGTAGGCTACACAAGACGTGATGGGTATCACAAAGCCAGTGTTCCCTGAGGGAAGTGTGTCTCCCAAGAGCTCCAGCATGCACACAGCCCTTCATGGGAAATGGGAGCAGTCATTTAAGGATGGACTCATCTAATATGGCCTCTCCATTGCCTCTCCCAAAGGTTATGCCAGCACAGATTACTGGACAATGAGCTTCATGGCCAAAGGGACAGAGCCAGCAGTGGTTTGTGACGGAGCTGCCAGCTAAGGACAGAGGGGAGGGAAAACAGAGCTGTTCCCAGGACAAGAAGACTTTCAGCTTTGAAGCTGAGGCATCATTTTGAGAGCGAGCTGGGGCAACTGGGGCAGGCAGCTTTGCCACCCTGCATGTTTACAGTGTTTAAAAATGACTGTTTTCCTGACCCTTGAGGTAATTCTTTGCCTTTCCTCAAATGTGTTTTGGGAGAAGCTCAAGCTATTTATGACTTTCCCTGTCCCCTCAGGTAAGCCCTGGGTTTGCAGCAAAGGTGTTTTTTTCCAGGAACAGCAGAAGGATTTCTCAGGATGAGATTCACCTTGTGTCCTTTGTGGATTATGGCACTTCTGAAACTTCCTGGGGGGGTTTGGGAGTGGAGGGGGTGTGTGACATTTCTGTGTACATTCCTCCTGAGGAGGAAGCTTTGAGCCTGTCTTGTCAGGCCAGTTCTATAAAGGGAATGAATTGGTGATGTGTCCCAGCCTCACCCCACCTCTCCCTCACATCTGTGGCTGTGTCTCCCCCAAAGCTGATCCCAGCTCTCCACTCCCGGGCTGGGGGGAGCCTTGAGCCTGAGGGTCTCTGCCCCTTGCCCACTGTATCATCCTTGTACCAAAAGAATCTCTTCAGGCCTCTCTGTCGTGATCACTCTTGTGGTTCTCTATCTGCAGGTTGTGAGTCAAATAGTAACTGTGCTTTTTTTTCTCTTCCACCTCCTTTCCTGCAAAAAGCACCGACACATGTGCTAGTGGTGCTGGTGCTGGGAGTGCAGGAGTTCTGGATGGAGATGGGGCTGGGAGCAGAGCAGCTCTGTACAGGTTTCACCTGAGACCCCAAGGGCTGCACAGCCAGTTGTAGCTCCTTGTTTTTGGAGGCACTGCCTGCGTTCCCAGCCCCGAGGACCTACGGGAGCACCTGGAAGCTCCCTCATCCCTCGCATATCTTTGTACCAACTCCTTCCAGACCCGGAGCTCTGTCTTCAGAGTGAAGGTTGGTTGTTCCTGGGTCCTTTCCAAGCTGCCTTTGCATGTTTCCTGCTGCTGGAGCACTGCTGTCTGCAGTGCCCCGAGAGAGGCTCGGGTTCAGTGTTTGCAGGCTGCGGATGCTGCCGTCCCTTCCAAATCTGATCCTCTGGGTCTGATCCCGCTGCTGAAGATCATTTACAGATGTGTCAGGCTGAACTCATAGGCCAGGGCTGGGGTTCAGGACATGCTCTCACACTTGTTAATATGGAACTGGGAGGGGTTTTGGTTGCAAGCGAGTTAACTCTGTTCTCAGGAGCAGGAGCCTTTTTCTCTGTAAATATTTTAGGTACGTGTGAAATGACAGATTGGAAAAATGTCTGTCCAGCCTTTGTTTTTGAGAAAAATGGGAGCAAACATCGTACTAATCTTACTAGGGGCTGACAAAAGCCGCCAAGTGGGATGACCATGTCTGGCTCCTGTACAAGGATAAGGCAAAGGACAGTTCCTGCTCCAAAGAATTTAGTCTGAGGCCTTGACACTACAAACATTTCTATGCATAACCCTTGTTTTTCTCCTGTCAAAACACTTGAGAACAACCCCAGCACCTGTGTCAGTCTGTGTTAATAACCCTCAGTGCTGGACCAACACACACACCAGATGTAGTAGAACCAAAGGGGGAGAGTCTGACTCTCCTGGGATAGAAAGGGACTGATCTAATTTGTAGCAAAATATTAAAGAGAATTGGATTAATAAGACTTCCATTAGTATTCTCATTGCTAGGGGTGTATTTTACACTGATGACACTACATGTAATCTTGTACATGCCAAGACACACACACCCCCCCCTCATCCCCCTCCCTCCTCTTAAAGCCTGGGTCTTAGTTAATGGAAATTTGGGAGTTTGGTGATGGCAGATTCAGGGTCTCGTTAGTGACTGTTGCTATTTACACTTTGGCAGCTTCTCAAATCAAATTCAAAGGCTGACAAGGTTACTTCACCTCTCACTGGTTTTGTACCTGACCCATTTTTGTAAAGCACTTGCTCAGAGATGCTGCTGGAGCCTTTCTTGCTGAGATTGCGGCGGTTCAGTGACGCTGTCACTGCTAAGTGTCCTTGACTGTAACTCGTAAAAGAGCCGTGGAGACAATTCCCAAGTGTCTGTGAAATGCCTGGATTTCGAGAGTCGCACTTAAGCCATTGTGGCTGTCTGGCTCTTTCGGGAAGAGGCAGAGAAAATGGATCTATTTACGGTTGCTGTTTAGACTGGGGAGGGGGGGAAGGAAAAGGGCAGGTTTGTGCCTGTTTAGCAAAAGTGTTCTCACGTATCTTCTCCCCTCCTCAAAGAGCTGCAGCTGGTTGGACAGGAGCTGGTGAGTGTGGCCTGTGTGCAGAGCAGCTCTCCAAGTGCACTTTATGGGCTCTGCATAAGTTTCCAGCTCAGTGTCTGGGCGATACATTGCATATGTCCCAACCTTGCTCCCTTCGGAGTTTACATCATTTGTTTTTAAGCTTTCCAGTATATTTTCTCTTCCTCTTCCAAAAGCTGTAAGGAATTAGCTGCTAAACTAAACCAGGAGGGCAGTTCTCCTGCTGATAAAGAGCCGATTTTGGCTGGAGCTGCCAAGCCCCAGTCTGCAGCACAGCTTCCAGAGCAGCTCCTGTCTCCAGCTGCCAGAGGAGCGGTGCTCACACCTTCGGCACCGCGGGCGAGGAGCCAGGCGGGAAACCTGGAGGTGAGGCCAAAGTGGCAAAACTAGGCTGGCCAAAAAGGAGGTTTCGATACCTTTAGCTGCAAGTGAGCCCTGGTCGTGTTTCTCATCCAGAGCTCCAGCTTTACAGAGCCCTTGGAAAGGCTGCAGGAGGCTGGGACTTCCCTAGAGAGCCCGGTGAGGCTGAATTGGGGGGGTGGGGCTATTTCTGCAGCTGTTGAAGCATCTTGGTGCAGATCACAGAGGGGGTGTCCCACCATGGTCTCCCTCACCTCACCTCCCCTTTGGCACTCGCTGTGCTGGTTTGGACAATCCCCCACGCCCACCCTGCCCAGCTCAGAGGGGTTCCCAGTCAACGTGTGCATCTCAGTGTTCTAAAATCCCTTTGTGCTTCAGAGCTCGTGTTCTGTTGGCTGGGAGATGGATTTCTGCTCACCCAGCATCCCACAGGCTGCAGAGCTGCTCTGAAATCACACCAGAAATCGGTACTACCCACAGGCAGAGATGGGGAGGGGTCACCTCTCTCCTTGCCAGGCTGGAAAGACGGGCTGTGCCCCGTCAGCTGGGCAGGAGGATCGTGGTTTAAAGCTGCTTCCCAAAGCAGGGGTCACTGACCGTTGCTCTCAGTCCTGAACTCAGGGTAATTGAAAGGAGGAGAAAGGACTATTATGATTTACTGCAGTACCAGGAAATCAGCAGCCCCCATGGGAGCCAGGCTGACAGTTTCTATTGATTCTTTTTCTTTTTTTTTTCGCTTTCTTTGTTTCTTTTCTGGTTTTCTCCTCCCCACTGGCACTGCACACACTGATTCCCCCAGGGCTCCCAGCCTCAGGCTCCCTTTGCAACACCCTGGAGAGCTTCCTAGGGGTAGATTTCCCGTGAGTCTCTGGACTTCAGCTTCTCCCACTAGTCCTGTTTTTGCACTGTTCTGGTGGAGAAGCTGGTAAGACTGGGCTGGATCAAAGCACCTCCCTTCCCTTGTGGCCTCCTGGGCTCCAGGAGCAGGAGCATCCCAAGTGAGAGGAGCTGGGAGCAGGACATCTCATGGTAGAGATGTGAGCTCTGTAAACACCAGTGTCTCAGGAAAGGGATCCTCCTGCCTTGAAACCCCCAGGTTTTCCTCGGTAATGCTGCTCCAGGAGGGAATTTTCCTCATCCACCCAATTCCAGGCTTGGTGGTCCATGTTCAAACCCATGGTTTCTAAGAGAACCAAACACTTCCTGGAGTGAGGCCATTTCAGTGGGTGCACAAAGAGCTTTTGCTTCCTGCAGACCAGACTTTCTCCTCTTGGTAAATTTTATAGGTAGAGCTCAATATTCTCCTTTTCAGGAACCTCCTCCTTTTAAAGGGCAGATTTAGTGTCCTGCTGAGTTAGACAAGGGAGATGCTGGACTTCCCCTTTGCTTTGGACATTCAAACAAATGGCAGGTGATTTATTTTTAGCATTATCTCTTTGTCTTGGGGAGGGGAGCCACGTTCTAAAGGCTCAGGGGTGCTGGGAAGTAAAGCTATATATGCATAAAGACTTTCAATGCTGAACACTAAATTCAGTGGTGGATTCAAAAAAAAAAGAATGTAAATATGCACTTAATGCAGAATTTTATGGATGGTCATAATTTAATATATTGCAAACTTTGTAAATACTTGGGAAAAGCCTGTAAAGTGTGTAAATAAATGAGATTTGTATGTAAGAAGAATAAAAAAGTTTTTACTTTTTGCAATTAAATACAAGTGTTAATGCACCTTTTCCCTTTTCCTGATTTTTATTTTGTGTTGCATGTCAGCCACTCTTCGGGGTGGGTGTTTCCCTTGTCATCTCTTTCCCTTCTTGTCCAATAAGAGTCCAATATGAGAATTTCTATTTCCCTCCTGGTTCTGGTGTAGCTTTGGCCAGCACTACCCAGCTGTTCTCCCTGCTCCCCCTCACACCTCTGCAGCTCTTGCCTCCTCCCTCTCTGCTGTCTCTGCCCCGTGTCCCATTCCTCAGTTATTGCCATGGCTTTATTTTTATGTGTGTTCCTGCAACTGTGGGCACACAAAGAAGAGAAACCTTCAGCCCTAAGAGGAGCCACCAGCTCCTTCATACAGCTTTTCCTAGCAAGGCTTCCTTTCTGCTTTCTTCTTTGTACAAGTGTAATTCCATTTAAATACAGATCCCACTTGACATATAATCTGTGTGTGGTGGAACCTGGTCCAGGAGAAACAAGTCACCACGTGAGTCAGTACAGTCTGAGCTCAGGAGAGCCAAGTGATGATGTTACAGGTCGTTGGTGGCTCTGCTGGCCCAGCAGCACCAGCTCTGCTGCAGGGAAGCAGCTGCTGCCCGTGGGGTGTTCTGAGGTCACGGCCGGCCCAGCGATGCAGTGACCGGCAGATGGCACTGGGAGAGACACCA
>JAWWLV010000082.1:1810882-1821871 GCA_035041135.1 Platyrinchus mystaceus
GGAGAGATGATAAAAGTGCAGCCAGAGCAGCTGCTGTTGCCCTGGGGTGAGGGCTGAGGGGCTGGAGCTGGGAGTGCATTTCAGAACCACGTCTGGTTTTGCATCTGGGTGAAGGAGAACGTAGCGTGGATTCCCCACAAAGAATACAAAGAGCAGAAGAGCATTTCTCCTCCCAGCCAAGTCAGGGCATTTGGGCAAGAGCTGATTTTTTGCAGAGCTGGAACCTCCACCCTGCTCCCACCATGGACTCCCTCACCTCAGCTCCCCTTTGGCACTCGCTGTGCTGGTTCAGACAATCCCCCACTCCCACCCTGCCCGGCTCAGAGGGGTTCCCAGTCAATGTGTGTGTCCCAGTGTTTCGAAGTCACAGAATCATAGAATGGATGAGTGGTGTGGAAGACAATAAACTCCTCCAGAGCTCATAAAAGTGGGTGAGTAGGGAAGAGAATCATCCTGTTACTACCAAGCCAGTGCATGAGCCTTGTTAGACTCCGACCAGCCACGCTCAAGACCCTCAGGATGTGAATCAGTAGAAAACCAGGCTTGGTTACTACAGAATGGGGCCTCTCTGGGGCCTCCAGCCTTGACCAGCCCCTGTCAGGTGTCGGTGTGTCTGTGCAGAGGGTCCCCAGGGTGTGGTGGACGGGCTGTTCCTTGAGTGAGCAGAAGCAAAGCTGCATTCCACACACACTTACCTAATGCCGGCTGGACACAAGTGTGTCAGCTCCAGGGTGGGGCCTGGGCCTTGCACTGCTAATCTTGATGCTTCAGACATTGGCTCCAGAAGGAGCTGTCGGAGCAGGTTTGGAGTTGAGAGATGTCCCTGTAACCCCTTTGGCAGCAGCTGCCCTGCCCTTGCTGATGCATCAGCTGTTACTCACGTTTCCCCAGGAACCACATGCCCTGGTGGTGACTCCTCCAGGGCTGTTTGCTCTTCCCCACGAGCTCTGGGTATCCCATTTTCCTTTATTCTTGTTGCCACACTGTCTCCTGTGAGACTTAGCCAGGATGTTGTAGGGCCAGGGGCTACGTGGAGCCTGGCCCTGCATCTCCACATCACGTTTGCAGAGACCAGCACCTGCACTGGTCTAGTGGAAGGTGTCCCTGTCCATGGCAGGGGGTTGGAATGAGATGAGCTTTAAGGTCACTCTTCCAATCCAAACCATTCTGGGATCCTGTGATTCTCAGCACTCTCTTGTCCCTCATCAGCCAGGCCATGGTGAGCTGGCCAGCAGGAGTTGGGGCTTGTGTTGATCCCTTCTGGATGTTTCTCCAGGTCTATGGAGTTACAACAGCAAGGCTGTTGAGGTGTCTCCATCATGAGACACATTTGCCTTAGCAATAAATGGGAACCTCTGGTTTGAGCAGGTGAGTTGAAGCCTGGGGATATGGTGGCCTCAGACCCTGCTTGCAGGAATTGTTGGGGTATTGAGGGTATGGCAGACCCTGGACCTAAGGAAGGAGAAGGTAATACAGAGAGGTCAGAGATTTGAGGGGCAGTAGGAGAGCTGTGGTGGTGAGAGAGGTGATCAGTGTGGCCCAAAACAAGAGGAAAAATGGCAAAGCATTGTCTGGGGAGCCGGGAGGGGAGAGGGGGAGGCAGAGCCGGCAGCGTGTGATTAACTTGGCTGTGCTGACCAGAGCTGCCCACCCGCTGATCCTTTCTAACAGCCTGTGATCCCAGAGGAGCCCCTGGAGCCGAGCCGGGCAGTTGCACAATCACAGATGGGGAGCCGAGGCTGCAGCAGCTGGGGGGGCTCTGCCAGACAGGACACCCGATGCTGGACCCTGCCGGTGTCTGCGGGAGGGAGCACAGCCTGTCCCTGCACAGCCAATGCTCTGCTTATTCCAGCCAGCCGGGATGGCAGCTGGAGACTCTCAACTCCCCTTTTTGGGGCAATCTCAGCTCTCTACACCCTGTTCTTCCTCTCCTGCTCATCCTTCTCCTGATGGCTCAGGAAAGGGGCATCAACCCTCTGCTTACCCCTCATTCCCAGCCCTGGGGGCCTGTTCCTCACCTGCCCATTGCTGTCCCCCCAACACAGACACGGGGCTGGATGAGGTGGGCTCTGACTCTGCCTGGGGAGTTCCTGTGCTGCAAACTGCTCTCAGCAGTCGCATGTTGTTGTTGCCTTCATTTCTAACACAGCTGCATTCCAGGGATGAGGGAGAACCTGTGTGAAAACAGGGGTTTGCTGGCTGCTGTGGGATTATTGTAATAGGGAGAAAAGGGACAGGAGGTAGAAGACAGGACCCATAACTGAGGGCTCAGGGAATGGCTGGGGTTTGGAGCAGCAGAGGCTTGGATGAAGGATGCCAATGCAGGGATTAGGATTCAGGCACAGGGTCTGTCCCAGGGAGTGGACCCCGAGCGTTCACTGGCACCAGCCACAGTGCTGCCTCTCCATCCAGGCCGATATGTGAGATGGGTGTGTTCTGCATGGCTCCAAAACTCTAATAAATACATTTCCTCCCCAATCTTGAAGCTGTTGGGTGTTCCTTGCTTTTGGGAGGTGCTTTAAATGTGACTGCCAGAGCCGTGGGCTGCTAAGAGCAGAAGCCGACTGCACGATGCTGAGCTCGGGTCTTCCTCCCGTTTTCCTGGTGCTCACAGTGCTGAAGCTGAGCTGGTCCCTGAGTGACGAGGAAAAGAAGATAATCCTGGATGAGCATAACAGATACCGCTCCCAGGTCTCTCCTCCTGCCAGGTCTATGATGAAGATGGTAAGTGGCTTTTATTGCAGAGGAATCTCAGGGTGTTTGTGTGGTGCAAGACTCGATGTCAATGCTGGGAGGGATCGGGGTGTTCCTTAGGGCAGGCAGAGCAATTATCATGTAGGGTTACAAGTAGCTGTCAGTGGGGGGGTTCCCTGAATTGGCTCTAAAGAGAGTTTTAACTTGTAAAGTTGACTTTGATAATTTCTGGAAGTTTTTAAGTGTAATCTGAGTCCCTTGATGCTCATCATGAGAGTGGAGCAGCTCTTGCTCATCTGGATGTGCTGGAGCTCCTTGTGATGAGGAGGAAGGGCAGGTGAGACCTTGCCATGAGCCGGTGCCATGAGCTGGAGACATTGCCATGGTCATTAGCAGGGGGAATCCTGTGTGGGGCATCACCTGGTGCTTTGTATTTGCCTTTGCATTTGAAGGAGATTTTATCTACAGGAGGCAATCTCAACTTCAAACATGTCAGTCAGGTTTTTCAGGGATTTGGGCTGTTCACTACATTCCTAATCCTCACCGTGACTTGGTATCTTGAAGGTGAGTGACCTCCTATTTTGCTCCAGGAAACCAAATCATGTCCCACATCACCTGTGGCTGCAGTGGGACGGAAAATGAGCTCTGGAGCTCTTGCTACTTTTTGTCTTCTTTGGGCTCCTGATTTGATTAACTCCCACACCAGGTGATTTTCCTCACTCTTTGCAAATCGCGTGGAAAAGGACAATTGTTTACCATGGGTAGTTGGAGTCTTTTCCTCTTTGAGTCACCCTGTGCTTGCAGGAGACCTCCCTGCCTGGCCCAAAGGTTGCCCAAGTGGAGTAAAACCTTTGTGGGCTGGTAAATGGGAGCAAAAATCTAAATTCAGGGAGAGGAGCTCTGACTAGTGGCTTCAGGCTCAACGGGGACAGAGCCAGAACACTTAAGCACCCTAATCCTGTGGAACCCACCAGAGCCAGGCACAGAAAACTTGGAGTATCCGGGCTTTGGAGCCAAAGTCTTAGAGAAAGCCTGAGGAAAACGATCTCAGGGTCTTTTAAGTCACTGCAATTCCAAACCTGTGACGGCTGCTCCCTGCTGAGGCTTTGATTGCAGACCCTGTGCCGTGAGATGCTCCCTCGGCAGCGCTGCTTTGCCTCTGCTTAAACACACAGGACCCGTGATCTGGAGCCAAACGCCTGGGGGTTGTTGTTTTGGGGTTGTTTTGGTTTTTTTTGAAGCACGGCAAATGTTTAGCTTGCAGCAGCCCTGACAATTCCTCGGTAGAGGTTTTCCCCGACAGCCATCCCTTCCTCCCTTCCCGGGGTGTTTGCTCGGGCTGCCTTCGCCCCCCGGGTTCACCTGCTGCCGTGGCATCGTGCCTGGCTGAGGTCACAACGCGCTTCCCTCTGGGACACGGGGCTGGTTGCCGTGGAAATGTTTAGGCACTGGTGGTGGGGGGGGATATGTACCCAAAGCCAATTTCGTTTTTAATGAGGCAGATCTGCAGGTGCAAGTCCCCAGTTTATGGAGCCCAGCTCGGTGCCAGAGGGAGGGGGGGCGAGTGCTCCCCAAACGGGGTCTGCAGCCGCTGCTCTCAGCGTGGCTGGGACCGTGGTGGGAGAGGATCCAACACCCCCCGTCCCCATCCAGGTGCTTCCTTCGCTCCCAGTCGCCTCAACACCCTGATGGTGACATGCCCTGCATCAGGGCCGTGCTCTGTCCCCTTCTGGATCCAGCCCTGGCTCCGGCTGGGAAGGTCCCCCCTCAGGACCCCCTGTTTGCTGGGCTGCCTTCCAGCACAAAGCTGCTCCCTCCATCGAATGGCTCAGGGACGGTCCAAACAGCTGCGGAGGAGGATTCCTCTGTGCATCCCTGCAGGGAGACCTCTAGTTCTCCTCCTCCTCCTCCCGCATATCAATGTGGCCGGGGGGCTCAGCTGGTGGCGGAGCCGCTGCCGCTCCGGAGGGAGCTCCTGGCGGGCGCCCAGCCGGGAACGTCTCGGATCCAGGCAAACAGATGATGCTTCCCGGAGCGTGTGTGCCCGGGCTCTGTACAGCCGGTAGGGGAGATGTGTCCTGCTCTCCTCCCACCCCACCCTGGGCAGGGAGGGATGTCCCCGGGCCGCCTGTGGTGGGACCCGGGGTGGGTTTCCTCCCTTCCTCCACCCGACTTCACGGTTTCTCCTCGCTGAGCTGAGGATGCTCCGTGATGATGTCGGATGTGCTCCAGGAGAGATCGTGAGGGTCGTGCTGATGCGCTGACCTTCTCCTGCCAAATCTTGGTTTGTGCTGGATCTGACCATGGAGCTGCCCTCCCCTGAGGACTGTGTTGGGTAGCATTGGGAGCTTAGTGTCCATTTCTCTGTGCTGATGCCAAGCTCCTTTCAGACCTGGGACAAGGAGCTGGAAACCCTTGCACAATCCTACGCAGAGAAGTGCATCTGGGACCACAACAAGGAGAGGGGTCGACGGGGGGAAAACCTCTTTGCTATGGCCCCGATGCTGGAACTAGAATTTGCCGTGGAAGACTGGAACGGAGAGGAGAAATTCTACAACTTGACAACCTCCACGTGTGTCCCTGGGCAGATGTGTGGCCACTACACCCAGGTACCAGCTGCTGGGGGGGAGGGATGGCTGCCCAGCAGAGCTGGGTGCCAGCTTGTCTTGGGCAGAGAGATGAGGTTTCTTCATATCTTGGGTGGGAGCAAGGAGGAGCAGAGATGGTGGTGGATCCTGAATGCCAAAGCAACGTGGGGATGTGGGATCTGGGGCACACAGTAAGAGATGAGGAAGACGTTGGTGTAGTCACAGAGCAGCCTTCCAGGCCAGGGGACAGGTTGCCTTCACCCACTCCCCTCACCTTCACCCTGGTCTTTGCCTTAGGTGGTCTGGTCAGACACAAAACAGATCGGCTGCGGGACAAAGTTTTGTGAGAAGATCGAAGGAATCGAAACAGAGAACATGCACCTGCTGGTTTGCAACTATTATCCCGCGTAAGTCCCAGGCCTGGCATGGCTTGGTGCATCTCTGGGGGGTTTCTGTGCTGGAAATGTCCTTCCTCCTGTCCTGGTATCAGAGCAGGGTTGGCCTTGGTCAGAAATAGAAGCAAAGCAGTTCCAAAGAAGGCCTTTGTTCTAAGGGGGGTGAAGGATCTTGTCCATGGAGCTCTGTCCCCTGGCTTTAGCAGCCTTGGGCTCAGGCTGTTGAGTAAATGGCACTGACAGTCCATGGCAGGAGACCATGACCTGTTTTTTACATTAATCCTGAGTTTTGCCTTGGCTGGGATATCACAGCTGAATCAGACCCCTCTTCAGGGTGGGTGTTTCCCTTTTCCTCACGCCTTCTTTTTCTTGGCATCTTCTGCTTCCAGGGGTAATGTGAAAGGGAAGAAGCCATACTGGGAAGGACCCCCGTGTTCAGAGTGTCCCGAGGGCACAGTCTGTGTGGACAACCTGTGTGGTGAGTGAGCAAAACTGTGCGTGTCCCTTGACGGGCTCCTGGGACTGAAACCCCTGGGTTGGGCTCCAAGCTCTGAACCCTCCTGGAGTTTTCAGGAAGCCCTGAGCCAGCAGGTCCAAGGCTGGACCATGAGAGCTCAGGAGCAATGGCAGCTGCCTCAGGATGAGGAGAATTGGACAAGGGCCTTGTATCCCCTTAGGCAGCATTTTTTGCCCCTTGCAGGGCAGGGCATTGTGTGAGGGAGATGAGATGTCTCCAGTTGGGAACCCCCGAGTTGGGGATGGCCCAGAGTGACCTGAGAGGGGTTGGCTGCTGCTTCTTCACCCCCTCACTGGTTTCTGCTGGTCCTGCTCAGTGCAGGGGATCCGCTGAGCCAGCTGAGCCGGTCTAACCCACGGCACTTTTCATCTCTTACCAGAACTCGTTGTAGAAGAGACCACTCCGGCCTCTGTGACAACAAAGGCAAGGCCATCCACCCCAACCACAGCCCTGCCAAAACCCACAGCCACAGCCAAACCAGAACCCACAGCACCAGTACACACCACAGCCAAACCAGAACCCACAGCACCAGTACACACCACAGCCAAACCAGAACCCACGGCCAAACCAGAACCCACAGCACCAGTACACACCACAGCCAAACCAGTACACACCACAGCCAAACCAGAACCCACAGCCAAACCAGAACCCAAAGCCAAATCAGAACCCACAGCACCAGTACACACCACAGCCAAACCAGAACCCACAGCCAAACCAGTACACACCACAGCCAAACCAGAACCCACAGCCAAACCAGTACACACCACAGCCAAACCAGAACACACAGCCAAACCGGCACCCACAGCCAAACCAGAACACACAGCATCAATACACACCACAGCCAAACCAGCACCCACAGCCAAACCAGCACCCACAGCCAAACCAGCACCCACAGCCAAACCAGAACACACAGCAGCAGAGGCCATCACAGCCACAGCCAAACCAGAACTCACACCAGTGTCCACCACAGCCATGCCAAAACCCACAGCACCAGTACACACCACAGACAAGCCATCACCCAAAACCACACTTCTAACCACAACCACAGCCAAGCCACCACCCACACCCACACTCCCAACCACAGCCAAGCCCAAAGCCCCAACACCAGCACCCATTACAACAGCCAAGCCAAAACCTGCCACCACGCTCCCAACAACAACCCCAGCCAAGCCAAAACCCACCATGCCAGCAGCCACCACCACTACAGCCAAGCCAAAGCCCACCTTGCTACCAACCACCACGCCAAACCGCACCACAACAACCACTACACCCACAAAAACGACACCAAAACCAACCACAACCAACACTACCAGCAGGTCAACACCAACCACACCAACACCCACCACAGCCACCACCACAGCCAAGCCAAAACCCACCATAACAACCACTACAGCCAAGCCAGAACCTACCATAACCACCACTACCACCAAGCCATCACCCACTACAACCACCACAACTATGGCCAAACCAACACCCACCACACCGAAACCCACCACAACCACCACCACAGCCAAGCCAAAACCAACCACAGCTATGACCAAACCAACATCTACCACACCAAAACCCACCACAACCACCACTACAGCCAAGCCAAAACCAACCACAGCTACGACCAAACCAACACCCACCACACCGAAACCCACTCCAGCTTTGGCTACGTCAAAACCTGCTACAACCACAGCCAGGCCAACACCCACCACACAAACCAAACCAACACCTGCTGCTACACCAAAACCTACCACCACTACAGCCAAGCCAACACCTGCTGCTACAACACCTGCCACAACAGCAAAGCCACAGCCAAAAGCTACCACTGCCACAAAGCCAGAACCAGAAAGACCTGATCCTTCTGAGACAACCGGGCTCACTCTTTCCTCTGAGCCCACATTAGACCCAGATTATAAAGTATCTCCAGAGGCAGACACTGGAGAGCCTGTTAGCTCCTTCACTACAGAGAATCCAGGCTTATTAGAAAGCAGGGGCACAGCCTTCAGCCCCAAATCAGTCCCAGAAACAAAGAAAGGTGTCAAAGAGGATGGGAAAGAGAAATCAGCCTTTTCCAGTCCACCTCCGTCCCTCAGCCAAGTTGTTTCAGAGATCAAGTTAGGTTTCAATAGAGCTGAGCTCATAACCCCCTCCAAGTCAGTGGTCCTCAGCCCTGAAGAGCCCACCTTCTTGCGCTTAACATCATCCTCCAAAGAAAGAAAAGGGCAGAGCCCCCATTTCCAGACCTCCCTGTCAGGTAAGGTATCCGTGGCGTCTGCGCACGGACACTCGGACATGCAGTGATCCCCAAGCAGCATGGAGAGGGCTTGGGAGGAACAGTGTCAGACTGGTCCTTTGGATCCCCCCCTCATATGTGGCCTTTTCCTCACTCTTTCCTCTAACACTGAGGGGCTGGTTGGATGTCTGGCCCCTGAAGCATGGTCTTGTTTGCAGCCTGCTCCCACTAACCCACGGGCTGTCGCGCCTTCCCTGGACCGGAGCTCTGCTGCCCTGCGGTGCCTCGGGGCACGTCACGGACAGACCTGCATGAGTGGGAGTTCCTCTTCTGTTCAGGTCTTCCCCTCTAACTCCATGTTTTCTTCTCTTCTTTTAGCAGGTGCCCTGGACACTGAAGAAATGGAGACAAACTCGGAACAGACAAACTTGGATCAGCCCATGTCTGGAACCCCCAGTACCTTCTTGGGGCTTTTGCTCTTCCTCCTCCCCAGTGCCATCCTGATGGGCCTCCTGCTTTGAATGGTCTTTCTCAGCTCTCCCTGCTCCAGTCACCAAGTCTTTCTTCAGCACTGGTTGTTCCACAACCCTGGTGGGCTCAGGAGACACCTCAGACACTTCAGGCTGACACCTCCCTTCTTACGCTGCCTTATCTGCTCCAGCCCCGGCGAGCCACAGGCAGTGGCAGCACCGAGGGAACTTGGTCCCCTTCCTGAGGAGACCCAAGGGCAGGAGGGTGTCTGCCATAACACTGGTGACCTTGGACACTTCTCCTTTCTTCCTGGCCAGCCTGGGCCTCTGTTCCATTTCCAAGGAGGGAGTGGTGGGCTGTCCCCCCACCCGTGTGGCCGGCAGGCCCCGCCGCACCGTGTCCCCAGGGACAGCAGGGCCCAAGCGGCAAAGAGACATGGGGAGTTGGCTTTGGTCTTTGTAGATGAAACATGGTGGTTGGGTTTGGTGTTTTCTGCTGTTTGTCAGGATAAGCCTCCAGCAAAAATGCTCTTTTCCCTTCCCAGTGTGTCTGTTTGTCTCAAATTTGGGCAAGTTTCATCTCTTTTCCCTCTTGTCCAATAAGAGGATTTTTTTATTTTCCCCTGTTTCCCTCCTGTTTCTGGTGTAGCTTTGGCCAGTACTACCCAGATGTTCTCCCTGCTCCCCCTCACACCTCTGCAGCCCTTGCCTCCTCCCTCTCTCCTGTCTCTGCCCCGTGTCCCATTCCTCAGTTATTGCCATTATCCATTGCCATGGCTTTATTTTACGCCTGTGCCTTCACCTTTGTGCATGCACAGAAGAGAAACCTTCAGCCCTAAGAGGAGCCACCAGCTCCTTCATACAGCTTTCCCTTGCATGGCTTCTTTCTTTGCATAATTTCCGTGTATTTGAATTTAGATACAGATTCCTCTTGACATATAATCTGTGTGTGGTGGAACCTGGTCCAGGAGAAACAAGTCACCACGTGAATCGGTACAATCTGAGCTCAGGAGAGCCAAGTGATGATGTTACAGGTCATTGGCGGCTCCAGGACTTGTTGCAGAACCACTGCCATTATCTGAGACACTGTGTTTTGTTACCCCACATCTCCCTTCACCTGAGGATTCCCAGTCAGGTGTGTTAAATATGTGACAAGCTTTCCAGACTGGTGGGAGGAAGATAACTGGAAGATACAGTCCCTTCTCTGGTGATTGCATCCTTTGATTTCTTACACAGGTGAGGTGGAGGATGACCTGAAGGCCGTTGTTCATATCCTCCCACCTGCTGCTCTGTCCTGTGCACTGAATAAATCCTTTTGTTAAAGTCTGTGTGGGGTGTGCAGTGTCTTGCTGCCAGATCTGAAGGCCTGGGAGCCACTTATTTTACCTGTAAAATGCTCCTGACTGTGTGCTCAGGGAGAATTGCAAAAAAACAAGGTGACTTCTGGGGGTGCTGCTTTTTGTAAGGGTGTAACTTAGTGTTTTTAAACCCGAGTAAAAGCAGCAGGAGGAGGGGTTTGAGAGTGACATGGGGATTGAGGATGACGTAGGGAATTTTCCCTGGGCACCCAGCTGAGTGCAAAGCAAAAATGTGTCCCCACCAGGAATTTTTGGGCAAGGAAAGTAAGAGAAATAGAGCTCAGAGAAAAAAAAAAATCAAAACTTCAGCTGTAGCGCTTCTGGCTCCGTGTTTTAGGAAGCCCAGCACCAGCCTCTCACGCCCTAAACACACACCATTTCATCTTTGCAGCACAGAGAGAAGTTAAATACAATTGTGTGTCCCCAGACCCGGTGGTTCTGCAGCATTTCCACTTCAGGACATCCATCTGGGAGCAGCGTGTAGGGAAAGAGCTCTGTGAGGCAGAAACAGCACAGGAGCAGCGCTGGCGTCCGACCTCTGCTTTTTGCTTTTCCCCGTCGTCCTGCCCCTGCTTTTCCCAGCAAAGCTGCCCTGCAGGCTCCACACTTCCCTTCTCCCAAAACCCCTCTGGAGGAGCACAGCAGCACCAGCTCTGCTGCAGGGAAGCAGCTGCCCGTGGGGTGTTCTGAGGTCACGGCCGGCCCAGCGATGCAGTGACCGGCAGATGGCACTGGGAGAGACACCA
>JAWWLV010000082.1:1822054-1859104 GCA_035041135.1 Platyrinchus mystaceus
GGAGAGATGATAAAAGTGCAGCCAGAGCAGCTGCTGTTGCCCTGGGGTGAGGGCTGAGGGGCTGGAGCTGGGAGTGCGTCTGGTTTTGCATCTGGGTGAAGGAGAACGTAGCGTGGATTCCCCACAACGAATACAACGAGCAGAAGAGCATTTCTCCTCCCAGCCAAGTCAGGGCATTTGGGCAAGAGCTGATTTTTTGCAGAGCTGGAACACACCCCTCCTCCCTCACTGAGAGCCATTGACGTGCTGCTGATTAACAACCTCCAATATAATTTTAGGATTTGAGTATTTTATCATTATTTTTGGGCTAGCGAACCTTGTGAGAACTGCTTTGTTTTCCTTAAGGTTTTGACTTCTGGACATGTGCTGTTGTGCAAGGACCTATTTATAGAGTTCCTTGCAGCAGAAAACTCCAAACCAGGAGGAAATCCGCTTTCCTGTTCCCCCTGAACCCCAGGACAGCAGGGCTGAGCCCTTCTCACAAGGCATTTGGGGTGGTGTAGTTTAATCCTAAATTAGGGGGCCTAGGCAGGGGCAGGGTTTGGTGTGGAGCACAGGGGAGGACACAAAACATTCAAGGGAGACTTTAACAGCATTTCCACTCCATTTCTGGGGTTGGCACCCCTGGCACTGGGGTGACCCTGGCAAAGATGCTGCCAGGTCCTTACAGCCCCATGGCTGTGTGTGGTGGGTGGAGGAGAAGGCACTGACCATCAGCTGGGGTGAGTTGGGTTATAATCATGGGATTTTTGGTGTTTATATGGCCTGGCTGCTGTGTGAGCCCCACCTGTTTGGTTCTTTCCACCCCTGGGGCCTGTTCCCAACAGGGAGAGGGACTTCTCTGCTGCTGGTTGAGCGAGAGGAGGTTTCTTGGCTTCAGCTCCTGAAGGTCCCCTGAACACGGTGAGTTGGAAGGGTTGAACACATCCACTGTCCTGGGGGATTTGCATCTGGGGTCATGATGCTGGTAAATCCATCGAGCTGCCAAATATTCCCTTGGAGTATTTGTGCTGAAAGTGCTCTCATCCCACAGTGTCCTGGGGGGTGCTGGGGGGAACACACCTTTCTTCATGTTGCTTCCTGGCTGCTTTTTGCTAAAAGAAGGCATCTGTCGCTCTGTGCCAATGGTCAGGGATGGTGTTGCTGCCTCACTGAGATGTCCTGGCCAGTGAGTCAGGTGGGAGTCCCAGATATCCACTGAATATAAGCTTGACCAGCCTGTTCACCCTCCTCCTGGGCAGAGCCTGCCCCTCCCCTTGTGCCAGAAAACATTGGAGGAATTAAATATTGCCTTGGCTGGTTTCTGAGCCCTAGTTGGGGTTAGTGGACCCTGGATGTCCCTGTATTTTCCTGATGATGTATCCATTACAAACATGCTTATAGCAAGGACTATCCAGGGCAGAGAGAAGCCCAATCTGCAGCCCTTGAGCTGATTGAGGGTGAAGAAGCAGGTTGGGGCTTCATGTAGGATTTGTGTTGACTCAAGAAAGCCCCTCCTGACAGTTAAAACAGATGGTCTCAGCTGCTTGGCCAACCCAGCCTGCCCCACAACCTCGTGGTGTCCTGGCTGTGGCTTCCCTTTCATGCTCAGGATTTTGGTCAGACAGGAACAGCAGCCACCCCTCTGGAGGTCCCAATTCACCAGCCAAGCTGACTTTAAGACAATAAAGACACTGTTCTAAACAAGTCAAACCAAGTTTATTTTCACAAGAGAATATTTCCAATCATATTTTATTCATGGCTTCCAGCTCACACACTTTCACTGCTTGAGGTTTTCTGCATTAACATCAATGCCATGGAGAGGGACTGAGCGGATTCCACCTGGGACACACAGGATTAGTTCTTTTTGAGAGGATAGCCCTTAAATATAAGTGGATATGCCACCCTATTCCCATGCTTGTGGTGCTATTTTGGCACCCTCCAAGCAATTTGTGGGCAGGAGCTCTGCCCCTTAGCAAGCAGCTGGAGGATAGTAATGCAGCTAAGAGGACCAAGCTGTAGTTTTGCACAGCAAGTCTCCAGGAGTGCTGAAAAGCCAGATTTATGGAGAGAGGGCTGCATTCCTTCCCTGCTACACACTGCAGCATCCCCACCCACCAGCTGTGTCCCAGCCTCGCTGCAGCTACGCCCCATCCCAGCAGAGGAGCCTTAAACGAGCTGCTTCATTCTGGGGAGTCCCCCAGTCCAAGCAGTGGGGTCTGGCTGTGCCTGTGTGTTTGCTCAGGGTGAAATTTGAGTGGTCCAGTTTCTCTTTGCAGCTCTCTCCCTCCCACTTCATCTGAGAAGGTGTCCTCTGCTCGCCCTCGCTCCCGGGTGTCTCGGATCTCACGTGTCTCCCTGGCAGTGAGATGGTCCTGATAATGGCCTGGAATAGCCTTTGGTCTTGTAGAACTGGTGCAGCCCTGCTCGTGTTACAGCTCCACTCATGGTCCTGATCCTGCTTACTTTGGAAAATGGCAGAGGGATAGTCCCACCTGCTCCTAAGAAAGAGAGGAATTAACAATTCCCTGTTCCTTGCCAAGGGCCAGAGCTCTGAAGCGTGACCTCTTCTCACATGTCTGTTGTCAGACATGTGCTACCTGCCTGGGAGAACCCAGAGGGATTAGGACTTGCTCCCTTTGGCTCATGTCTCTTCCTTATTTGTCTCACTTTAGGGCAAGTTTTGAGTCTGAATTGTTGGCTTATCCTGTGTAAATACCCGGGAGCCCAAACCTCCTCGCCAGGGTTTGCATGTCAGTGAGTTACATTGATAGGAATTATCAGATCACAAAGAACCACCCTGTAACTCCATACCATGGGACAGCTGGGAACTTGTCCAAAACAAAATGCACTTCCTGACCAGGGGCCAACGAGCCAGATCTGCTCAGCTCCCGGGGCTGAGTCCACAGGCTAAGCTTGCCCTTGGGTCTGGTTCTTAACCCAAACTTCACAATTGGGTGCAACCAACTTAAGTCATGAGCTCAGATCTATCCCATTTGCACCAAAGTATCTGCTCCCTTCCAGCCCTGACAGACCAGAAAAGAACAACAGATTTAAACACTTCACAGCTTGAGCTCATCTCCTGCAAAAAGGGAGTAGAATCGAACACCAGTTGCACAGCCCCATTTCACTGTTTCTCCTGCACCCATTAAACAGAGGTGGATTCTCTGTAAGCAGGTGGCTCTGTGCTCATGTGCCTGAGGCATGGAGCAGTTCCTGGAAGAATGCAATCCTGGATGCTACAAGAGAAGACCCACTGAATTGTTCAACAATGCCACGCTGTGTTTTGGGATCCTCAACAGAAAGAAGCGATGCCTCAGGAGCTCCTCCAATGCTTTTGCTGCTCTTTAAGGAAGGCAATAGACTGTATAGTTATCACCTGAAATGGGATCAAATCCCTCCCACCAAACTATACAACCTACTACCTCACCTCCACAGAGCAGAACGGAGGACTCGCCTGACTCAGGCATGCAGCAGATTCACAGATTTGCTCACTTGCACCACCTGCCTCACGCTGGCTGTGGAAGCAGATGATGAGAACTTGGTGTAGAAGTAGATGATGAGACCTGAAGACCTGACTGTCTCCTTAGGAAAGACAGTAGATTGTATAGTTAGCTCAAAGGGAGGACCGGACTCCACAACTATTCAATCTACTACCTCAGCCTCAAGGACAGCTTGGGACCGTGGCAGCCTAAGGCACTGAGACGATCCTTATCCAGGCAGCTGCTCCTCTGTGGCTCCTGTGAAGAGAAACACATGAAAAACCATCAGAATTTGTCACGTCAGGGGAAAGGAGAGTCATATCCAACCTTGTCCTGGAGCGCTCCTTCCTTCTTTAAACCTCCTTCAGTCCACTCAGACTACACCTTACCCTGCAATCACACTGGCTGCAAACTTTATGCACCCAAGGGTGTACGGGGAGCAGCAGCCCTGCCCTTGGAGCCCAGAGCCACACATGGAGATAGCAGAGCTCTCGAGAAACTGCAGCAACACCAAGCTCAGCCAGCCAGGCTGACCTCACCTCCTGAACACACAGCGTATCTAGAACAAACCTGCCAGGCCAGATAAGCGAATCCATCAATTTAGCTGCTGTGCACTCCAGGGAATTGAGCAGATTAGAAATAACTGAGTACAAGGAAGCTTTTAGGCTGCAAATGTAATGGTATCGAGTACATCGAGGCAGATCTTATTTCCTAAACAAATGAGTGCAACATGCAGCCGTGCTGTCCCTCTAATGCTGCAGCCCAGCCAGGAGGTATTAGCATGGATCCAGACAGACTGGCTTCCCCCCAAGCCCTTGGCTCACCTTCTGAGACTTTCTCATTCTCTGTACACCCAAATACAGATGCAAGGTATTAAGCTGGTAGTTGAAAAGAAACGTGTGAGGTTCTTTTGCGATGAGGAAGAATTCCCCTTGGAGATTAAAGGAAGCCATAACGATGAGGGAGCCACCAGCAGCACGCCAAGCACGTGCATCACAGCAGAGACCCAAAGACAACTTCCCATGGGAGCTCAGCAGGACATGTCCCCAGCCCCCTCAAATGTGCTGCAGTGGCACAGGAGGGGGCTAAGGCAGAAGTCCCCAAAGGGACAAAAGCTGCCTAATGCTTTGTGCTCCCACAGATAACAGCCAACAGCCTTAATAAGTGAGATTCCCAAAGGTTTGGTGAACTACTGTAGCTGGAATCCTTGTGAGAGTTTAGGGTGGCCTGGGGTACAAGGGACTCTTTGCAGCAGGCTTGGGAAGCGCCCCATTCCTTTGCAGAGCTTTCCACGAGTCCTCCTCACTGGTGTCCAACACAGCCCAAGTAATTCTCTTAATTTCCTTGGACAAAGTGATTCTTCACAAGGAATGACCCACTGTGCCAGGCCATCTGGCCCAGGCCTCTCCTGGTGTGACAGGGTATAAACAATGTCAAAAACCCAAGGTGGCAGGGCTGATTCCTACAGCATTTAATACCTGGCCCATCCACAGGGTAAAGAACCTTCCAGCCCAAACAGCCTTCTGACAGGAAATATGGTTTTTCCTATTTTATCAGCATAGAAAGTGATGCACAGAGGTTGCTCATTGTTAGCACGTGCTACACCAGCCATGGTGGCAAGAAAACCAGTGGATGCTGCACTGGTAGAGGACTGGGGAGATGGGTGGCCCAGATGATTCCTGGGTGATACACAGAGGCAGAGCATGCTCGCCCTTCTGGGTACTGAGACTTTTGGCAACTGACCTAGAGGAACAATTTTTCCTAATTCCCAATCTGGTGGCTTATATTTTAAGCATATAAGCCAGATGTCTAGGCCAGGCATTTAAAAGGTCACTCTAGATACCATTGCAGAGTACAGGCATTTGGGCCAATCTCAAACTGTGGGTGGGAAATTACATTAAATAAGTCTGAGATCACATAGATGTAATTATACATGGAGAGAGAGAGAAAAAAAAAATCCCTTCTGACTTCTATAAGTAATCCTGAAAACAGAAGATTTAATTATAATAATTGTCTTAATGAGTATAGGTTTTGGGAATACCCAGCTGCTGACTCTGCATTCCTGATCTTGCCAGGATCTGTGAAGAAAGGAGTCAAACAGGAGGATTTTAGAAATACTGTGCCCAGTAAGGATCACTAAGAGCATCCTACCCTTAGTATCACTGTCACACTTGTTTGTCCTATACAAATTGCAGAGACAGCAACACCCTCTCCTGATGGCTCATGGTCTAAACCATCAAGACAAAAGATGGGGAAAGAAGGAGAAGCAGAGAGGTGTGAAAATTTCCCAAAAATCACACAGCAAGTCTGTGGTGAAGCCTTGGGAAGTCTGGCTCCAGTCTCTGGTCACACTGCCAGGCAAAGGTTTACCTGGGCCAGCCTAACCAGGTTAGGATAGGACCACATCCACCTCTCCCGACTGCCTTTGAAGGGACAGGGAAGGAGGGAGCCCACTTTGGAGGGTAAGCTGGAAAGGCTCCGAAGCTTTGAGGAGCTGATCTGGTTTATTAAGGAGCACTGAATGAAATGGAGGAGGGGGGAGGAGGAAACCATAAAACAACAAAGTCTCTGCTTTAAAAGCTGACACCGCTTTCAGCCTTTGTGTGGCCGCGGTCCCGCGCATCGGTGCCAAAACGTGCCGGGGACAGGGAGGAATTCTCAGCGGGAATTCAGGGCCCTGAGTCTCCAAGAGGATTTTCAGCCTCCTGGAGCACGGGCTGGGCTGGGGCAGAACCGGCCGTGGCGTCCACGGAGCCGCCCGGCGGAGCCGGCACAAAATGGCTGAATGTGGCCATTTTGTCCCCTTGGCTTTGCCTGGAGGGGACCCGGCGGTGGCTTCACATCCTCGCCTCGACACCTCGCTGGGATGGAAAAATACAAAGCAAACAGACCAGAAGGGAAAAAAAAACCCTAAGAAACAACCCAAAATAAGCAAAAACAAGCATGGAAGGTTTCGACAACACCCCAACGTAGCCGGGATGTGCAGCCACATCCAGCGCCGCTCGGAGCTGCGCGTTACCGGCTGGCAGCGAGGAACCCGCTCACACAGAAAGCAGAAAAAAGCCCAAAAAACCATCTTGGGCGAACCCTTTGCCACTGGAAAGCAAAAAAAGTGACATTTGCCAAGCTAGCCATGAGGACAAGTTGCTTTTAAACTTCTCCCAGGCCAGGCGAACCTCTCGGCAAAGCAAGGCCAACCGCCTTCCCAGACACCCGATCCTAAAGTCAGTATTAAATATCCTCTTTTTAATCAAAGGTACCGAGAATAGGGAAGGGGAAATGGAAGTAAAAATATTTAAAGTTCAATTCTGCAACAGCCCCTGTCTCTTAGCAGTGCTTTTCCTCCACACACCTTTAATGACATAGGGAGCATTTCACATTAGCTTGGTCATGGCATTTATTATTAAACAATTAACAGGTATCTTAATAAATAGGTGCTCATCTCTTAGGGGTTGTCTCGAGTCCTATCAGATGTTTCTAAACATCTGGATTATCATTAATGAATCTGATATTTTTATCTATAATACAGGCATCTGTAACTTGCTTGTTACATGATTTATCTTTTATTAAACCTTCTTAAATACATTATTAGACGTGGCCACAGAGGTAACGGTTTTTCTAAACATTTGTGTATTTTCCTTGTAAATCTGCACATAATTTACCCTCTCCTGAAGCACAAAAATAAAAATCAAAGAATTTTTGTTACAAAAGACAGGTGCTACTTATATTCTACAGAGTAATTTCTCCACATCCTAAAAATTAGAGAAAAAAAATATCTTTCAGGCTTATTTTTACCTGTTCTGTACTCAATTCTATAGAAATCAAAATCTAAAGAAAGAAGATCCTTTCCTGTAACATTTTGTAAAAGTCTTCTATTAATACTGTTTTCCTCCTCGGAAAAGCTGCTCATGAAAGGTGTGTAGGTAATGTCCATCTCTAACACAGATTTGGACCAAAATATTTAATTTTCGACACAAACCACCCGCCCAGTGCCTGCACAAGCAGCCCCAGCTCCAGGACCACCATGACCCGTGCAATTCCCTATATTGTCTGTTCATAAACAAGCCAAGGAGATATGGAGGCAAATACCTTTCTGTGCAAGAAAAGCGATTTCACCTCTTTGTGTTCTCCTTCCCAGCTCCTCTCTGAGAGTGTCTGCTTCTCTCCACATGTCTGGACAGCCACTCAAGGAAAGGTAGGACGATCACTCCAACAGTGCTGCCTTATCAGAGCCCGATCCCCCCACGCCACGGGGCAGAGATCTGCTCCTCGGAGCGTCCATGAGCGAAATGACGTGACTACCAAATCCAAGACATCCAGGCTACTGAAGGAAATGCAGAATCACTTGGAAAAAAAATAAAAATGTCTCTTTTATTTGGCGCAAGTTCTGGTATTTTTGCCATGTTTCTGTGCAAAATATTATGGCAACGCCACCAAGTTGCCTTAAACTTTCAAGGCGTGTTGCTGTTGATGGCATCTCTGTTGTGTATCACACCTTAACGTGTGCAGGATACACACAGAGTGCAGTAAACAGGTTGTTATCACAATTCAGCTTCAGCCTTGGGAGAAAAGTGAGGGCTTAAAAAGCCAAGAACAGCTATTGCTTTTAATATTTAAATTGAGATTTTTTTCATTTCAGAGATGAAAACTTTCAAGGCAAGAAGGCAATAAACAAAACAAACAAACAAAAAAAATTCCTAAAAAAATATCCTCCGGATTACATCAGCTAAATCCAGGCACTGCCAGCTCAGTGGAAAGGTCAGATACCGTATTCACCAAAAACAAGAGGACACACAACAGGTTAAAACGCTACCGTCCGGCAATGACCGGCTCTGATCATACCAAGCCGATGTGTAAAACCATCCGCCCGTCCAAAAACAAATCAGACAACAGTGCTCTCTGGTACTTTATAAATCCAGGAGAAAGGAGGGCTGTTTTATTGAATATAGCGAACAAACCTTTCCGTCCGGCTATTCCGTGCAGCCCCGCGACTCTGCGTGCACCGAGTAGCCTTACGCTGCTAACACAAAAGCTCACTTTGGCAATTCCAGGCATTTTCAGTGCTCAACATACGCCAAAACTACCCACTCTCTGACTTTGGGCTCGTTCCAAAAGGTCCTTTTTTTTTTTTTGCCTTTTTTTTTCCTCTCTCTCTCTCTCTCTCTCTCTCTCTCTCTCTCGCTACAGCCGGTGCCACGTAGAGACGGGAGAGTTGGGCTCGAATATGGCCGCAGCCTCCAAAAAAGAGCCAAGTCCCAGCGTCCCAGCTTCCCCCTTCCAGACGGGAAACAAAATGGCCATGGAGCAGCCATTTTGTTTGCTGCGGGATGGGAGGGAGAAGGGAAGGGAGGGGAGACGCAGGCCAGGAGGGAAGGATGGGGAGGAGAGGGAGGGAGAAGGGAGGGCGTCAATTCGGCAGGAACCCAAAAGCTCCGCAGCGGTGCCCGGGCGCGTCCTCCCTTCCTCCTGTCCGGCCCTGCAGCAGGACCGGGGTGGAGGGACAAACATGGAGTCAGCTTTTCCAGCCCTCCCAGGCTGGTTGAGCCTGAGCTGTCCGGCCTGACAGGGGTTACACTTCCTTCCCTGGGCCTGGCTGGCACCTCCATCCCGCCCGCTGGCATGGCCAGGGTCCCACCCGGCCGCTGCCGGCACCGCAGGGCTTGGGCTCTGCCAGAGCTCCCGATGGGAGCCAGGCAGGAGAGCGGAAACCAACCCAGCAACGTCAAACTCCTGAACTTCCCTGGGCAGGAAATGGTGTAAATAACACCCGCAGGGAGGGGGAGAGGAACCCGGCGCAGGCGAGGAGGCCTTGGGGACAGCATGGCCTCTGCAACCCGGATCCGAACGGCACCTGCAGGAGGAGCAACCCGAGCTTTCCTTGCTCGCTCCCGTCAGGATGAGCCTGCCCCAGAAATGGAGGCTCTGTCCAGAAGGGCCTTGTGCCTGCAAAAAGCCTCACGTGAGCTCCATGACTTTTATCTTTCTGCCCTTCCACGGACCAGCACCACAACTGCCCATTGTCTTGGGCAACCAGAGAGGCATTTCACTGGATCCTCATTCCCTAAAGCACAGGGCTGAGCTCCCAGTTAGCATCCAGCAAGATGCATAGGTGAATCCCACCCTCAACCACAAACATTAAATCCCTTCAAATCCTGGCCAAAAAAACCCCAATAAGAGGTTTTAGAGCAAGGCAAACACCTTTTTTTGAGAGTATCCAGCATGGAAAGACCCTTAGGAGGACACAAATCAACCCCCCCTGGGCTTTCTGCTTCTGTAGGTGGGACAAGCAATGAAAATCAGGACTATTCCCAGGATTTAGGATGGGTAAGAGTTCACAGTGCCCTAAGGATGCAGGGAGCTGGAAATGCCTAAACCCAGCTTTGAAGCTGTTACAGAACTTGTAGGACAATCCTCTAAGGAAGGTTGTTAATTGGACAAGCCACTTTTTGGCATATTCACATGGGATAAATTTAAGCACTGGAGGCTGGACCTGCTCAGCTTTATCTGGTGAGTGGGGAAGGAAATTTCTCTGCAGAATAATTCTGAGCAGAAGCAGAATGCCAATATCTTGAGTTAACCTGTGAAGAAAACTGAAATCTTAAGACTGTTTTTAATAACCACTATTCCTCACTATCTGAACCCCACCAACTTCTTGCAAAGTAACCTAAGATGTCCAGGTGAAAATTGTTATGTATTTATTGCTTAGTAACTTGCTGTGATTGATCAGGCTTATTAAAATATCCCTGAAAATAAGCATCACCTGTAAAAAAACTCTACTGAGAGCCTGCCCAGGATATCCTGACTTCTCTATGGGCTTGGTCTGGAGCCATGTGACCTCAGAGGTAGGTTTGTGCACTTCAGATTAACCTTGAAGTCTGGGTATTTTGAAGGCATTTAAGAGATTCAAGTCTGGTTAATTTTACCAGGATTTGGGAAGGCGAGGCTTGCTTGGAAATGCCTTTGCACGGGAAGAGCAGTGCATTTCTTGTGCAGTACTTTTCCAGGAGAAGCAGCAAGACAAGTTGCAGGATGAAGACCAAAGGGCTCTGGATAATTACAGGAATAGAAAAGAATGGCCAAGTGCAGCATGTCAGGTTGAAGCTAAGAATGAAAAACAATTTCAGCTGCTCTGGCACCACCAATAATCTCTGCTAGAAACCCCCTGACAAACTGAGGAACTCTTATTTTGACTCATATTCTAAGTAAATATGAACACAACAGAACAAGATACATTTACAAGACGGGGTGTTTTGCCTTCCCCAATAACAGGGTCTCTGGATCAGCTAGGCAGCACCTTCCTAGTGGTGCTGAGATGAAGCAATATGGAATTAGGGACATGCAGAGGGCTGGGATTGCTGAAGATATCAATAGCATACCCAAAATTGTCTATAGCCCCTCTGCACTAGTTGCTTATTTGATATATCTTAGTCAAATGGGGGAGTGCACAGGGTGAAAGATGGGAATACAGAGAATAAAGGGGGATGTTTGGGAGGCTTATGGAGGGGAGAGTGTTGATTGTGTAAGCAAGGGAACGAGATCAGGAATGCACAGGTTTTGTGGACCTGGGTTACTGAGGGAGCTGAGATGGTTTGTGTCAGGAGAGGGAGGTGTGAACATGATTAAAATGCTGGAGCTTCACAAAGGACAAGGGAGGATTTTTGCAAGGGAGATATTTTTGCAGCCTCCAATCTGGGCTGCTGTGGGCTTAGTAAACTGGTGGTAGATTAAGATGTGGTCTTGAAAGGGGTCCCTTCTACAGGACGGGCCTCTTGCTTTGGTGCTTTCTGCTCTCAGGTGCTGTTGCTGTGCTCTCATTCAAGGCACACCCTTGACATTCCTGTTCAAGCTTCCAGTGGGAAGGGCTGTGACTGCCTGGGCTGGTTGGAAGCCAGGAGCAAGGGACTGGTAAGCACACGGCCCCATAATTAAGCCCTGGGAGACTTTCTTCCTCTGGGACATATCATTGCATGCAGGAGTTGCTTCTTGTTCTACACACACATCCTTGCTGCCAAGGATTGTCATTTGATAGTAGGTAGAGCACAGAACTCTCTCTGCCTTCAGGTCAGAGCTGGGTGGGGAGAACAAGCCTCCCTTTTCTGTTTGTGACCAGGACTCGTGAGAAAAGGTCTGTGATGCTGTCATGGGTCTTGGAAGCCAGAGAACTCTACCCTTGTGCTCTGGCCCTGGGTTTTTTCCTACCACACTGCAAAGCTGTGGAAATCAGCTGCTCATCATCATGTGTTTGAGTCCAAGGACTTCCTCAGCATTAAAGTTTCCCCTCTGGCTGTTTGCTGGAGTCTCTGCAGGTCTTATCCTTCTGGTCTGAGCACATCCCAGTGAGCCTGTACAAACACAGCCCCACTGTCATCTCTCACATGCTCTCTCCTCCCCACACTGGCCATTTTGCTTCTGGGTCATGAAATTTAGAGTGGACGAAAATGTGAGTGAGAAGATAACGGGGTTTAGTCATTCGATGATAAGAAAAACTTTCCTGGTGAATGGGAAGTGGTGCTGGCTTTTTATTCCTTAGCTGGTGCATGGGGGTGAAGCAAATCTGCCTTCTCTGGGTATTTAGACGGTTTGCCAGTGGTACTTTTCCTCACTGGGCCTGAGCACTGTCTTGAGAGTTTTTAGGACTCCTTCATTTCTGTCTTGAGGGAACTGTGTGCACAAGGCACCCTCAGCAACAACAAAATCATTTGGGAAGGGAAAAAAACCAGACTTTGCAGCTGCATTGCTGAGCTCCTGCATCCAGTCCTAGTGAGTCACTTTGCTCCTGTTTCCTCCTTTGGGAGACAGATATTCCCTACCTGGGATGCTGAGAAGGTTAATTAGTTAATGTACTAATTAACCGAATGTGCTTTGAACAATGGAATTGCTTGAGGCAGTAGATCTCATGAAGGTCTAAGTCTAATACTGGCTTTAACAAGATTGGGCTCCCAGTTCTTATCAGCTGGGACACCTTGCCCTCAGCCAGAGAGAAAAGAATTGAACTTACATGCATTATTCATACTGTTGCCACAGCACTTCTGAGGGAAAAAAGGTCAGAGTCCATCCAAGCTCTTCCTGCCTGCTTCTCCCACCGAGGATGGAGCTGCCTTCTCACACACACAGCTCTGGGGCTCCAGACCCAGGAAGCACAGAAATCCAAACTGGGGCTTTTCACAACTTTGCTGGTGTTTTTGCTACATGCCCAGCAGTCTGTTTGTGACCCACATCCCACCCTGCTCTAAAGGATGCTGGCACACAGGGCAGTTTCTCCTCTCTCTTCCAGAAGATGGACGGTGGCAGAGATGGCAGAGAGCACTCTGCCTGCTAAAGTGAGAGGTGGCTTCACTTTCCACATCACTGGGACCCGTCCCAAACTGGATTTGGAGCTGCACAAATCCTGCAAACCAGACCATGTTAGACTTTGGCCAGTCCTGAGTTCACCCAAAAGCCATTTTATGCAGCTTCAAGCACCTTATGTGTCTATGGAAGCAGCTGAACAGGGAAGTCAAAACCCATAGAGAAGGTCTAAACCTACTGAAAGGTTCCAATAGAGATGTAACCACTGGAGCTGATGGAGGTTGTTTGTCTTGATACAGAAACCTTTCTTGACCCAGGATGCCAAAGAGTGACACTGTTCCCAGGCCATCCAGGGTGAGCTGGACAAAAGAGAAATGGTGACAGTTTAGATTGCTCAGGGAACTGAGTTTGACTTCCAAACATGAAATTAAATTCCCCTTCCGCATCAGCTCTGCAAGCTCTGAAACTCTGCAGGTTTAGCTGAGTTCCTCCCCAGCTGGAACAGCAAATGCAAGGCAATGTCACAGCTATTTCTTCTGTGTCACATTTATACAATGCAAAGACCTAATCTTAAGAAGCTGAAAATCATAATTAGGCAGGCAAGAACCTACAGTCTGAAAAATTCATCCCTCTTTAGTCTAGTCTGAGGCGTGTATTGTATGAGACTCTCAAGGGCTGAGTTTTCAGAGCTGCATTTTCAGAACTGAACTGCTGCTGAAAGCAGGGCCCTTAAAATAAGCAAGATTAGCAAATGTTCCCACCTCCAGCAGTTCTGACAGTGACACCAACAGACAGATTTTCATCACCCTTTTGGATGAGCCCTTCTGGAACCGTGGACAGATTTTCTACATGCAAAGTTCTTTATAAAACTCCCCCCCTCCAAAGTAGGAACGGTACAGATTCCTAATTGCAGCCAAGTTTGACCACAGATACCATTACACAGATCCAGCTCTTGGACCTCTTTGTGGATGCAAAAATGCCTTGGAGAAATAACATTAATATGGCTTTGCTAATTGATGGTGTTTTGTTGGCTTTGAAGCATCTGTTGATTGACCATCCTCAACTGTAATTTCCTAAACCTAAAGTTTTTTTCTTGTTGTTTAACTTCCCTGGCCTTGTTTGCACAAAGCCACCACCCAAAAACCTCTCTCTGTCCAGAGAGTTGGATTTATCACTCCTATTTCAGTAGCAGCAGAGCACAGAACAATATAGGGCCTGTACAAACAACTACTGCTGTTTTCTTTTGCTTTCCATTTATTCCTTAATGGTAAATCAGTGCATTCCAAACCAAACAAAAATCAGAAGATTTAGGACCCAAAGAGCAGACCAGAGCAAAATAATAGGGACTGAGGACAGGTTGCATTTAGGAATGAAGCAACAAGTAGCCCTTGAAAGCAAATTAAATGTTTAACCTGTGCTGCATTCCTCAAATTGTTCCTGGCTGTAATGACACTTTGGCACTCAGCAAATGGCAGGATCAGGTGCCTGGATCCCTGAACTCCACACAGGGAGAGAACTGAGCTGAGCACATAAACTGCTCGGGGTAGGGATCATCTTTATGTGGACAACACTTGGTGTGATGGATCCCCCAGGACACTCCAGTGACCACAAGCAAGAGCCCATATAAGTGCAGGTCCCACAGGATACTGGGACTGGGAATTATAACCTGAAGATTTTTGTCCCAACTCTGTCACCAAGCTTGACCTTTCAGAAGACCCTAAAGGACCATGCAAGCTTGAGCCACTGCATTACAACAAAAACATTGATCCACACTTCCTTTGACTTCATTTCAGCCCAAGCTGGCGCGCTGGCCTGACATTTGTAAGCCAATGCAGGGCTGCCACCTGTTTTTTGCATATTTGGACAAGATTGTCAAGGAAAAGAAGGTGAAATGAATCCTCAGGATCCTGCAGCAGCACCTCTCAACTTTAACAGCGTTCTTACAGAGCAGGACTGAGAGCCCAGTCCCTTCCACAACCACGTGGGGACCGGACAGCCCGTACTCAGGATCCCGTGGGATGAACGGGGCTTTGAAGCCGGGCAGCCGAACGTAATCCACCTTTACCTGCCTGTGGTAAAGCTGAGCTCGGACGAGCGGGCAGTGCCTGGAGAGCTGAGCTTCTCTCTGTGTTACAGCGATCTCTTTGAACGCCCGTCCAGAGCCCTTTGGCGAAGGCGCCCGCCCTCCCCCCGGAGGAGAGGCGCTTCCTGGGCTCGGTCCTGCTGTTTGCAGCAGTCCCGGCCCGTTTTTGGGAGCAGCTCTCCCGGGACTCCCTCCGGCCTGTCCTAGGCTGCCGATCCCAGCGGGGAGAGGGAGCAGACGCCGTCACGGCTCAGAGCGAGCCTTGTTCTCAGCCTGCCTGGAGTGGCCATGGCAGACAGGGATAAAAGCGGTGCCCGGGAGGCATCTGCCTGCAACGGGGCGTGCGCGGCTGATGCGCAAGGATGAGCAGATGGGTTGATTACACAGGGAGAAATGGACACTAATCGTATCCAGATTCACCAGCTGCAGGATTTCCTCCTGAGCCCTGAAGTACAGGAAGCCCTTACCTGCTTCGTTATCCTGTCTCTGTTCATTAGCCCCTTCCCCCGCCCTGGGAACCGCATCTCGCAAATCCCCTGGGCAGGGGAGGACCCAGACTGCAAAGCCGAGATCCAGATGGGAACTCCCACAGTGCTCAGGCATGGCTGGATCCAGCCTCAGGTCAGGGGCCGATCCTGGCTGTCAGATCCGGCACAGCCTCCACCAGCTCAGGTTTCCCTACTCTGGGAGCTCATTGCCAGACTCTTCTTTTGCTGCTGCGTCTCTGAAGAGTCTGGAAGATTTCAGGACTAACCAAGCTGACCAACAGAGACTGTGTTGGGGTTCAACACATCATTGTGTGTCTTCACATCTCTGCTGAGGTGCAGCTGCTCCTGGGGTGAAGTGTGATGTGTGTTAACAGCACATGGCTGATGAGGCCAGGGAGAGAAGGGGGTTTTGTGGATGGAAAACAGCAGAGGAAATCCCCCAGCAGGTTGTAGGACGACTGGACAGACTGAACTGGGAAGTGCTGTTGGAGACCTCATCTCTATTCTTATTCCTGGGAGACTGAGAGCTGCTGAGTTGTTGGGTTTCATCACCTGCTTGGATTATGTGCAGCCAGCTTGGAGAAGGAGCAAAGCCCTCCTAGACCCCTTTATTCATGTCCCTCTGCATCCATCTCAGCTCTCTTCAGCTGCAGTAATGTGCTCCTAAGGCAGAGTGGCTGGAGGGAGGATCCCAGGCATCCTCCCTTTGGGATTACTCAGCTCCCATGTTCTTATCTGATCCTTCTGCCAGAAACTGAAGCTGTTGATTACATTGGTATCAGCCCCTGACCTGACTTTTGGTGGAGTCTCCACATGAGAAGAGCTATTCGGAAAACATTATAACCCAAGCTGTTGCTCCGAGTTGGGCTTTTGGGACCTTCTCTCTTGCAGGCCCAGGGTGCCTTCACTCCCAACCTGAGCTCAGACTTCTGTTGTCAAACTTGGTGCAAGAAAATTAGCCTGCTTCCATCCTACTGCCTGCTCCCATCCTGCTCCCATCCTGCTGCCTGCTCCCATCCTGCTGCCTGCTCCCATCCTGCTCCCATCCTGCTCCCATCCTGCTCCCATCCTGCTCCCAAGCCACTCTGGCTCCACATGCCAGGATACCACGTGCTGCCCCTGCAGCCTCCATTCCCCTCACCAGAGCTGATGCCCAGTGCTGAACAAGCCACGACTGAAGGACAGGAGAACCACTCCCTGAATTTTTGGTTTTACTCCCAGAACCTCCCTGCCCAGGCAAAGCTGCTTCAGGTCCCCACGCCTGGCACTGAAACATCAGCAGAGACCATCCCATGAGTTCAAATCAGACCCTGAAGACTGAGCCAAAGCTGGCTGTGGCTGCCCTGCAGAGCCCCAAGCTGAAAGGAGGAGGAGGAAGAGGAAGCAGCACAGTGCTTGTCATGGTCTTGCAGGTGAGGAGAAACCTCCTGCCCAGTCCTGCATGAGCCTGGACTGACCTGGGATGAAGGGCCGTCTCCCTTAGGCTGGTCCTCTGTTCCCAAGCCCAGCAGGGCAGTGACACTGATGTGCTGGCAGCAGCCACAGGGCAGAACAGCACTGGTGTGGGAATGAGCAGCAGAGGTGTTTGCAAAGCCACCACCTCACAGACCTCCCAGAACCCCAGAACTGGGTGATATTTGGTTGTCATCAGCTCAACAACACACTTCTTAGACCCCACAGACCTCGCTTCACGCACATGTTGGTTGTGTCCTTTGCTGGGCTACTTCTCTTACATTTCCTGTGGCCAGGACTATCCTGTGAGCGACCTTAGCGTGCCAAACCCTGCATATCTCGTGGGCTTTCCAACTGCCAAGCCAGACAGCACAGCTCAGTGCCCATGAGCAACCCTACAATAACAAACCAGCCACCTCGCTTTGTCCTCCCAGGCCTCACCTTTATCAGCAGCCAATTATTGAAGTTAAACAGTAGCTACGAGCAACTCCACCATAACAAACTGGTACTACAGAAAAAAAGCAGGGGGAAATTAGGGACTGAGAGAGGTGCAGGAAGGAAAATAAATGGTGTTTGTTCTTCTGATGCCCAGCTGTGGGGTGGTAGAGGGTGGATCAGATCAGGGTGTGTCTGGACACTGTGTTCTTCATGGTGCATGAAGCTTCCAGCTTTCAGCTCTCCCTTGGATGGGTTTCTACAAGGATCTTGCAAAACTTGTGCCCCCAAATCCACTGGAACAATTTGTGGAAAGGCTGAGGGTGAACCCTACAAAGCCCAAATTCAGTCTCACTGCCTTTTACCCCCTCTTTGCCTACCAGAAATGGTCCCTGGAGTGGTGAAGCTGCTCACATGGATGGTCCAGCATAGGGGAAGCTTTTCCCCTCGGGTCTGGCCTGTGGAAACACAGAGCTCAGCGTTTTCTGCAGCTGTAAATCAGGCAGTTCTCACCCATTTAAGTTTTGCTCTGAGTTGGGGGGGAAGGGGGAAGGGCAGGTTTAAAAAAAAAGAAAAAAGGAAATCACAATCCAAACTCTGCCTTGGCCAAACTTGGTCCTTTTAAGGAAAGGAAATTTCCCAGAGCCACCCTCGACAAACCTGGGGGCCTGATGTCTCTGCAAGTCCAGAGTGGCTCTGCTGCCGGCTGGGGGGGGTTACAGCAGCCGACTGAGGCTCGAGCCTCGGAGCAGAGCAGCCCAAAAACAAACTGGGTTTTCATAGGCATTAAACAGCAGAAAGATCCGACTCTCCATTTCAAGAATTCATCCTTTCTGCTGAGCCATGTTCTGGAAGTACAAGCCCTATTTTGCTGCAAGCTGTGTGGAATAAAACAGCTGTGTTCCTTGGCTGGACGGCGCTTCCAGGGGTGCCAGATGTTTTGCTTAGGACACGTCAGAAGAGCCTTGCTTGAGTTCAGACTTTCTCTCCTTCCAGGCTGCTCACAGGAGCTTCAGTGGTTTTGGTTTGTTTTTTTTTTTTTCAATATCTGCCCTCCACCAACTTTTCCCAGGGAAGCAATAGGGATTGGGAGCAAATTGAGAAAGGTCTGGTTTCACCCCAGCCCCTGTTTGTATAAATAATCTGCAAGGGAAAAGCTGGACTGATGAGTAAAACACTTGTGCTTGCCTTCTCACTGGAATTAAGGGTCTGGATGTAACCTGGTGTGTACACACACTCTGCTGAAGAGGGGATCCCAACACATTTTGGGGGTCTGACCCCACAAATGCCTGACTGCCCCCAGCTCCTGCAACAGGGGAATTGCAGCTTTCAGACTGAAGGAAGGTTGGTTGTGAAAACCTACCTATGGCTGTGCTGAACGGGGCTTCAGGGCTGGACCCTGGTGTCCCAGACACTAAACCAAGGTGCATGAGGCCACACAGCTCCCTGTGGGGTCAGAAAGAGGTGCAACAGCCAGGAAAACATCTCTGGGAGGCTCTCAGCATCCTGCTGGGTGAGGCAATTTTGGGGATGTTCCCGGAGCACGGCTGATACAGCCTGTGCAGGCTGGTGGGTCACGGAGCCAAAGTAGGGCCGGGGCATTTGGGTGCTTTGTGGCCCATTTGGAGGTTTTACTGTAGGGCCACATGTCACTCGCTGGAAAAGGTTTTGTTCAGAGAAAGGAGGAGGAGTGGGGAGGCTGGGCAGGGGGCACGAGGAGGAAAAATTTGGTGAAGGAGGAGGGGTGGCTTTCATGGCTCCAAGCGCCTGCGGAGAGCGCAGCGGCCGGGAAGGAGGACCCTGCCCTGCAAACAAGCTGCTTTTGTTGCGTCCCAAACAGGCCTAAATTAAGTTTGACAGAAAGAGGGCAGATTCACCCACGCCAGGGCAACCCCTGGGCTCGGGCAGGGCCAGGCCGGCCCGAGGAGCTTCGGCACGGCGTGCCAAATCTCACCCTGGTGCAAGGCGTGAACCTCCACGAGGCAGGAGGTGCCGGGCGGCCGAGGAGGGCCCCGTTAATCATCCCGATGCCTTCAAAAAGCAGCTTCCTCCCAGCAGCGCCCGGCTCGGCCCAGAGGCTGCCATCGCTCCAGGAAAAGCTGCCTCCGGAGCGCTCCCTGGGCCGGCTCCCGCCCCGCTCCCGGGCATCGCCCCGGCCCCGCGCCCGCCCTGCCACGCCGTGCCAGGCGTGGAAAACCAGCCGGCTTCTAAACAGTTAACGCTGACAAAACCAGGCGGCTTGAGTTCCCTCCTTCCCGGATCGCTCCTGGTGTAATTCACCCCCCTAAAATGATATAAAATTATCCTCCTCCCCTGACCTCGCCCGGTTGTCCTCACTGCTGTCCTCGCCGCTGTCCTCCCGTCCTCCCTCTCCCTCCGGCCGCCCTCCCCGTGCCCCCAGCCTGCGCTGGCGTGGCCGGCCGGGCTCAGCGTGCCCACCGTGTGCCCGGCGCTGGGAGCTCCCACCACGTTTGCTGCGGCTGCCATGTTGAATTGCAAATCCGACATGATTCGACATATTTTTCCCCCCTCGGTGGTGCTCGGTGGGGAGTTCAGAAGCACCCGGGCGACACGCACCCAGCCCCGGGTGGCTCTCAGGGTCATCCCGGGTGGTGGGGCGAGGGCAGGGAGCAAAATCACCCTCCAGTGCTGCTCCAAACACTGCACATAGGGACCTGCCTGTCTGCTATACATCCCTCTATAGGGGACCGATTAAAGTCGGGTGTTTTAGCACCAAGGGCCGGAGGATTCGGCGGGAAGGGATTTCGGGGAGAAGGCAGGTTACAGCAACAACAAAGCAACGGAGCAACTGGAGGAACAAAACGTTATTTCAAATCAAAGGCAAAAAAAAAAAAACCCCAACCGCACGAACAAAAAAAAACCAAAAAAAAAAAAAATTAAGAGTGAGGTTCAATTTCGTACCAAGGCAGCAAGAGAGACGCACCGTGGAAGAGAGTGGTTTTGTTGTGGAGTAGTGGCTGGATTTAGCTCCGCTTATCCGGACAATCATCGGGGAAGGATCCTTTTCCGAGAAAGGCCAGTTTGAGTGAGACAGCTTTTTTTTTTTCCCTTCTCTCGCTCGCTCTCTCCCCTTTCCTTCTCCTCGCAGCTCAACGCCAAGAAATGGGCGGTGCCTGGATGCCAGGCTCCATCCGAACGAGACACCCAAGGCCAACGGAGGCTGGCACAAAGGCGAGCTGGCAGGAATTCCTGCACTCGGAGCCGCGCGCCTGTGGGACGAGCCCGCCACCTCCCAGAAAATCAACCTCCGACACCGCCCGCTCCGGAAAGTTGCCCCAATGGGCTCGAGAACGCCCCATGAGGCTCAAGCACAGGGTGAAAAAAAAGGACAAGGGGAGGAAAAAAAAATAAATCCAAGACCTTTCTTTGCATCGACACAGGTTAAACAAAAGGCCTAGGGAGGTGGATTATTTTTTAGCGCCCTCCCCATGCTCCTTTTCCCGCCTGCCCATGCCGCTCCTCCCTCCTCTTGTCCTCCATCACCGTCTCCCTTGCCCACCGCCCCAGTGTCCAGGCAGAAATGATCCCTTGGCTCCCTCCTTCCTGGTTTTAGCACGACAGGAGGTGGCGGGTCCTTGAATAGGAACACACACACCCAACGCGAGAGGGACCCGATGGGGGGAGAAAAAAAAAGGGGACAAAACCAATTTATATACATACAAACAACAACCCACCCGCCATAGAGGACGGTTGGGAGCAGTCGCTGCCAAGGGTGGCGGATTGGGGGCGGTTTGGGTGCCAGGGGGTATTTTTGGCCTTATTTTGTTGCTGCCGTAGCACCTGGTTTGTGCCGATTGTAAAAGGGAGTCGTGTCGGGTTGGGGAAGGGAGCAGAGGGGGGGCAGCTGGGGTTGGTAGCGCTGCTGGGGAGATGCCAAAAAACCAAAACAAAACACGTTTTCATTTTGTCTGCACCAGCCTGGGCGCAGGCGAGCACGGGAGAGAGGGAGGGAGAGGGAGGCGCACGCCAACAGAAACCCGCCGCGCTCAGACGCGGGCCTGCGGCCACGTCCCTCCACAGCCGCCCCAGCAGCCGTTCCCGCTCCCTCGTCCCCCTCTCCCTGCCCACCCGGCTTCGCCTGCCAAGTCCGAGTTGGCACAGCTCCCCCGGCTGCGCCGAACAAAGCCGTCACCCATCCCCGAGCCGGAGCTGACAGTAAGCAAAGTGACAGGCGCATCTTCCGCATGTTAATCCAAACGGCGAGAAGGCGAACGAGCAGCAGAGGCCCCCCCTTGCCATGCACACACACCCCCCCCCCGCCACCAACCCACGCACCCCACCCTTGGCACCCGACGGCCCCGATGGCCTCGTGCCGGGATGGCGAGGCCCCTGCCGGCGGGAGCACCGAAGCCTCCTCGTCGGCGAGGTTTAAATCGAGCCGAAGCCCTGCTCGGCGGGCAAACGAGGCCACTCGGCATCTGCTGTACCTGTTCCCGCTGCCTTCATCTCGCCTTGGAACCGTGACAAGAGCGCACTCGCCTCTGGTGGGCTCTCAAAGCCGCGGGTCTGTAACCCTTTGCAGGAAGTTGGCACCGATCCCAGGTAGGACTTTACTCCCCGGCTCTCGCTCTCTCCCCCCACCTCCGCCTCCCGCTCCCTCCCCTCCGCTCCCCCACCCATCCTGTCCCTTGGGCCCCTCTTGCGTCCCCCAAAACCCCACGCGGCCCCCGCTCCCCCTCCGCTGCTCACCCGCCTCGTCGGCCGGGGGTAGCGTGGGGGGGCGGCCGACAGCTGCTGGGTGCCCACCGAGCCCCTCGCGCCCACCGCCCTTGCACACATACCCTGGAAGGATGACCTGGGCAAGACAGAGAACAACAACTTCCTGCTCTGGCTCCCTAAAACGCCTGTTTCCACGCAGGGGTTAGGCAGCGCGGCGAGACGGGGGGAGCTGGGAGGAGGTTTGGGGGTTTGTCGTCATTGAACCAGGCTTTTTTTCCTTTCCCTTTTTTTTTCCCTTTTTTCTTCTTTTTTTTTTAGCCTTTTTTCCCTTTTTTAGCCTTTTTTCTATATTTTCCTGCCTTTTTTGTCTTGTTTTTTTGGTGCCTTTTTTTTCTGTTTTTTTTTTTTTTCTCCGAAACATATATTTTTGCCTGGCAGCCCAAACCCAACGTGAAAGGAAAGGGGGGGAAGAGAAATCAAATGGGAAGAGAATAGCTCCAAGTCGGCAGGACAATGCACGGGAAACGGGGAGATTAGAGTAGCTCTCGAAATCCATCACTCCCGCCCCGTTTCTGAACCGTTCGCCCCCGCGCCTCGTCTTTTTTAATTCTCCCAGCTCCTGAATTATTCCAGTCCACGAGCGGGAGGAGAGCGCACAGTCCAGAGTCCCTCAGAGCTGCCAAGAGCATTGCAACAGGAAAGAAAGGAAGCGAGAGAGGGAGAGCCAGGCAGAGCCCTCACAATCGAGCAGCGAGAAGAGCAAGGAGAAATTAACATCCAATTAGTGCCGTGTTTAACGAGGGAGACAGAGGCGGCTGTTGTTTTATTGCCCTGTTCTTTTCAGGCGCATCTGACAGGCAGCAGGGAAGGCACCCCTGCTCCGAGTGACGTCATCATATTTTATTTTTTAATTATTTCCCCCCCTCTCCTCCCCCCACATCTTTCCTCCTTTAAGTTTTGCACAGATGATCCCGGCAACTCGGCCAGGGAAATTTGGGACTTTCTCGCATTCAAGCCACCGGCTCCCCCCTCCACCTCCAGCCTCTCCCCCCTCCGTCCACCGACACCAACCCCGGAAAAATAACCGTGCCAACCCACCCCAAAGTCTTTGTTCTTCCAAAAAAAAAAAAAAAAAAAAAAAGGAAGGAAAAAAAAAATAATAAACGTTGGGATGAGAGCCGGAGGGAGCCCGGAGGAGGTTTCTCCGCGTGCGCGTCCAAGTGCGTGCGTGCGTCCGTCCCCTCTCCCGTCCCTCTCCCCAGACGCTCGCTCGCCTTGTAAAACTTTGCGGCATGTGACGCTGCTCCGGCCTCCTCTGGCAGCTTGACAAGAGCCGCCCGGCCGCAGAGCGCAGGCGGCTTTTAAGGGAGAAACTCCATTCCGAGGGATTAGGGGATTCACATGCTTCCAGCGAGGGCCGGCGCCTCGAACGGCGGTGGCGGCGGCGGCGATGCGGACCCTCGCCCCGCCAGCCCGGCCGTGGGGTCACAGCAGGGGGAGAGGAGCCGAGTTTAAAGCTGGGGAGGCGTTTTCCCCCTCCTGCTTCTCCCCCAGGATGAAGGGCCCAGTGCCATTCAAGTGACAAGGGAGGTGTGGGGGGGCCACGGTGGCCACAGGGAAAGGAGTCTCGGCCCATTCCGTGTTGCCACCTCTTCCCCAAAAGGCCCAGATCTCCTCAGGGTGGGATAAAACACTGCTGGCTCCCCACGAGAGCACTGCCATCCCAGGAAGGGACAGGGTGGCTCAGCTTGGGGGGGATTTGAGAGAGTTTCCCCACCCAAAAAGGCCTGAAGCAGGCAAGGGGGAGCACAGAAAGCAGCTTCCCCACGTTCTTCCCGTTCTCTTACCAGCCACCAGCGATGGATGGAGCCGTCACTGCCAGCGTGGCAGGTCAGGGCACCGTGCCGAGCTTTCCCGTTGTGCCCTTCATGGCCTCTTCTCCTTGTTTCCAGCCAGGATTTCCCTTGTCCGGGGGAGAATAATCCAGCAGGAACCAGCTCCTCCAAAACCCCCTGCTTTGGATGAAGGCCATCCCAGGGGACAGGGCTGCCCCACTCCCACCAAGGACAGGGCCAAGTGAAGACAGGGGGACAGGGCCAGGGCCACTGTGCCGCTGGTGACTGGGTCCGGCCCAAGTCCCCACCCTGAGCATTTCCTGGCACCAGCTGTTTCCACCACCCTGGTGGTAGGATCTCCTCTGTGAGGGTTATTATCTTATATATATATGTATTTTTTTTTAAGGAATTATTTGCCTACGTGGAGCTCGGCGCTGCGGCAGAACAGCGCAAACAGCCTTATCGAGGGCAGCGCTGCCGCAGGGCACTTCCTCATGCACAGCTGCAAAACGGGGCCCTCCGTCACTGCCAGGGGGGTTGGCAGCCCCTGGCCTTCCCACTGCCCAGGCACCAGGGTGATGGACACCGGACAATCCCGAGGAGAGGTTTTCTGGGATGTTTCCCTCCTGGCTCTGCAGCAGGAGAGCAGCGTGGCCGGGAGGGGTTTGGACTAAACTGAAAGGGGGAGGATGGTGCAGTCGTCAGCTGCACTTCCCTGGGCACAAAGGCCCCACCAGCATCTCGCTGCTCCCTGAATCCTGCCAGACCCAGCATTCAAGCTCTGCGGAGAGACAGACCAGCCTTGACCTGAGATTCCCTCTCCCGGCTGCGGTCGCTGCCTCCCTTCTCCCCCGGGCAGCCGGGAGCAGACGAGGCCAAAGTCCCGGCAATCTCTGTTTTCCACTGAAGGCTGATAAGCCGCGCAGGCACTGAACGGCAGCGATCCCCACCCATCCCGGTGTTGTGCAGGAGAGTCAATATTTAAACACAAGTTTGTTTCCTGGGTGGATAGAGGAGCGTTGGTGGGAGAAATCCCCGGCTCCATCCCGGGCGCCAGACCCAAACCTCCTCCTTCCACCCCTTCATTTGTTCTCCCGAGCACATGTTTCACCCTGGATCCCCTCTCCTGTGGGGATGGGGCCCCATCCCCATTGGCTGAGCTGCTTAAGCAGCAGCTGCAGGGCCAAACACTTGCTAATGGGGCAGCAATTTAAGGAATGCCCAGGCAGGGTTTGGGTTGTCTCGTTGCCTGCTGCTGGTGCAGACACTGTCCTTGTGGTGGGACACCTCAAATGGAGTGTGGGATGATAAGAACCAGAGATAGAAATGAGTAGAGGCCGGGAAATATTTGATCATCCTAAGAATGGCAGACCCTGCTTCAAGGTAAGGCAGTGAACTAAAGGCTTTGAAACCTGGTTTTCATTTAAATTGAGTGAACAAAAACTGCATTCAAGTGTTGTGTTTACAGCAAAGTTTGTGGGTCCTGGAGAACTGGGTCAGAAATTGCTGGCAGGAACCTTGCTCTGGTGCAGGTTTAGGAAAATTCCTCAGGTAAATTCCTCAACTAAATCCCTCAAAGGACAGGAAATAGCAGTTTTCCCTGCAATGGCTGCAGCCAGGTTGTGCACAGGCTGCAGGAGGTTTCACAGGCATGTGACCAGCAGAAAGTCGCCTTAATTTGGAGGGCAAAGGTTTATATTCCGGAGCAGGTGATGTGTGATCTGGGAGATGCAGTACCCAGTGCTGGAACAGGCCAGAAACCACCTGATCTGGTAACAGGCTGGTGGGTGAGGATGCTGTGAGGGGGAAGATGGAGTGGCTGAGCCCACCTGACAGGTCTGACAGCAGCAAAGGGTCTCCAACACCCCTTCCAGAAGACATCAGGGTGAATTTTAAGTCCAAACCCCTAATCCCATGTATATTGTTTCATGCAGCCAAGCCCTCTGCTGCCTCCACTCTGCCTCCACCTGCACCCAATGCAGTTTGCTCAGCCTAAACCTCCTGACCTTCCACGGAGGTGAGGAAAATCAGGGGAAAACTGAGCTTGTAACAGATGGTTTAGCTCTGCTTTGGGGAAAAGACCAAAGGAAGTGCCTTGTCTTCCCTGAGAGCGCCTGTTATGCAGAAAAAAACAAACAAAAAATGACACTTTAAAAAAAACCAACAAAAAACAACAAAAAAAACCCAAGAACACCCAAGATTTGTTTTATAGCTGTATTTTGGAGCATAATTAAATCCTCTTTGAAATCATCTCTGGTGTTAGGGAACAGGTCCATGCATTTTTTAACTTCTGTTACTGTAGCACAAATGGGGAGGGAGGAAGGGAGGGAGGACAGACAGGACCAACTTCACTACACCGAAGGGAGCTGGGTGGGGACTGCCAGTCCCAGCAAGTACCACCACTGTCCTGCAAGCCCTGCCTGGGAAGTGTGGATCGACCCTGTCTGATGGAGAAAAACCCTGTGTGATGGCAGGCCGGGGTCCCCAGAGGACCAGGATGAGATGTGACCTCAGCTGTTGCTGCTGCAGCACACAGGAACCTGCTCATGGTCCCCACAACCTCTTCCCAGGGAGTGCAGCATCACCTCTGTGCAAAAGACTGCTTCGTGGGGGAACCAAAATGGGGAAAATCTGCCTGGCTGCCATCACAGCACAGACTGGTGCAAAAAAACCTCGTCTGAGCATAAATCCTGCCCTGCTGCCACCAGTGAGCTCTGCTACACACACAGAGCCAGCCGTGCTCTTGTGAGCCCTTGGCCCCGATGCCTCGTGAGCCTTTGGCCAGCTCCAGGTTTATTCCTTTATTCCACAGCCCTGGATCATGTGCCCCTGCTGCAGGGGAGCCCTTTGTGTGCAGCACTGGCATCCAGTGCCTCCATGTTCATCAGTGAGGGGGCAATGCTGGGGTTTGGGAGCCCAGCAGGGCTCCTGGTGCTGCTGCCTGGGAGTTGCCCATCAATGCAGTCGGGCCAGTCCAACCCAGCTCCCCTCCCAGTCTGCCCAGCCCACACCAGCAGCTCTCTTGGGTGAACCTTAAACACAGAAATCCTTCCCAAAGCAGTGACATCAGCAGCATATATCCCTCCCCAAGTGCTCTCTCCATGTCCATGTCCCAGCACTGCCCTGAGCTGAGCTGTACCTGTCTCTTTGGGACTCTGCTGTTCTTTGTAGAGGGATTATTTCCCTTCTGTTTTGATCCTGTAATTCCCCTCTCACACCCATGGGAGGTGGGGTGCTCCCAGGTGTTCAGGTACCCTCAAACCTTAAATATGGATTCCAGGTTGATCTTGCCCAGGATGAGCTCCCTGCCACACAAAGGTGTGCCCTCTGCAGAAGGATGAGGCAGGAGGGTGGTCACCTGGCATAACCTTTGCAGCGAGGTGACCTTGGATCTCCTGCCGCTTCTCAGCTCGGGCAGCACGAAGCAGTCTTTTGTCCCTGCATCTCAGGGCTGGCTCCTTTAGTACCTGGGCATTTTCTGGATTCCTGGACTTCCCCAGTGACTCCAGAGCTACAGCCTGGACCAAAGAGACAAGACAACACCCTTCTGCTCTCTCTGCTACACATTCCAGTTGAGACAGCCATGAGGATGGAGCTTTGGTCCAGCTGGAGCCTGAAGCCAGATGTCCAGAAGCCAGTGTGTCACTGGTCTTGCTGGAGAGGAGGTGTCAGTTCTGGCACCGTGGACTTCGGATCGGAGAATAGAAATATTACACATATCAAAACAAGCTCGGGGTTTCTCGAGGAGTCCACGTCCATCAGCTGTCCCTGCCGAGGATCAGTCGAGGGGGAAGGAGCCAGCTGGGATGGGAGCCCTGCGGAAGAGCAGGCTGGAGCCACGGAACAGCTGCCCCTGTGGAGGAGAGTGAGCACAGGGTCAGGGCAGCCGTGCTGAGACCCGGCCGGGGAACTGCAGATGGTTTAGCAGGGACTGACTCATGCCCAGGGCAGGGCTGAAAGGTCTGGGCACCCTGGGCTGCTGTGGAGGAGTAAGTGGTGTTTCAGCCCTGTGGGTGCTGGAGTCGGGCATTTCCCTCAGGGATGATGGATGGAGAGGGGAGACACTTTGCTGCACTGGCTGAAAGTTTGCAGGCTGCCAGTGCCAGACCAGAGGGACAGAAGCAGGTTACACAGCACTTGGAGGATGCAGCACTTCTGGGGAATGCTGGAGACCCTGGGAAGGAGCAGAGGGAGCCCAAAGCCCAGCGTGTGCTGCACTCCCTCACCTGAGCACTGAGGTACCTCCAGCAGTGGATCCAGGATGTGAAAGCAGGAGCGTAGGGAGGGAGGCCGGCGCGCAACCTGCGTGGCAACAAGGAACAGCTGAGGGATGTCACGTTATCCAGACAGGTAACACAAGAGCAGCAGTGAGTGTAAGTGAGGACACAGAAACAGTGTCTGCACTGGGCTGGCGGCCAAATGACCAGCTCGTTATTTACAATGCACCAGATCATGTAATTTAATTACCCCTGGAGTACAAACAAGGAGCGTTACCTGGATACGTTAAGAGTCCAGGACTGTATCTACACCTTCAAGAGCCAGAAGATACTGAGAAAACACTTCACCAGCTGCTTGGATCCCTTTCCCATAAGCATGAATGCAGATTTCCCACAGCAGAGGGCTTGGGAAGGCAAGCCTGGTCCTGCTCCTGTCTGCACCCATCCCTGTAGTAAGAGCTCTGCTCCCCTCATGCCCCTCCCTGGAGCCAGCAGGGTCCCTTTGTTCCCTCTGCCACCAGTCTAGCTCAGGTTGGACCACACCACCACAGCTCTCCCTATTTCTCTCCACTTGAGCTTTTCTGCTGCTTGTGTCTGTGCCCTCTGATCTAACATTATAAGCAACCTGGGACACGGAACGAGCCAGCCCTGCAAGGTGCCACAGAGTTTATGGTTCTGTAGGAAAGCTTTACGGTCGTTAGCAGCAGGTTCAAACAAGGGGCTGCAAGAAAGGAAGGGAAAGCTTTAGATCTCAGTGGGAGGGACATACCCACAGTTGTTCACTGCCATGAGATCTCCCACGAGAAGGAATGGGTACGTCAGCATGCTCACAGCCATCTGAAAGCACAGGAGAACAGTGGCCTCTCTAATGCTCACCACGTCAAGAAAGCTATTTCCAACTTCTGCACGTTAGCCTCATTTGGATTTAAAGTACAGACCAGCCTTTGCCCCCAGACCACAACCTCTCACCCCCCAGATGGCAGGAAGAGGGGAAAGGACATGGCAGTTGCCTACGTACCCCCATCACGAACTTTGTGTAGCTCCGGATCACTGATGCTTGGCTGAACTGCAAAGAGAAACCACAGGGACTGTAGAGGAGAGGGATAACACCAGGCTGTCACATCCCCCTGTGCCCGAGGTGAAGGACATGGGGCAGAGGAACAAGGCAGAAAGCAACAGAGACCATGCTGCACCCCAGCTGAGAATCTGGGAAGGCATTTGCTGTCAAATCTGATCCCCCAAACTGCAGGCGAAGCACAGCCCTGAGCAGACACAGCACCTTCAGCCCTCTCACAGGGATGGACCCAAAGCCAGGTATCTGTATTAAATCAGTCCCTGCTTCCCAGTAACTCCTGGTTCAGACCCCAAACCCTCCACTGGGCACTTCCACTCACGTTATCGTCCACTGCGTAGGTGTTGATGAAGTGAGCCACGAGGTTGCAGCACCAGAGGAAGATGACATCCCCCAGGATGTGAGGGACTAAACCACTGCAAGGGCAAAAGGAGGGGTGTGAGGTGCAGGAGGGTCCCAGTGCCACCTTCTGAGCGGCCCAGCCCTCCTTCCCTCTGCCAGCATACGGGAAATCCACTCCCCCAAAATGCATCTTTACTTAGGATGGAACTGAAAGGGAGAAGGGGAGATTTCAGGGAAGAGATCTCCCAGCCTTCACTCAGCTCTGGAGTGAGAAGATTTTGGGATCTGTTGTTTGGGCATGACTCAATTCCCCTTGTTCTATCCCAAAATCCCTCAGCCCAACTCCTGCTCAGAAACCCAAGCGAGACACAGATGAACCGGTTTCCATTTCTGCAGATGCTCTTTTGGATGCAGGATGAGAAGTTCATCTCTTTGTGGAATCTCCCTTCTTTTAGAAATCAAAATAAGGGGGGTTGCTCCTGTACAACCTGCTCCACTGAAAAGTGGGATTGACTGGGGGCAGCACTTGTGTCCCTCTGATTTTTCCCAGTCCCTGTTGCTCCCAGGAACACAGTTCTTTGGTTTATGCCTCCCACCAACACATCAGAGCTCCCAGCAGCACCAGCACTCCCAACTTCTGCAGACAATGGCACTAAAAACATTAACAAAACGTTCCAAAGGGTTTCTCCAGTTTGTTGGTGCTTTGGCAGCATCTGTTGCACCAGTGCAGCCATCGAGCACAGGGTTTCCTGCTTTTGCAGGGCTTGTTCCACCACAAAAGGATCCAGGTGTGTGTTAAACTTGCGTTTCACCAGCAGATGTGGTCAGTGCTTCTGAAAATGAGCCTGTTGAGAGCCACATGAGCATTTGCTGGGCTGCAAAGAGCCACCTCCAAGCACTGATTTATTCATTTCTTCCCAAACACAACACTGCCTCTCAGAGCAGGGGACCAGTTTTGTTTCCTGCTGTGGTTGCTGCAGCAGCAGAGCAGCAACTGGGACTCTGATCCAGCACGCTGTGCTCTGTGCTGGCACTTTTTGGAGACAACCTCTGTATTTGCAAGGCCCTGGCAGCTCTGGGGATGCAGCTGAGGTCTCAGGGGCCAAGCACAGCAGAAATCTTCAAGAGGAGATCTGCTGGCTTAAAAGATGTGACATGAGAGCAGCAAACAGGACAAAGAAATCAAAGCTCTCTGGTTCCCAAAGAGATGGTCTGCTTTGTGTTTGGCTTTCAACCTTTGTAAAAAACATCCTTTCTCTAACTCAAAGTCAAGTCTGAAGCCCCTGAGCTGCTGCAGATACGATGAGGGTTTAATGAAGTCCAGAAACAGAAAGCTGGGCCAGGGGAGCCACATAAGGAAAACCTCACCCATGTGTTGATAGAGAATTGGACCATTTGTTCCACTTGCAATAAGGATCTCATCCTTTTCTCCCCTCCAAAATAATGACAGATGCTGGCCCTGAGCTTATGGGATGCTGGAGACCAGGGAGAGAGCTGCAGAAAGGGACTAAACAAACCCAACAAGCCAAAGGCATCAGGCCTGAAAACCCCTCCTGAAACTTCAGAGCTGCCTTTACTGTTATTGCCATAATAAAGTGAGTTATCATCTCCCCACCACAAGCAGAGACAGCAGGTGGTTCTTCTTTTGTGTAGATGTGAAAAAGAAAGGCAGGAAGCATTAATTAAGGGTTCAAGCAAAAACGTGCCCACTAAACTTCCATTTCAGTGATGCCACCAATTTGCCACATTCCTGGAAGCAGCTGGAAACATCTTTCAGCTCCTCCTGGTCCAGGCAGGAACGCTGCTGAGCCAAGCATCGTTCCTCCCACCTCACAGGTAAACCTGCTGCCACCAGCTCATTACAAGCACCCACTGTGCCCTGCAGAGGAATGTGCTGCTTATCCAGGCCCTGGCTTTCATTTCAACAAGGGATCTTATTGTTGCACTTGATCTTGGTGCCTGTTGCACAAACAAATGCTTTAAATGGTTCACTGAAACACAAAGAAGCGTTAAGGGAAAAAGAAAGATACGAAAAAATACAGGGTTTCCTCTGGTTTGTGAAGGTTTGATTGAAGATAAGATCTGGGGCAAACTTAATGGTCAAACTGGAGCACTGTCAAAGGCACAGATTTAATCTGTGCTCAGGGAGGTGATGTGAGAGTCCCTTGGTCAGACAAGGTTTCAGCTCAGTGTGGCTCTGGCTGGGCTTGGCAGAGCAGCCAGGAGAGCCATCAGTGCCTTTGGACTGTGGGAGAAAACATTTAAACAACTCACGTACACAAAGAATCCCAGGATCCCTTCTTCCTTAAATATCCTGCCAATGGCACTGAACACACCACTGCCAAGAAAGGAAAAGAGCTGTGAGCATGCAGGGGTTGTTCCATCCCTGCCCTGTGCAGCTTCACATGCAGCCCCCAGCCATCATTCCAGCACAAGGCAGCTTGTTCTCCTCAAAGCAGGCAGGTTTGAGGGAAGGAAGGTCGTGTCTGCACTCTCCCAGTCTGCAATGACACCTGGGACAATCCTCACCCTGCAGACAACTGTTCAATGCTGAAGGTACAAGAGCTCTGAGTGACTCTGTGTGAGTGGACACAAGGGCCACAACCACAGCACATCATATGGTTTGATTAGGCTGATTCTCAGCCCAAAGACCCTGTCCTGCCTTTGGGAACTCACACTGGCTGTCGTGGGTTAGCTGCAGTCCTGCCTAGCACACTTCCATGTGGCTGCAGAGGGGCAGGTATTGCTGGAAAGGACTTGGAAAAATCCTGCAATGCTTTGTGTTATCTACTCTGCCTCCCTGCTGCCTTCCCTCTCCATTAACACCTAAAGCAAAAAGGCAGGAGAATCGCTGTGTGATCAGCAAGGTGTGTTACAGCCCCAAAACCCCACAGGCACAAGGCGGAACAGAGGTGGGACAGACCTCAGGCTTCCCACATCACCCTGCAGTCACCCACCCTCTAACCACAGCTCACATTCATTTTTTGCACTCCCAAACCTCCTGGGTTGCTGTATTTCTCATGGCATGGGAGCACCTGACCCCCAGACCCTCCAGAGGTGCAGCCACTCACCTGTATTTGACTTCCCGGCCCACGAACTGGACCATGCAGCGCATGGAGATCACTGGGAGGAAAGAAACACAGGGCTGGTAAGGAAACAAATCCAGTTTGGATTGCAATGGATGTGAAGGAAAATTCAGCCTGACCCTCCTGCTCTGCCTTCCCTCAACTCACAGCATGTCCAGCTCCTCTCAGTGCTCATCACTGCAAGACTCACTAGAAACAGGTGCCTTTCCTGAGCCTGTAAGTGGTGGGAAGGATTTTGTAGAATCACAGAGAGGTTTGGTTTGGAAGGGACCTCATAGATGATCTTTTTCCAAACCCCCTGCCACGGGCAGGGACACCTTCTACTAGCCCAGGTTGCTCCAAGCCCCGTCCAGCCTGGCCTTGGACACTCCCAGGGATGGGGCAGCCACAGCTTCTCTGGGCAACCTGTGCCAGGGCCTCCCCACCCTCACAGGGAAGGATTTCTTTCCAATATCCCTTCTAGCCCTGCCCTCTGGCAGTTTGAAGCCATCTCTCCTTGTTTTGTCACTCCAGGCCCTTGTAAAAACATCTCTTTAGGTACCAGAAGGCTGCTACTGGCCCTAACCCCAACGGGATCTCTGGGAAAAGCTCTTGGATGAATGGGAAGAGAGCAGCTCATTGCTGGGCTGGGTTAGTCCCTCATGCCAACCCAGGCATCAGCCTTGTATGACACAGGAGTGTGAGTAAAGAGGGTTTTGGGGTGATGCTCAGCCTGGAAGGGGCTGCCAGGAGGAGGGACAGGACTCACCGTGCAGCGGATGTGAGACAACCCGGGTCACACACTGCACCATCATCTCGTGGGATGTCTGGGGAGAACAAACACACCCGTATGAAAAGCTGTGCTGCTCCACCTGCACAGCCCAGGCCCTTTCCCTTAGTGTGGGGAAACCCATTTTGGGTCCCTCTTGAAATCTGTTCTTCCTGGCAAACCTCTGTTCCCATGAAGTATTTCATGGCTGGACACAGAATGGCTGCAGAACACCACAGACTTCTCACCCTGAGTTTCTCTCCAAGAAACCTCACCCACAGACGATGGTTTAACCTTCCTTTGCTCTCCACATCCCCAGTGGGATCTCCCCATCACTCATTAACGTGCAATATCCACTTCTCACCTCTCTGACCACTTTCCTAAGGGAAGTTTTCACATCATCCCTGTTAGACACGTGCTCCATGTCTTCCAGTGGAAAAGCCTGAGTGGAGAGGGAAGAAACATGGTCAAAACTGATGGAGATGCTGCCCCACAAAGCCTCAATGTCTGAGGACAGGGGGAAACCACAAACAGTGTTTTAGATGTGAGGAGAAGACAAAAAAGCAACAAGGAACACGGGAGAAGGAAGGATGGAAAGTAAAATAGAAGAAGAGAGGGGTCAATGAAACTGCTGACAAGAGCTAAAAGGCAAGGGAATGTTCATATTAAATTAAAATTAATTTAAAATAAAAAAGTTCTGCAGATATGGGTGCTGGAGGATTATTCCAAGCCCTTAGGACATGCAGTCCTGGCTGGGTGGAGGCACTTGCAGGCTCCCAGCTCTGCTGCAGTAGCACTGACTGACCCAGCAAAGTGATTAATGGAGAGAGAATCCGACCCTTACCTTCTTCACACTCCCCCTGGTGATGGTTGATAAAGTGCTTGAGATGAGCCGAGGAGTCAGACCACGGAAGAGGCCTCTTTTCCCATCCACTTCCACGATGTGTCTGGCTGGGTGAGAAAACACCAGGCTGCTGTCAGTCAGGAAGGGGTCAGCTCACAGAGAGACACCCCAAACACCTCCAGCACTCAGCCAAAACCACACCAGTCCCACCATAAGTGATTTATTAATGTAACAGTTCTAAATAAGCTTCACGCAGGATGCCAAGAATCCCTGTTCCCTGCCATCTGTCTAATCTGGAAGGAAAGCTCCAGCATTTTGGGCTCCTTCTCATCTTTTGATGGTTTTGCTCACCTGAAAGGGCTACAAGGCAAGTTTGGACTGAACCAGGGTCAGGAGGGATCACCCCATGTGGTGTCACTGGGGATCATCCCATGAGCTGTGTGGTGTCACCTTCTCCCTCCACCCCCAGGGGTCAGATCCAGGATTAATATGGATCTCACAAACCCGTGTTCAGTTCCTGCCCCACCACCTCCTCCCAGGTAAACTTCTTCAGGTCTCCAGTCACAAAAAAAGCCAACAGATCCAATATCTCCCTGATAGAACAAGGGTACTGACTGCTCCTGCTCTCCCATCCGGCGCTGTCCAAGCAAAGCCAGGAGGGCTCTGCCCCACTCCATCACCCAACACTGTCCATCTGTTTGGATGCACCACATTGTTTCCAGCCCTGGGGGTCTCAGGATGGGTTTCCAGTGCTCTTGCATTGCTCCTGTGCTGGTTCCCAACCCATGGGTGCTGCCGAGAGATTTTGGGATTGGCCCAACTCAGCTTTCAGGACTGTGCATTCCCCTTCCCTGCAGCAAAACCGCTGTGACTGCAGGTCACAAAATATTCACCCCCCTCTCCCAAAGACAGCAAAATACTTCTTTTTTTTCCTTCTGAACGTATTACCTTCCCTTTTCTTGGTGTTTCTGTCCCCTTAGGGCTCCATCTACAACACCAATGAGCAGGGCAGGGGGGCAGCTTATTGAAGGGGTGTTTTGGAGCAGTGTTGGCAGGAGGAGACCTTCACTCACCGTAGGTGAAGAAGCCGGGCAGGTACAGGACTTTCCTTCCCAGCACATTCCTTCCAACAGTTGGAGGTAGTGGCTCGTGCCCAACCTGTGAGAGAAACCCCATGAGCAGGTCCTGGTGTTCCCAAAGCCTGGATCCAGCATCCATGAGCTGCCAAAGGGCCACATTGCCCCTATCACCCTCATACACGGGAATGCCATGACACAGGCACTCCCTTTCCCATTATATGGGGTCCCAGGGGTGATGGTTACAGAGAGGTTCTCGGGATACCCATTATAGAGGGGTTTCCTATCCCTCCTTATATGGGAGCCCCCACTGCAGAGGGGATCCTCATCCCCCCCATTTTATAGGGGTCCCCACTGTACAAGGTGTCCCCATCCCCTGTCATAGGAGGGGGTCCCAGTGCCCCCACTATAAAGGAACCCCCACTGTTTTGGGGGTCCTCATCCTCCTATTATACAGGCCCTCCATTTTTATACAGAGGCCCCAATTACACACAGGGACCTCATCCCATTACCATTCTACAGGTGCCCCCCATTCCATAGGTGTTCTCATCACACAGAGGGTCCTGTTATAATGGGGGGGCTGTATATACAGTGATCCCCATCACATGGATGTCTCCATAGGGACACTATACAGAAGTCCACCTCCCCCCTTTATACTAGGGTCCTGATCCCCTGTTATACCCAGGGACCCCATCCCATCACCATTCTATGAGTGCTCCCCATTCCATAGGTGCCCCCATCACACAGGGGGTCCTGTTAGAACGGTGGGGCTGAATATAATGACACTAAACAGAAATCCACCTCCCCCCATTATACTGGGGTCCTGATCTCCCACTATGTCCCATCATATCCCCCATTATATCCCATTACCATTCTATGAGTGCCCCTTATTCTATAGGTGCACAGGGCATCCTGTTATCGCTGTATATACTGCTCTCCATCCCATGGAGGTCCCTATAGGGGCGCTCTACATCAGCCCACCTCCCCCTGTTCTACTGGGGTCCTGATCCCCCATTATATCCCATTACATCCCCCATTATATCCCATACCATTCCATAGGTGCCCCCACCCGTCGGAGGGGTCCTGTTATAACGGGGAGGGGGGGCTGTCCACACCGATCCCCACCCCACGGCGCCCTCCACAGCCACACTCCACCGCCGCCCACCTCCCCCTCACGCCGGGGGGGTCTCACCCCCCGTCACCCATCCCGCCGCTTCCCCCCTCCCTCCTCTCCCCTCCCCTTTCCCTCTCTCCCTCCCTTCCCCCCCTCACACCCTCCCCCAAGCCGGACCTCCACGAGCAGCTTGACGTAGAGCAGGGGGTGGCTGGCGGCCGCCTTCCCCGCGCCCAGCAGCACGAAGAGCCCCTCGGCGCCCTCAGCGGCCGCCGCGTCCCCCGCGGGGCCGCCCGAGCCCGGCGGCGACAGCGCCCCCGGGGGCAGCGCCGCCACCGCCGCCATGGCCGCGCCTCACGGCCCGCCGCCACCACCGCCGGCCGCGGGGGGAGCGGGGAGGAACCACTGCGGGACGGCAGCGCGGGGGGGAGCGCGGCCCTGAGGGAGAGGGAGAGGCAGAGATCCGTGAGGGGAGAAGGGACGGGGAGGAACGAGGGGGAATGTGCGGCGGGGACGGGGTGAGGGGCTGGGGTTTGGGCGGAGGGGTGGGGAGAGGCGAAGGGGAAAGGAAGAGGGGAGCTGAAAGAGGCGGGGGGAGAGAGTGAAGGGGAGGAAAGGAAGGGGGAATGAAGGAGGGAACAAACTAGGAGGGAAAAGGGGGGAACAAACGAGGGAAAGAAGGAAAGAAAGAGGGAAGGAAAAGGGTAGGGAAGGTTTGGGAAGGGAAAGGAAAGGGGGAAGGGAAGGGAAGGGAAGGGAAGGGAAGGGAAGGGAAGGGAAGGGAAGGCAGAAGAGAAGGTAAGGGAAGGGGGACGGGAAGGGAAGGGAA
>JAWWLV010000082.1:1860205-1874265 GCA_035041135.1 Platyrinchus mystaceus
AAGAGAAGAGAAGAGAAGAGAAGAGAAGAGAAGAGAAGAGAAGAGAAGAGAAGAGAAGAGAAGAGAAGAGGAGAAGAAAAAAGGAAGACCTGCACCTGCACTGTGCTATGTTGTGCTTTAGGAACTACAAGCAGGATGTTTGTCCCAGAAAAGTGCTGCCCTCTCTCCACGTGGACCTTTTTCCAGCCACATCTTGTTCTTTTTCATAGTGTGTTATTACCAACAACGCTTGGTTATTGCCAACAATCCTTGTCTGTTATTACCAACAATCCTTGATTGGCTCCAGAGCCATCCACATGTTGATGTTTGACACACACACACCAGCCCCTTATGCCCCCCTGGGCACCAGGGCCCTGCACCACTCCCTCCCTCCTTCCCAGCAGGGTCCTGCCAGCCCATTCCCAGCCCCTCTGGGCATCAGGACTGTTCATATCCCACCCTGAACTTCACATCCCACCCCATCATGGGGGGATCCAGCACCAGGTTGTAGAGCAGGTCACACCTCCTGCCCCACTGGTGCTCTTGCACCGTTCCTGCTGTTGCCTTGTTTGTGCCACCTCCCCAAACTGAACCAATTCCCACTGTTTTCTCAGCGTTTCTCCTACTCACAACCTGCTTTGCTTCCTCTTTCATTTCCTTTTGAGGCCAAGCCAGAGACAGGCTCTCCTGCCACAGAGAGGGCAGCGGGTGGGCTTTGCAAATCCTCCTCCCCAAACCACAGCCTGGGTCCCAGAAACACCTCAAAGCAGAGAGGGGGACAGAAGGAGGGAGCTGAGAAATCAGTTCCCACTCCTGCAGCTCCTGCACACCCAGGACCTGCTCCCAGGCTGTGCTATGGAGGGAGAGGCGGATAATCAGCAGGGTGTGGTGAAGCTGGTGTCTGTGTTTGAAGAGCACTGGTAAGGAGGGAGGGTTCTGGGTGCTGAGGGTGTGTGTGCACTCCACGTGGAGTGGGTTTTGGAAGGAAGAAACCCTCCGTGGAGGCGGTTTGGAGGCTGTGGAGAAGCTGACAAGGTGATTTGTTATTCTTTATCACTCTGTCTTCCTCCCACTGTGGGTCATGAACAGAAGCCTGAAAACCTCAGTGGGATGTGAGTGACTCTGCCTGGCTCAGGCTGTGGCAGCCTGTTCCCCCCACACTCAGTATTGGCTGGTGAATCCTTTTGCTGCTGGGAAAAGAAGTGTAGTTTGCAAATATGTTGGCAGGGGTCTTCTTCCTCTGGGAATTAACTGCCTGGGTGTCTGGGAGGATCCCAGCCTCAGACTGTGCAGTTGTTTGCAGAGATGTGGCTCCTAGGAAAGGGAAGGTAAAGCACTGTGTTAAGGGGGAGATTGAGTGCCTTTTGTAAAACAGCTCCTTCTCTTGGAGTGTGAGCTGGGACCCTCAGACAGTGTTGTGCCAGGGTTGGAGTGAAGGGATCTGCCCTGATTCTGGTGTAAAAGGAATACTGAGACTTGGGGTGAGTTGCTGTTGGCGTCTGTGCCTCAGTTTCTCCATCTGTTGAATCAGGATACAGATCCTGCCTTTCCTCGTACCCATGAGGTGCTCTCAGTGAGCATTAATGGAGCTGGGTGGTTGGGCAGGTGAGTTTTACAGCAATTCCTAAAGTTACTCACGCACAAGATTTCCTTTTACTCCGAGAACTTTGCCTGCATCTCCACTGGGTGCTTTTTCCCGGGATTTGTGGTTGTCCCCATCACCCCCCATGATGTTGTGTTGGAACTGCTGCAGGGTTTGATCTGCCTCCACATCACTGCTGCAGAATGTTTGTTGTTTATCATGGAGCGTGAGTTTGATTTAGAGGAAATAAAAGTAACTTGGGACTTTCAGAGGAAGCTGGAGAACCTGGGAACGACTTTTCTGGAACAGAAAATGGTTTGGCCCAAGTCAGCACAAACAGAAAGAGAGAAGTTCCGTGTTGGATCTCTGCAGTGGTTTTAGGCTGACACAGGTCTGGGAGGCACTGGGAGGGATGGATAAAGCCTCTCTGTCTCTGAAGGGTTCTGCCAGTCCCCTTAGACAGGAGGGGATATGTGCATGGCTGTGGATGCACTCCTGAGCTCACAGATCTGTGCTTGGGAGAGACCCAACATCCTCTTCAGATGAATCTCTACCCCTCAAATCACCTCCTATCCTCAGTTTTGCAGTTCTGTGTCCAGAGTGGATGTCTTTCCAGTTTATGCCCAGAGCAGTTTCCTACAGGGACCAGCTCTCAGATGACAGACAAATCACTGTCACTTCCATGGCCTGGCTTCTCCCCTGTGCCTGCTCTGGACCTGTTTTCCTTGTCTTTGCCAGAAAAGGGAAGAGAAAACACCACCAAAAAACAACCTGTCTTCAAAACCACCTACACAAGCCCAGCTCTTGGCTCAAAACTCTTGGCTATTGGGCTTCTCCCCACTTTGGCTCTGCAGTGCCAGAGCTGTACCTGGAAAATAAATGGGGTTCTGCCTGGGATAAACAGCAGAATCCTGCTTTTCTAGAGCAGGACAGGGACTGGCCACAGCAGCAGGAGGCACTGGGAAAAGAGATGCTGGACCCTGGTCCTGTAGGGGATGGTGGGGATGTTTGTACTGCAGGGCTGGAGCAGAGCAGAGCAGTGTCAGCCCTGGGGAGCTCCTGCTCTTGTCACCTTTGCTTGAGGACCGTGGCTTTGAGCTGGGCCTGGGAGCTTGGTGGGAGAACAGCTGAGCTGATCACGCTGATTCCTTTGTAGCAGGGACAGCAAATTTGCCTGGAGGGAGAAGCAGGCTCTGCACAGCCAGACCACTGCTGCAGCCAAGCAGCCCCAGTGGCTTCCAGCATCCCCTGCCCACCAGAGCCTCTCCCCGAGGGCTGCCGGGCTCCGAGGGGAGCAGGAGCAGGAGGAGGACGAGGAGCAGCAAGGTCAGCGTGGGCTCAGCTTCAAGTGCCTCCGTTCTTTACGACACAAAATCCGTGAGGACAACTGGAGGAGGCCCCAGGGCCCAGGGCTAGAGCCTGGCAGGGGGGTGAGCTCTGGGGGTGGCTCAGGGGAGCCTGGTGGGTGCCCACACTCAGGGCATGGAGTTGCCTGAGCTGGCTCAGAGCTTGGGTTCACATCTCCTCCTGCTCCATACAGGAACCAGAGGAAAAGAAAATCGCTCTGGAGCTGCTGGAGACAGAGCAGGCTTATGTCAACCGCCTCCACCTCCTCGACCAGGTGAGCTGGGCAGTGGAGGAGAGATTTTGGAGAGGGTGAAGGTGTACAACAGAGAGACACGTGGGCTGCTGGTCTTCTTGGCCAGGGATTTGGTCTGGCCTTTGCCTTTCCTACACCCCCCATTTCCATGGAGCACCCTTATCCCATCAAAGCCTGCCCTCTGCTTCTCTCTTGGGGCCTGGGATTTTGCCCCTGCACAGAGTCATTCCTTTCACTGAGCCATGTGCCAGTCTCAGAGAGGAAATGGGATCCTCAGGCCTCTTCCTGACCCTTTTTATTCACCCCTTCTTTCTTCCAGGTGTTCTATACAGAGCTGATGAAAGAAGCTAAAACTGGGAAGACGGTCCCAGAGGAGGTGGTGAAAATGATCTTCTCCAACATCTCCTCCATCTACCAGTTCCACTCCGAGTTCTTCCTGCCGGAGCTGCGGAAGCGCATGGAGGATTGGTGGGCTCAGGAGGACTCCAGGAGCAGTGCTGAGTTTGGGCTCCCACCAGAAGCAGAGCTCAGCCTGCTTTGCTCTAAATGTCTCTGTGCTGGAAAGCATGGCCTTAAAACACTCAGATCAGAGTATTTCTGAAAAGTGGGGGTGACATCTGAGGTGGTTTTGGGATGTGCCCAGATGTGAACAGCCCAGACTGGCTGCAAGCTGGGGACATTCTCATTCTGAGAGCAGGGAGTTGTGTGGGGATGTTGCAGGTTGCTGCAGTACAAATGTTAGTAGAAGAGTTAGGAACAGGCACAGGTTGCCCAGAGAAGCTGTGGCTGCCCCATCCCTGGAAGTATCCAAGGCCAGCTTGAACAGGGCTTGGAGAAACCTGGGCTAGTGGAAGGTGTCCCTGCCCATGGCAGGGGATGGAATGGGATGAGCTTTAAGGTCCCTTTCAACCCAAACCATTCTGGGATTCTATGAAGCCACCACACCCCTTCATTTGATCCCTCACTGTCTGCCCCAACGGACTGAGGAAGCTGCGGTTCCCTCCTGCAGGAACTGCAACCCCCGGATTGGGGATGTGATCCAGAAACTGGCACCGTTCCTCAAGATGTATGGAGAATACCTGAAGAATTTCGACAAGGCCATGGAGCTCATCACTGCCTGGTCAGAGAAATCCCCACCCTTCCAGGAGCTCATTGCTGACATCCAGGTAAGGGCAGGGTGAGGGACCACAGCAGTGCTCCCCAAAATCTCCTTGCACGGGGGGAGCAGCAGAGGGTGGGAGCTGCCTTGGTCACCGTTCCTCTCTCCGTGCCTGGTGTCTCTCCCCAGAAGAGGAAGGTCTGTGCTAATCTAACGCTGCAGCACCACATGCTGGAGCCTGTGCAGAGGATCCCGCGCTACGAACTCCTCCTGAAGGATTATGTCCGGAAACTGCCGCCCGAGTCCCCCGACCGCGGCGATGCCGAGAGTGAGGGCTCTGTCTGGCTCCCCCTGGGGAGTGGCAGGGCGGGTTTGTAGGGGAAATGACGATCCCTAGTGTTGTACACAGGCATCAGAGTACCTGGATTCACTCAGCAGCTGCCCTGAGCCCTTGGATAAACCCCTCAGTCTGATCCTTTTCTGGCAGGGACAGGGATTAATCTTCCCTTCCAGCGGCTGTGGAGGTCAGTGAGGAAGTGTGGTGGTTCAGGATAAGGGTGGTCCCTCCAGAGCATCCTCTAGGGAGACCTGTAGAGGTCTCAGACCCTTGTAGATAACACAGTTCCTGGTCCTGCTGGGATGGAGGGATACAGGAGCTGGCTGGCTGTGCTCCCAGGACCCCACCATGCACAGTCTGGCCATACCCGGACTCTTGTGCAGCATTTTGGGGCCATTTGGGTTGGGTCCAGGGGAATGTAGCAGCCACCACACATGTGCATCCATGAGGGACAGACCCAGGAGCTTCCTCCCACAGCTCCAGAGCAGATGTTTAACCTCCAGCCTGTCTCTCCTCTTTGCAGAGGCCCTGGAGATGATCTTTATGGTGGCCAAGCACTCCAACGCAGCTATCGCCGAGATGGTGAGTTTCTGTCCCAGCTGGAAGTGCTTTGCAGCTCCTGAATGGGACAGGAGCACTGTGGGTTCAGCACAGGAGCTCAGACACTGCTCTTGATGCCTGACCCCATCACCCTGAGCCTGTGCAGTCATGTCTGTAACATCACTGATGTGACCAGCTGCTCAAGGCTGGGAGCTGCTCCCAAGGATGAGTCTGGGCTGAGAGAGTGGTGCCACCTCTCCCAGTTATCAGCAGCTGGCCTGGGAGGTGGGGATGGGGGGAATCCAGGGGTGGCAAGGTTGTGGCTGCTCGTCACCCCACAAAAACAGGTCCCTCTGCCTCCCCCAGGAACGGCTGCAGAACCTCTGGGGGGTCTATCAGCGGCTGGGCCTCGAGGATGACATTGTGGATCCCTCCAACCAGCTGATCAAGGAGGGACCCATCCAAAAAGTCTCCACCCGCAACAACAGCACGTCGGAGAAGTACCTGTTCCTGGTGGGAGCTGGGATGCCCAGGGGAAGGGGAGGGAGCAGATCAGCTGGGAATGGTGGCAGGAGTGGCACAGCCTGGCCAGGGCATTGCTGGGTGATCTCAGCACAGAAGGGATGAATTCAGGGATGGGGGATTTGACCCTGCTCGATGCAGGGCACCCTGTGTAGGATGGGGTTGGGAATCTGCTGATCCCATGGGCATGGCAGCCCTGGGAGGTGCCTCTCTCACCTTTGTAGGGTGGGAGAGAGCTGGGTCAGAAATAGTCACGTTTTAGGCAGGATTCTTCCCGAGGACCAGCTGAGGCTTGGGCGATCTGACCCCCCAGATCCCAGGGAAGCCCCTAGCTGGGAGCTGGCACGTGTTGGGCTCCAACCCACCCTCTCTCCCCTCCCAGTTCAACAACATGCTGCTGTACTGCGTGCCCAAGGTCATCCAGGTGGGCGCCGAGTTCCAGGTCCACCTCCGCATGGACGTGGATGGCATGAAGGTCAGACAGACACCTTGTCTTTGTGCTTCCCCCAGACCCTGACTCCTCCAAAAGCCCCCCAATTTGGGGTGTAACATGGCTGCTGCCCCTCGCTTCCTTGGGAAGGAGGGAGGAGCTGGAGCCAGGGGTGGCTTTGTGGGTAAGTTTGGTACGCTCTGATCCTGTGAAATGCCAGTGAAATCTTGTGCATGTGGGATCTGAGGGGCTGGAGTGCTTGTGCCCAAGGGGCATCCCTGTGCCTCACATCATGGAGGAGGGTCTCTGTGTGCTGGAGGTGGGTTCAGCTCCACATCCCTTCTCTGGTGTCTGGCAGGTGCAGGAGCTGAAGGACACACAGTTCCCTCACACCTTCCTGGTCTCAGGAAAGCAGCGGACACTGCAGCTGCAGGCCAGGTAAGGGGAAGGGGGACGTCATGCAGACCCTCAGGGAGCAGGGACAACAGCTTATCCATGTCCCTTTTTGTACCCAGGTCTGGGGAGGACATGGACGCTTGGATCAAGGTACCAGTGCTGGGAGAGGTGGCACATCTCCCTGATCCCAGCTGGATGCCCTGTGCCAGGGCAGCCCCCAACTGCCCCTCCAGCCCTGCCTTCCCCTCTAGGCCTTCCAAGATGCCATTGACAGGAAGGAGAAGAGGAGTGAGACCTTTAAGACAGCAGTACATGGACTGGAGACAGACACCCCTGCACTGAAGGTAACCCCCCTGCTCTCCCCATGCCCCCTTGCTGTGCCTCAGTTCCCCTCGCTAAACAGAGCTGGGGGGAGGCTGTGGACGGGGAGAAGGGCTGAGGAGGGGAAGGGGTGAGAGCAGAGGGCTGGGACCACCCAGAGCATGGCTGGCCAGCCCCAGTGATGCAGCCCCCCACCCCCAGACAGAGGAGCTGGGCCGCCGAGCTCCGCGGTGGGTGCGGGACAACCTGGTGACGATGTGCATGCGCTGCAAGGAGCCCTTCAACGCCATCACACGGCGGAGACACCACTGCCGAGCCTGTGGATATGTGAGTCACCCTCCCCTCCTTCCCCTCCCTCCTGGCCTGCTGGGGTGGCTGCCGGGGCAGGAGCACACCTCTGCTACATCTCATATCCCTCCGGGCTGCTCCCGCCCCTCGGCTCCTCGTGGAGCTGTCCCTGGATCCCCCATCTCAGCAGTGTCCCTGGCTGCAGGTGGTGTGTGCTCGCTGCTCGGACTACAGGGCCGAGCTGCAGTACGACGGGAACCGCCTGAACCGCGTCTGCCAGGAGTGTTACATCTTCCTGACGGGCCACACGGTGCTCGAGGGCCGGGAGGGGAAGCACAAAGGCATCCTGGAGGTGAGCTCTGCCCCCCTCTGTCCCTCTGAGCTCTGCCACCCACCCTGCTCCCCAGCATCGCTGTCCCAGCCTGGCCCTGCACCTGCAGTCAGACGGTGAATGTGCTGAGCTCCCCTCCCTCCTGCTCCAAGCCTTGGGACTCCCTAACATCCAGGGCTCCCTTCACCATGGGATCTCAGCAGCACCCTCACAGCCAGGACAGCCCCTTGCCTGCCCCTGCTTTTGGGGGTTTGGTGGAGTGGGAAGGGAATTCCCCAGGAAAGAGCCTTGGCTCAGTGCCCTCTCTGCCTCTTGCACTGGGTACTGAGAGATTTATTGGGGTTTTTTTGGCAGAAAGGAGCTGCAGAGGTATCAAGCAGGAGTTTGCTCTGCAGTTCCCTGCAGCTGCTGGACAAGAACGGCAAGGGGGGGACGCGGGGCTGGTTTGTGATCCCACAGGACGATCCCCTCGTGCTGTACATCTACGCAGCCCCCCAGGTAAGGCCGGGCTCTGATCCGCCCTCAAGGGACATCCCGTGTGCCCATCCCCTGCCTCCCACCACGGTCTGTTCTTGGCAGGACGTGCGAGCCCACACCTCCATCCCCCTGCTGGGCTACCAGGTGAAGGACCTGCCCCAGAGCGACTCCCGCCACCTCTTCCAGCTGGCGCAGTCCGGGCAGGTTTACACGTTCCTGGCCGACACCGAGGAGCTGAAGCGGCGCTGGATGAGCGCCATGGCACGCTCTGCCGCAGGGATCACACCCCCAGAGGATGAGGAGGAGAATGCAGACCCCTGTGACAAAGCAGAATGAGGCCATTCCCACCCCAGGGCTGCCTGGGGGAGTCACCTCCCCGGCCTGTCCTCGCTGCTGACTTCATGCAGACATCTCTGCATTTTGGGTTTTCATCATGGAAAGGACAAGCTGGGGGTACCTTTGCCACCACACGGACAAGCCGGATTCCGCTTCCCCTCCCTGCTTGCTCTCCGCGCTGGACGGAGATGGGGTGGAGGGATGGCGGGGGGTTTTGGGGATCCCGCAGCCCCCCGGCCCCGGCCGCCCTGCAGTACCGCCCGTGGCCACGCGAGGGCAGCACCGCCCCGTGCTTGCTCCATCCCGGCGCAGGGGATGCCCGGAGTCGTGAAATCCGTGGAATTGGGATTGCCGGGATAAATCCCGCCTGAGACCCGTCTCTGCAGTCCATGCAGCCTTTTTTTGGGGAGGGGGGTGTTTCCCATGGGATTGTCCCCGTGGCTCCACATCGCCGGATCTGTCACCACCAACCCTGACCTGATGCCCTGCAGGGACCCAGTTTGTGGCTCACCCACACAGCTCAGGGACCCCAGTGCTGGGTTCTGGATGTCCCCTCCCAGCTTGTCACCACTCCTGGCCTCACACTGCTACAGTCCCATGGTGTGGGTGTTCCTCTTTACCACAGACACCCCTCACCTGCATCACTGAGCCAGTCCACACTCCTGCCCATCCCAGACTTTCCCTGCACGCCCTCCTGTCCCACAAGCACTTTCCACCCTTGTTCCTCCCTCAGTTACTTGTTTCCTGGGGGAAAACACTCTGGAACAAGGTTGTGTCCACACAGGTGCTGCTGTAATGCTGAGGAGACATGCAGGATCCCCCTCTCCGTCGTCATCATAACAAGCATCCTTGGTTGTTTCATGCAGCACTTTAGGCTGCAAAACCACATTTTTCTTTCTGCATCATCTTTAGCTCCCCAAGAATGTTGCCTGGGCAGAAGTTGCCACTTCTGAGCCTGCCAGGGGGCTGACATGGGATGCAGGAACCCTGTGCATGGAGCTTGAGGAGCCCACAATCCCTGGCAGGCAGGGAGAGCTGTCCTTTGTAGGCAGGGGTTGCTGCCTGAGCCTGGACCACACAACAGCTCCAGCGCAGCAGCCTTGGGCAGATCCCAGGGGTGCCACAGGCTGAACAGATCCATGGAGACAGGGAAGGGAAGGGAGCTGGAGCAGGATACTGCAAACGGGGACATCATTTGGGGAAAGGATGGGGAATAAAGATGGATGGGGGCTTCAGAGAGACAGGAAAAAGCTGTGAGCATCGTCCTTCCGCCATCTACCCAGCTCAGCTCATCCTGGGGAAGGGCAAACCATGGTGGTTTTGTCTCTTCCAGCTCAAGAGATCCCATCAAGGAAGAGGGAGAGGAGCTGGATGTCAGGGCAAGAGCTCTGCCAAAGCAGTTGCCCCTCAGGGTGCCCCCCAGCATGGGGCTGAGCCCAGAAGAAGCAAACAATGCAGGGCCTTCCAGGGACACCCCAAAACAGCCCTCGAGGGAAGGGGAAACCCCAGCAACACTGGAAAAGCCCTGGAAAAGCTGCTGGGGGGGGGAAGAGTGAGCAAGGGGAAGCCCACGGGGCAGGAAGGCTCTGTGAGGTGGCCCTTGTGTGTCACCCCTTTGTCAGCGAGGAACAAAACAAGCCTGGAGCAGGGACCTGCCCTCAGCCCTGAATGGACCTAAGAATAGATTTCCTGTTTACCCAAGGAGGAATCGCTGCTGGGGCAGAGGGCACCTGGGGGCTATTTTTACCAACTCCTGCCCTCCTCCTCCCTGACCCCCAGCACCTTCGGGACCGTGTGTGCCACGGGAAAGGGGCTGTCAGGGAAGAGAGGTGGCCTTGGGGGTGGAGGGGGTGACAGGGCACCAGGGCAGGTCACTGCCATGGCTTTGGCATCGTGCCTTACTCAAAGATGGGGAGACAGCCTCACTTGCTGCCCTGACTATCCCCAATCTCTCAGTGGAAGATGGAATTTACAGGAGGTTGTCATGGTGCCCCCACTCTGCTTTCCTAGAACAAAAAACAAAACAAAACAAAACAAAAAAACAACCCCACACCACAAAAAAACAAACAAAACAAAACAAAAAACCCCCCAACCAAACAAAAATCAAACCAGAGAAAAAAAATATTTTTGCCCTCAGGAAATGCAGAGAACACACTGATGAATTTGAATTTGCTCTCCCCATCCTTCCTCAGTCCCCTGCAGTGATGGTCAGGCGGAGCTGTTTGGCCTCTCCCCTCCCCCGGCAGAAAGTGAAACCCCAAACAGAAGTCACGGTTTCCTATTCTCGAGAATGGGGAAGGCTCGGAGGCCCCTTTACTGGAATCCCCCCCGCGGCCCCCCCAGCACCTCTTCTCGTAAGCACTGACCAAAATACGCTGTGAAACCCACACAGGCTGTGGGGGGGGCCGGGACACCCAACACTGACAGCAGCCTGTGCAGCTCCTGCTCTGCTCGTTGTCCCATGCTCATCCCAAACCCCATCCGTGCTGTGGGAAGGGGGATGCAAAGATGTTGGAGGGCACGAGCGAGCAGGGAGGTGGCCATCAGAGACATGGACAAGGAGGGGGTGCATTGTGGACCCCCCTGCAGGGCTCTATAGGGTTCAGTCACCCTCTGCTCCCCAGGAAGGGGCTCAACAGGGCCTAGAGCCCCTCAGGTGTGGGGTGGGATCAGATTCATATGGGCCTATAGAATCCTATAGATCTATAGAATTTGATAGAACCTATAGAATCCCACACCCTCAGGCTGCAGGGATGCTCTGGGAGCTGCTCTGTGGGGTGGAGGCTCTTGATCTATAGGGACAGGCCCTATATGGGGTGCTATACATGGTAGGCATCCCCTCTCTGTAGGGACTGCTCTCTATTGGGCATATTCTCCTGCTCCCTAATTGCAAGTCCCTCTGCACTCTGCTCTATGGGATGGGGTTTCATGGTCTTTAGGGGTTTGCATTTCTGGGGCAGCAGCTCTTGCTCTACAACACCTGGGGCTGGGTTGTATGGGGTCTGAGCTCCATAGGGGCCAGCCCCCCGTGACAGGGGCTCCTGCTCTGGAGATGTTGGGCTCCACAAGTGTGTTCCCTGTGCCCTGCCCTGCAGGGGCTGTGACCTACAGGGTCCCTGCTCCATGATGTGCAGCCCCTGGGGCCAGGAGACAGCACATCCCTCACTGTGGGACGTGGAGCAGCACATCCTTCACTGTGAGATTTTGGGCAGCACAGCCCTTGCTGTGAGATTTTGGGCAGGATGGACCTCACTGGGGGGCCGTGGGGCAACACATCCTTTGCCGTGGGACCACAGGGCAGCACAGCCCTCACTGTGGGATTTTGGGCAGCGCATCCCTTGCCATGGGACCACAGGGCAGCACAGCCCTCGCCGCAGCGCCGCGGCAGAGGAGCTGCAGCAGCTCGGCCTCTCTCCCCACCGCGCAGCCTCTGCAGCCCCACCGGGGCTTCCGCTGCTCCCGCCGAGCGCCTTAAATAATGAATATACCGAGGTCGGAGACAGACACAACACAGCCCTGCCCCGAATCATCCGCCCCGCCGTGCCCGGGGCTGCGGGGACACGTGGGGCTCCCGTGTCCCCTGAGGGTGGGGGCACCCCCTGGGTGGGGGGATTTAAGGGTGGGACATGATGCCAAATGAAGCAAAATATCTGTGATTCCCCCCAAAAAACCCCCCACATCCAGGATTGTGTAACTTTAGGACTGGGGTACTCCCATCCTGCTCTGCACCCCCTTTTGGGAGCAATTCTCCCCCCCATGGAGCAATTCCAACCAGGAGGGGGACCTCAGGATCCCCCCAGCCGCACCCCAATTTTGCGTTGCACCGGCAGGACCTCGCTGTCGGGGTGTCCCCACTCTTTGGGGGACCTTTAGGTGGGGGGAGGCAGCTTCCACCTCCTTTTCGGGAGCCCCCGCAGCTGCCGGCAAAGGGCGTTTCGTGCAGTTGGGAAGCAGGTCGTGCATCCCGGCGTCTGGAGAGGCGGGAGGTGTTTCCCGGTGGCGCAGGAATTTGCTGTTTGCGCCTGTGTTGTAGGAGGTTGGGGGAAGGAAGGGGAGGGGGGGCGGCCGTGGGGAGGGGAAGCTGGCAGTTGTTATTATTTAATTTTATTTTCCTGCCTCCATCCAGGAATCTCTGCAATGTGCCGGCTGCTCGCGGGGAGGTTGGGGTGGCCGTGAGTCACTGCTGCCGCTGGAACGTGACTCAGTCCTGCTGCTCTCCCGGCAGGACATGACCAGACTGCCAAAACCCGGGAGAAGCCCCAGATCCGACGCCTGCCCGCGCCGGTGGGCGAGGACTCGTGAAATCCTCCCCGAGAGCTCAGCCCCCCCCATCCCACAGGGATGGGAGCCCCTCGCCGTGGGGCAGAGCTCAGGCTGGGGGGCAGAATGGGTTTCTTTTTTTTTTTTTAAATTATTTTTTTATTATTATTATTTTTATTTTATTCTATTTTTCCCCAGCCAGGAAAATCCTCTCCACCCACTTTGGCTCACCCATCCGTGGGGCACCCTGGAGCTGTGGGGATCTCCCAGGGGTTTTGCTGCCCCATCTTCCAGGCCCTGTGGGTGAGCAGGGAAAGCTCCTGGCACCGTTCCTGCCCCAGTTCCCGTGCCTCAGTTTCCCCATCCGTTGGGAATGGAGATTTCCCCATCGGGGAGCAGAACAGGGGTCACTTCACGTGGTGCTTTGAGGTCAGTGAATAGCAGCTGCGGGGGGTCATTATTAATATTAATTAATAGCTGAGGTGGTGGAGAGGGATGGGGGGGACTGAAGCAGCCCTGAGTCACAGGGCAGGAGCAGGGGGTAGCCCAGGCCTGAGCCCTGACAGTCTCGCTGCACCCCAGGGCTGGGACAGCCAGGGGCTGAGGCTGCCCCACTCATCTCACCCGGGGATGGATGAGCTCTCCTCATCCTCATGCTCCTCCTCCATGTGGAAATGGGCTCCTGGAGCAGGAGAGCAGTGGAGGCAGCCACGGGGCAGCGCTGAGCACTGGGATGGTTGTGACACCTCAGGCCTCCACGGCCACAGCTGCCTCTGTCAGCCGTGATTGAAAGCCAAGCCGGGCTGGCAGGCCCTCTCTGTGATCTTGTTAATTAAGAAGTACATTTAATTAGCAGCACCCCAGCTGTGACTCAGCTAATCATCATGATCGAAACAAGAGCCGGACTCCAGAGCCGGAGCACGGAACCACCAAACCCCCTCTCCTGCCATGAGCCCCTGGCTCTGCTCTGGGATCCCACTGCCCACCAGGCACATCCCAGTGCCCCCTCTGGGGTTTTGGGCTGAGTTTCCCCCTGGTCTGGAGGCAGGTTGGTGCTGAGACTGTCCCCGTGCAGCACCTCACACACGCAGGGTGTCATCCCCACCCAGGGCAATTATCCATTGCCACGCTGCGAATAATCATATTAATAACCCATTTACCAGGCTATAAATAGCCTTGATAATAACACCCTGGGTTTTCCAGGAACGGATTGTCAAAAATGTGGGGAAAGCCATTCCCTGTCGCCTGGGTTGCAGATGGGGAAACTGAGGCAGGGCTGGTTTCGGGCACCACTCTCGCCCACTGCACTGAGCCGTCTGCCAGGCAGCTGTGGAATTTGCTCCCGAATAAACCGTCATGTAAATGAGACCTTATGCATATTTATAGGCGCCATCCTGCCAGCTGGAATCTAATAGGGGAGAAAATAAACTGGGAAACTGCTTGGAACAGGAGGGCGGCGCTTCACACATCGACCCCACGCCCCGCTGGCACTGCTGGGGGGGTGTGTCTGTCTGTCCCTCATCCCCAGGGTGTCCGTCCCTGATCCTGGGCATCCAGCCCTG
>JAWWLV010000082.1:1874365-1896645 GCA_035041135.1 Platyrinchus mystaceus
GACACTGGGTGCCCTGCAGATGCTGCAGGCTGCAGTGGGCTTTGGGGTATGGGAAATGGGGGCGGGTGTTGCCACCACTGGGTGAAAACTCTGTCAGGTTCAGTGTCCCTGTGCTTGGAGTGGCGGGGGGGAGCTGGCACAAGGGGTCCCTCACTGCTCAGCAGGGTCTAGGTGGCACCTCCGTGCCCAGAAGTCATGGGGGGTGCCCCTTCCTTGCTGTGCCAGTGACACACACGTGTGGTGTGTGCATGTGTGCGCACATGTGAGCACGTGGCGGTGCCACACGGGTGCTGCAGAGCACCCAGCCCCCCGTCAGCAGGGCCGGTGGCAGCCCCCATGGCAGGGGCTGGAGCTGGAGCTGGAGCTGTGCATCCAGGGAGGGCCCTGGCCCGGATTTCCTGCAGCCCCCGGCGCGGCGCTGGGAGGGGGAGCGGGCGCGGCAGTGGCGGAGCGAGGCCGATTAGGGATGCAGACAGTGCTGCTCTCTAATGTCTCCCTGTCGCGAGCAGACAGCGCAGCCTGCACAGCCCCTCCTCCGCAGCCACCCCTCAGCTCCTCAGTGCCCACCCCATCCCAGGGTGCAGCCCCCATCCCAGGGTGCAGCCTTTATCTGGCTTTTTGGAGTGCAGAGGCAACGGGTATTGGATCAAGCCATGAAGGGATGTGACAGCACCAAGGCCAGGCGTAACCCCACAGCCATCCTGGAGGGGTGCTCCTCCCTGGAAAGGGTTTTTGGAGCAGGGATGCTGGCAGGGCTTCGTGCTGCGGCACCTCTCCCTCCCTCCCTCCCTCCCTCCTGCTGCTCCTGAGTGCTCGCCACCGTGATTCCCTGCAGCGGGCTAAAAATATCCCCGGGAGCTGCCGCTGCACACCGGCACTTGGAGCTGGTTATAAATAACCCGGGGGGAAGCTCATACTGGCCCTTCCCGGCTGCTGAGGGAGGAGGTCGGAGCCCCTCGTCCCTGCCGAGCCGCTGGAGGGGTGGATGGACACATGGAGACATGAGGGGAAACAGGGACGGAGCAGTCTCTGCCCCTCAGCTGCCCGGGGAAACTGAGGCACAGGTGGGGCTCTGCTGGGGGGGCAAGGGGAGGAGAGGGACCCGTTTGCCTGCAATGCTGGGTGGGGAGAGGGGATCAGCCTCGTGCTGATGGCAGGGAAGGGGGGGACACACAAACCCTTGTGCTCGTGTCACTCTGAGTCACATCCCTCTGCATCAGACCCGTCCCTTTGCAGCAGCTCCATCCCCTGCAGCAGAACCAGCTGCCCACATCTGATTCATCCCTCTGCACTGGATCTGTCCCTTTGCCCCAGCTTCATCCTTCTGTGTCAGCTCCTTTGCTTTGCACCAGATCCGTCCTGCTGCCGTGGGTCTGTCCTGCTGCTTCGGATCCATCCCTTTCCATCGGATCCAGCCCTGGACCCTAACTCTCTCCACACACCCTCCCCGGGCTGGGGAACGAGCTCTGGGGTCCAGCTCAGGGGATGTGCCTCCTTCCCTCCCACCTCTCCTCCCACGCTGCCCCGTTCCTGCCTCTCATCCACGCACTGAGCTGCAGCAGTTCTCATGCCCGTGTACTTCGGGCAGCTCCACATCGTGCCTGGCTTCCTCTGAGGCCGTGGAGAACAGGCTACAGGAGGGGGGGTCCCATGCAGGAGCCGGGTCCCAGTTCAGTTCCATCATCCCGTTAGGGCTGAGCATCCCAGGGGAGCCCCTTCCCGCCATCCCTCCCTCCTCGCTCCCATTCCCGCCACGTCCCAGCCCACCCCGGCGGAGCTGCCAAAGCACAGGGCAAACGGGGACAAGCCGGGAGAGAGAGAGAGAGAGAGAGAGAGAGAGAGAGAGAGAGAGAGAGAGAGAGAGAGAGAGAGTGATTTTTGTGAGCGTTTATTTCCCTCCATCAAAATCCACCAGCCGGAGAGAGCAGCGGGAGGGGGAGGATGGGGAAACCCATCGCGTTTCACGGGCGGTGCTGCCGCCCCCCGCTCCGGCGCTGTGTTTATTCCCCCTTCCCTGTACCACATTTCATGTCGGCCCCGTAGCGAAGCTGAGTAATAAATATCAGCTGCTGGTAAGCGGTGAATCACCGCCCGCTCCCGGCGCTGACACATCACCACCGCGGCACACGGCGTTTCTGTCCCCAGCCCTGCCCCCGCCGCCACCCTGCCGGCTCCGCGGGCAGTGAAGCCCCCACCGTCCCCGCCTCCACGCCACAGCCAGGCCACCGGGCACTCTCGGCCATGGCACGAACACATTTGGCCACATTCCCCTGGCTCCCACCTCAGCCAGTGCCGGGAATCAGCTCCAAAACCCACCTTTTTTTGGGAAGGCACCCGCTAGGTAGTAACATTTGACCAGCTGGGGGTGGCTCCGTGCCATGCCCCATCCCACGGTCAGTCACTCCATCCCTGCACTGTTCCCAGTGTTCCCAGCTGGTTCCAGTGGGCTCATCAAACTCTGGGGCAAATATCACGTTTTCCAGCCCCATATCCTCCCCACGCAAACACCCCTGATGCCCACCAGCTCTGGGTCCTGCCACCTCCCTGCTGCCTGCACCCATCCTGCACCCTTTGGCCTCAGCCAGCAAGTCCCTGTGGGATGGAAGGCGACCCCCACCCAGCTGTGGTTTCCCTCCTTGCCAGGTCATTGTGTCCCCAGTTGAAGAGCCAAAGTGACACATCTGTAAAGCACAACCTCTGGCAGGATGCCCTGGGCTTGAGGAGCACCTCCTGTTAGCTCCCCAGCACTGACTCCCCTCCAAAGCAACTCCCCAGGGACACCAAACCCATGCCAGACCCCAAACACAGCCTAAAACCCACAGCTGCAATGAGACCAGCACATCTGGGAGGCACATCTGGAGCCAAGCATCCCCCCAGCTCAGTGTCCCACTGGCGAGTGACACAGCCCATCCCAAGTGCCACCAAGGAAGCCGTGTGGTCCTGGGGAGCTGGAGTTCAAAGTCCCTCTGAGCGGCTGATCCCCTCCACAAGTTACAGAAGGTCCTTGGACCTCGTGAGCAGCTGGTGTGAAGCTGTAATTACCTTAATTAGCTCTGGGATTGCATTCCCTCCCCGTGCTAATTTCGTTTCTACAGTAACCAGCCCAAGAGGTGTGCGTGCGCTCCGAGCGAGACGGAGACAGGAGCCTCAGCAGCCAAACCAGGCACCCCGAAACCAGCCCGAAACCAGGGGCCACCCCCAAATCCCCACGCCCCAGGGGCTCAGCCAGCCCTGTACTCCCAGTGCAGAGGTTCCCAAGGGTCCTCATTGTTTCCCACCATCCCAACAGGGTCATTTGTTGCTGGGAGAATCCATCTGGCTCAGGGGGAAGGGACTGGTTTGGGGGAGTGGGACCGGAGGCTGATGGTCCCCAAACGCACCGGTGGATTTAGGACCAGCAGAGTCTGGGCTCGTTCCTCGCTGCTGGTATTTGCTGTAACCCAATATGCCCCTGATGTAAGAGCCATTTGGGAGGAAACCATAAAAGCTTCAGGAAATGGGTATTAATTCACCTCGTGGCAATAAAAGGGAAGGAGGGCTCCCGGGCAGCGCGGCCGCCTCGGGGGAGCGAAGGCAAGTGGGGCTGGGATCACAACCCTGGGCAACAGCCAGGCAATCTTGGAGTTCTCTCCCCCCCATAATTGGGAATTAACCCCCCCTGGGTGTTTTTGGATGGAAAGGGGGCGGCTGCAAGGTGGGAGCACCGAGGTCTCGCCCGGGTGAATCATCGCCGGCCTCTGGAGCTGAGCATTTGTTTGGAGCTGGAGCGTGACTTGGGGAGATTTTCTCACCCTGGAAATTTGGAGCAGGTCCAGCTCTTCCCTTGCAAACACCAAACTCTCCTCTGACTGCATCCCTCTCTGATATCAACCAGCCTTGGCATGGAGAGGGCAACTCTCCAGCATGGGCAGAGCCCAGGGGGGAGTGAGGATGGGGGACCCCCGTGCTCCCACCCCGTGCAAGGGCACGGACCAGGTGATTCTCCTGCTGTGCTGCTCCAGTCCCTGCACCACAACCATCACTGCAGTGAGCATCATCCTGCCATGAAAAATGTCCCTGGGCCATGCAGGATCCGTCCTGCTGCTTGTGGGGGGAGCAGGGTGATGCTTTGGGGAGCCCCAGCAGGATGCATGAGGTGTGCCCTCCCCTCCACCGTGCCAGGAGCCCTGGGCTCACTGCATGTGGGGCTATAAATAGTGATGGAAAGCAGGTTACAACTCCATGGAGGATTTGACATCCCAAAAAGCCAGCAGGGCCTGGGGAGGGGGCCTGGATGGGTGAGGAGCAAGGCTCACATTCCTACCCCGTTTCAGGCATCCCAGGGCAGCGCTTCCCGGGATGGATTTGTCCCTGGTGTCAGGCAGCAGCAGCAGCAGCAGCAGGACGGGCAGCGGAGGCAAATTTCGCTGAGTGGTTGTTTTTTAAAAATAACTTTGCCTTTGTCAGCAGGTCAGGGTTGCTCCAGATTGAATAATCGCAGCCGCCCAGCCCTCCCCTGCTCCCGGGCGCTCGCTGGCAGCCCCAGCCCGGGATGCGTCGGGCGGAGGCTGGACCACATCTCCTTCTCCAGCATCACTGTCCCCCAGGGGTTGAACATCTCACAGGGGACACGGTGCTCTGCATCCCCCACCCTGCTTCCCAGTAAAGCTGCTGCAGGTGGGGACGCCCTGAGCTCACATCCCCAGGGCTGGAGGGGTAATGGGGGGAGCTGCACGGGGAGGACTCGGAGCGCACGGGGCCGGAGCCATCGGGTCGTTGCCAAAACGGCTGAGTCACGCAGTAATTACGCCTTAAATGTGAGCACGTTCGTGCAGGGATGGAAGATGCTCACATGAGCAGAGGCAGGGAGCTCACCCGCTCTCCCCCCGCCGAAGGGAAGGAGCGGATCCAGCCGCCTTTTGTTGGGAGCAGGGAACATGACCCAGCTCTGGATGGACAGGAGGGAGGGCTGGGGTGGTGGAGGAAACCTGGGGGCAGAACAGACAAGCAGCAGGGGAAGGAAGGTGAAACCCCACAAAGCAAACCCTGATGGCAAAGAGTGCAGCAAAGCCAGTGATGCTTGGAGCAGGCACAGTCCAAGCACGGAGATGCCTGCACAGCACAGTGAGAGGGCTGGACTGGCTTCCAGGAGGGAGAAGTTTGGACAGACGTGAAGCAATTCAGCACTGCCAGCCTCACTGGGCACCTACGGCACTGGAAGGGGGAACAGAGCACATGGGAAGGATGCTGTGCTACCTGGGACTGCATCATACCCAAGGGATGCTCTGGGAAAGGGGGAGGGGGGAATGAAACCCCACCAGACACATCCCCTGTCCTGTCCCAGGTGGGATGGGGACAAAGGGATGGAACACTTCCAGAGGCCAAACTGCCTCTGGACACCAAAGAGCTCTCCAGAGAGCCCCTGTCCCCATCTCAGTCTCTCTTTGGGGCAGCCTGGGGGCCGGTGCTGGTCTGGGGAGTGAGTGGGTGCAAGAGCAAGAGCCACAGGTGCCTTATTGCTCCCTACACACTGCAGGGCCACTGTGGATGGGGAGACGCCTGCTTGGCTGGGACTCCATCAGCAGGACATGGGAGAGCAGACACTGAGAAGGGGTTCAGCCTTCCAGGAGCTGCTGTTTGGGGTCCCCTGGGCCCTTTTACCCCACAGCAGAGTGGTGGCACGCTCAGCATCCTCTCGCAGATGTCCTCAGGCGCCCTTTGCCGAGCCGGCGGGGACACAAGGTCTCCCCGTCGCGCCGCTGTCGCCGGAGCGAGTGCCAACAGCGAGGGCAGATCTTGCAGAGAAATCCTCAGCCTTGTTCAGGTCTGATTTACACCCCGGAGACGCCGCCGCGCTCGGCGGAGCCGGCGCTGATTGATGGCAGCGCGACAGCATCACACCCCGCGCCATCTGCACCCGGCCACCCGCCCTCCCGCAGCCCCATCTGCCCCCCGTGCCATCGCCCCACGGAGCCCTTCCCACCCTGCCACCACCACCAGGAGGTAGGGGTGATGCTCCCCAGCACCCTGAGGCACCCCTGGCTGCCTCCACCCCCGTGGGACTGCGGTGGGACTGTGCGTCCCGATGCAATCCCTGCGTCACCAGGGTCCACCAGCCCTCTCGCTGTGGTGCCTGGTGGGTGCCAGCTCTGCCAGAGGCTGATCCAGGGACAGGGATCTTTCCACATACCCGTGGCTCATCTGCAGTCACTCCCTCCCTCATTGTAAAATGCCTCCCTGATCCCTTCCCGCTAAAATCAAACCCTTCGGCACGTTTGGGTTTGGGGTCAACACTGAGGATGGGGTGGCTTTGGCCTCCCACTCTCCTCCTCAGCCCTCCAGGCCACTTCAGAGGTGAGAAAGGAAATCGAAGCTTATGTCTTCCTCCTTTTTTTCCTTTTTGTTTTTTTTTTTTTCACTAATAAAGGGAGCAATTTGGGCTTGTGCTGCTGGCGGCGCGCCGGCGCTCTCTGGGCTGATGGGGGGAACCGGGGAGGGGGGATATAAAAGGTTTCATGCGGTGAGCCGGGCACTCAGGGAAGAGGCTGAAAGGGGGTGGTGAGTGCTTTGTATTTCATGCTTGAAGGCACTGAGGCTTTTACCAGCCTTCCTGTGATGATTTAAGACTGGCTCTGCAGTTCAGGAGGGGATCAGAGCCATGTCTGGCAGCTCGGTGGGACCCCCCAGGTGTGCCCAGGGTTTGCCTGGTCCTGGATCAGAAACGCCCCATACGGGCAGGGACCAGTTGGGGGTGGTTGTGGGGCAGCCACAGAGTCACTGGGGCATCTCCAGGGCACGAACCTGGTTTAGGCATCTGCCCTGGGATGTGCTTTATGGGAGTGATGGTGAGCTCTGGTACTTGCTGTCCCCCCCTGCCCCCACCTGCTCAGCACCTCATCTGCAGCAAGAGGGGTCTCATCCATCTCTGCCCACAGAGCTCATCCCTTCCCAGAGGGTTATTTACCATCAGAGTGTTAATCCTATAGAAGAGGGTGGACACGGCCTGTGGGGTCCTCTCGCACCCCCAGATCCTCCTGAGCTGAGACCTCAAGAGGCAGAGCCCCCAAAAGCAGGTTTTTGTCCCCCCAGGCTGTGCAGATGGACGGGGGTGTTTGCAGCTGGCTGCTCCCTGGCACAGGGGTCTGGGGGGAGCAGCCACATCCCTCTGACCCATTTGCTCTGGAGCACAGGGTGCAGCCCATGTTTTGGGGAGCACTGGGGCCCAATCTCAAGCTTCAGCCACAGCAGCAGCCACATTTGGGATGGAGGTTTTTGCTGTTCTCCCAGCCCAGCACCGTGGGCTCCAGTCAGGTGGGTCAATGCCCTGGGACCTGGCCCCCCAAGTGCACCCCAGGGCAGCAACATCTCCTCTGGACCCCCTGCTCTCCATCCTCCATCTCAGCCACCTCCATCCCAGTCACCTCCGTCCCTGCAAGTCCCACAACCCTGTCCCATCCCATCTCCCCAGATGGCCTAGATCCAGCCCCATCCCCCTCTTTCCACCTTCCCCCCCCCCCCCCCCGTGGTCTATATAAGCCCTGAGCAGCCCCAGCCAATTTTCTCCTCTCTGGGCTTTGGTCTTTTTTCCTCCTTTCTCCCCTTTTTTCTCTTTAACTCTGCCTGAAAACAGGCCTGTGGACGCTTGTTGTGCTGTGCCAAGGCTCCTCTGCTCATCCTGGGCAAGATGTGGATGGGAAAAAGGCTGGAAGGATGAAGGTTGCTGCAGGGTTGGGTCAGACCATGGCAAATAAATGGTGTGAGTAGCAGCAGACTCTTCTGCCCTGGTGATGTCCTGGCTGGGTGATGGCTGGGAGTGAGAGAGAAAAGGGGCTGCAGGTCTGTCTGCAGCTGAGGGGGGAACTGGAAAGGAGAAGTGAAGGTGTGAGGGATGGTTTGGAGGGCTGAGGTCTGCTGGGGAACGGAGGGGAAGAGTGAGCTCCAAACCCAGGTTTAGGGGTGAGGGTGGCCAAGGTTGGGGCTGCAGCAAGGATACAGGTGGGAGCCTGAGGGTGCAGGGGAAGCATCAAGGGAGCACCTGGGTTTGGGATGCACCTGGATGGGGAATGCGGACAGCTCAGCATCGTGGGGAAAAGCCCCTTGGGAGCCCCCCAGCACTGCTGGCTCCTGGCAGGCTGGAACTTGGGGCTTCAGTGCACCCCAGCTTTGGGTGCCGTGCCTGGGGTGACACCAGAACCCCACTTGGTGCAGTCATGCCAAAGGCTTTACTGAGTAAATCCCAGGAGAACTGAATGGCAGGCTGCTCCTGACAAGTGGGAGAGCCCTGGGTGGTTCCCTACCCCTCAGACCCCTGGGTGGCTCTGCAGGGTGGGGACACAGGGACCCCTCTCCGTGTGGGAATGGGGCCTGGCCAGGCCACAGGCAGAGCTGATAACCCCTGGCTGCCCTTCCTGAGCAGAGGGAGCTCCAGATAAAAGCTCCACAGGCAAAGCAGGGCTCAGCTCCAGGCCTGGCTTGGGCTGATACCAACCCTGAAGGGAGACCTCTCCCTTGGGCTTGGCTCAGCCCCACAGACCAGCCAACTACCCCTCTTCACCCCAAATTCCCCCCGATAAGCAGCTTGTATCGCTCTGATTGACCTGGATGATACCCCAGGCGTGCCCTTCCCTGCTTCTATTCGGGTTTGACCACACTTTTTGGGGGAAAAAAATTCTTGTTTATTATAAAACCTGCAGCAGTGCCCAGACCCGCCTGCAAACCCCTCTGAAAGCCTCCAGCATGGCAGGTCAGGAGGAGCTGGAGGGGGGGAAGCAGCTGCTTTGGGGATTATTAATGAGCAGCAAGTGATGGGAAAGGCAAGGATCAATTGAAACAAAGGAGTTCAATGGTAAAAAGAAACGTTTGCGGAGTAATGGGAGTCCATTTCTCCAGCCGACTGTCGGAAACGCATCCTGTTAAACATCCATCAATTATCCCAGCTTGCAAATGCATTAGAGTAATGAGGAATTATCCATCAAATACACTTAAAGCCAGTGCCCCCCTCTGCCAGTCGCCTTGCAAAGAGCCACTTCAGGAAGGGAAAATAGCCTGAAGGTGGGTGGAAACCCAGGGTGGGGTGGGGGGGGGCCAGTGAGGAGGCTCCAAGGCTGCATCCTCTGGAGTCTGCTCCAGTCCAGAAGATGCTTTCCCAGCTCCAGGGGCAACTCCTGGGATTGCTGCCTCCTTCAGTACCCGTGTTTGCTTCAGAGAGCTGTGGTGACACTGGCTGGTGTCCCCCATGGGCAGCTCAGGTACCTGCTCTGTGCCTCAGTTTCCCCATCCTACCCGTAGCATTGCCTGGGGCCACCCATGGGTGCTGCTCGTGTCCCCATCACCTCTTCCTAGGAAGAGAAGTAGTGGTGAGCATGGTGTGTGGCCTGGTAGCTAAATTCCCAGAAATCTGCCACTGCCTCCCCCAGCACCACCCACACCCTCCATGGCCCCGGATGGCCCCGGGTTGGCAGAAGGAGCATTTAAGGGGTAAAGGGCCTTGCAGCCCCTTGGGATGCTGATCCCTGGGCAGGGCTGGATGCAACTGGTAGGCAGGATCCTACTCTGCCATCATCAGGAAGAGGTTTCTGGAGCCCCCATTGCCCTCGTGGGGTCTGAGGGGCTTGAAGGTCCAGTCCCTGTGTGTGCTGGGATGAGGGTTTGGAAAGGGCCGGAGCGCTGCAGGATCTGAGCAAACAGGAATGTGAGGAATGTGACTTGGCATCATGATGGAGGGTCTGGGGTTGGTGGTCCTGGGTAACTCAAAGGGTCTGATCCCATCAGTGCTGGATTCAGGGCTGATCCAGGAATTTTCCATCCCAGGTGATGCAACCTTGTGGCAACCCCTGAGCTGAGGTTTGGGTGTTGTGGCACGAGGGGACACGTCCTCTCCCCAGGGTCAGGGCTGGATTTATCAGGGTGTTCCCCTGGCAGCAGGATTTGGGGAGTCAGGGCTGCTCTGTGGTGTTTAGGTGTGGATTCTCTGATGTCTGGTGCTGTGGTTGTGGGCACACTCCTGTCTCTCCCTCTGTGTGGGGGGAGGATTGAGGAGCAACAGTTGGAGTTTCTCCTGTCTGTGCACCTGCCTGGTTCTTCTTGGCTCTGCAGACACAGCTCAGGTTGGGGTTGGAAGGGGCCAGCAGGTTCAAAAGTCCCTGGGAGGAGGCAAGAGGACAACCAGAACATCACAGCCTGCATTTCCATAAGGAATTAGGGGAAAAAACAGCTGCTGGGCTGATATCTCTGTCTCCCAAACCCCTCTGGCAGCCTTGTCCAGGCCCAGCAGTACCAGCCTGGGCAGGATACCAGAGCTGAGCCTTCCTGGCAGAGCACTGGGTCTGATAACAGTGACTGCCATTAGGTGTCACAAGAGCATCAGGTCTTTGCTATTCCTGAGAAGATGAGCAGTGGCATGAGACAGGAGGGATGGGATGGTGAAGTGGCCCTTGGGGTGGGTGGCACCTTGGAGGCCCAGGCAGGGAAGGTGCAGTCCCCTCCCAGAAGCAGGACCTCACTGTCATCCCTGGAGGTCACCATCCTCCTGCCCTGGCTGTCCCTTTCCCTGTCACCTCCTGAGTCTCCTGCCCTGTTGCTGGGGACAGGCAGGAGGTGGCACCAGGTTCCTTCTGTCCCACTCTTGTCCCTTCAATAACCTGCTGTGCTTTATTGTGCAGAAGCAAAGGCAGCAGCTGCTCTTGGGGAAGCTGCCAGTGCTGGTGCCTTGCTCATGATCACAACTCCCTCCTGCAGCCACTGTCCTCCCAGTATCCTCCCAGTGCCCAGGAGAAGCCCAGGAGAAGTCCAGGGCTGAGTTCCTCCCACTTCAGGATGTATCCAGCTGTGGAGGCTGCGAGGGCACAGCTGGGCAAGCTCTGGGTGCTCATTTACAGAGGGATGGATGCTCTGGGGTTTGTCCCCTCCTGGGATTCCCAGGAGGCCCCATGCCATCTCCCACTGCCCCACACCAGGGGCAGGTGCTGTGCTCAGATAATCTTCCAGGAATTTGCAATTCTTCCCCCAAATGCCACGTCCCTCTTTAATTTTGCAACATGACCTGAAACAAAGCAGCAATCCCGATAAGGCACCACTGGGAAAAGCCTTTCTCTCCTCTGCAATGCCGGGCACGAAGCTGCGGTGAGCTGATAAAGCCGAAAACACCGGCTTCCCTGAGGGAAGGACCGGAGCAGGAGCTGCCTCCAGGAGCATCTCTCCCCCTTCCCTCCCGCTGGCTGGAGGTGGCCGAGCAGGAGAGCCCTGAGCTCTGGGCCGGGACGGCTTCCCGGCCCCGGGTGACCTCCCAGCATCACGTCATCCCTTCCCTCTCGGAGAGGCTGAGTTCATGTCTGGCCTCCCCGGAGCTGGGACTGCTCCTGGCCTGCCTGTGCCGTCCCGTGCCCAAACACCGGGGTGATGGACACCACCGCAGCGCCAGCACCGCAGCTGGGTCCACGCCCTGGGTGGGCACTGCATCTCCCCTGGAGGCCTCTGGAGGATGTAACGGGGTGTCCCGGGGCCCTGCGCGCCCCAAAACCCGGGCTGCAGGACTCGCAGACTCCGGTCGCCAGCGGCACGGAGGCTCGGCGAGGGGCTGGCGGCGTGGGGATGCTTTCCCGGTGACTCACAGCATTCCTCGCAGGTCAGCGGCGGCCGGAGGACACCCCGACAGCCCTCGCCGCCCCTGGCCTCTGCCTGAACTGCGCTGGCAAAGCAACTCCCCCCGCACCACATGCCGGGGGTCCTCGGCCCCGCAGCTGCACAGGGCAGGGGGAGGCAGAGGGGTCCCCCCAGGTGGCCCCGGGTGAGGATGGGGACAGGGGACAGAGAGCTCATGTGAGTATTCACGCTGCCAAACTGACCTCTCTGTGGCCTGGATGTTTCCTCTTCCTTTTCCAGTTCTGCAGAACCCCGAAGAGGAACAGGCTTCCCACAAACACCCCCGGTGCAGCCCCAGTTCCGAGCACCTCCCAAGCCCTGCCCAGCTCTGTGCCTCAGTTTCCCTTTGCTGGGGAGAGGAGAAGGGGTGCTGACCGCTCTGACGCACAGAAAGGGTTCGCATTGCTTCTCTCTCCGCTTCCCCCCACCCCCAGCTCTTTTTGGGAACATCCCAGCCCATTCACTGCTTGGATTTTGGATTTTCCCCCTCCCCCAAACATTTCCCTTTATCTTTTCAACCTGAGCCTTTTGAATCCACTCCTGGGGAGTGGCACCTCGGGGTGCTCCCCCCAGCAAAATCCTGCGTCTTGCTGCATCCCACCACCCGCAGCCACCCCGCTCTGCTGCCATCCACGTTCCGTGTCACGAGTCTGTCAGTTCTCTTCACTGCTGCCGGAACCCCTTCCCAGCCGGGAGCAGGAATGGGACCAGGATCAGGGCAGGATGAGTGCAGAGGAGCAGAGCCGGTGGCAGCGAGGTGGCCCCACAGCACGTGAGCCCCCGCCATGGCCGTGGCCGTGGCCGTGTCCCGCCGGCTGCCCGGTGCTCAGCACACAGGAATGCCGTGAGTTTGCAAAGTGGTTTCAGCGAGACGTTATCTAATGGAGGAGGAGGAGGAGGGCGGATTAAGCCAAACCCACAGCACCGGCTTTCAATTAGACCAAGCGAATTTACGGCTTCTCCCGACACAGTAAACACAACCTTGATGGGGTCCCGACCTGGCATTTCCCCTCCGTGCAGGCAAAGGGAGCAGCATCCCGTGGGTGCTGGTCATGTGGCAGCGAGGAACCCCCCGGGCTCTGCATTATTCGTCACCATGCAAAGGGCAGGGAAATGTGGGTGATGCTGTGGTGGCCACTGTGCCCTGAATCTGTCCCACCACAGGGACCTGGGCTGCAGGGATGGGGAAGTGATGGGGGCAGAGATGGAAAGCTGGGAAAAGAAACAGCCCTGCAGCATCAACTGGATGGGAGCGATGCAGCCCCCGGGGCTCTGGGTAATGCAGCAGCATCCTGGGATGGAGGGTGCTGTGGTCCCATGGGTGGGTGATACTCGGTGGCCTTTCCCCAGAGCTCCCCTCCATGTCCCTGCATCAATCCTGCCATCCCCATGCCTCAGTTTCCCCCTGGGAGCAGGGAAGGGTGTTGGCTTTCTGGGTGTGGTGGCAGAAGGGTGAGCTGGGCAAGCTGGATGAGCCAAGAGAGGATCTCGCAAGCAGAGCTGGGAGCATCCCAGTGGCACTGCACTCCAGGGCTGGGTTCAAGGTGCACCCACACGTGTGCCAGGGCATGCCTGGCGTCCGCTGCCAGCAGCTTGGTCTTGCCCAACCACCTCTGCCACCCAAGACAGGGCAGTCAGCAGCAGCCCCTCACCCCTCATCCCACAGCAAAGGGGTCCAGCAGGGCCAGGATGGTGCATCCTGCCCCACAGCCCCAGCACGGCTGGGAACCCAAGGCCCTCTGAGTCCCTTTGGCCACGAAGGAGGAGACCTGGGCACGTGCTGATGAGGGGATGAGGCCGCAGCAGCTGGGTGGGTGGCACAGAGCAGCCTCCCAGCCCTGCCATTCCACAGCAGCACCCGCGCCCCGGATGCAGGCACCGGGCCAGGAGCGTGACGGAGGAGCCCGGCGGGGCTGCTGGGGTGACGTCCTGGCACTGCCACTGACGTCTGACCGAGGGAAAAGCCCTCCCTAGAGCAAATAAGCATCTGGGCTGTGCAAACCCAGCTTGGCGGGCGACTCCAGGCAGGTATCTGGGTCCCATCTGGCCGCTGTTTACCTGCCTGCTGGAATCCACCCTGCAAACTTCCTCCTTGGATGGTCCAGATAAGGCCAAGGAGCCACGCTTGGCCATGCACCGGCCTTGCAGGGAGCACCCTGGAACAACAGACCCTGAGCTGGATATCCTGAGGGGATGGTGATCCTCTGGGGATGCCTTTGCCCCTACACAGGACAGTTCATGTCCCAATGGGGTTTTGGGGGATTTGAGCACCCAGTGCCCAGCCCCTGCCAGGTACCTGAGCCAAGGGCCAAACCCTGTTAGCACCAGCCTGGCTCCAAGCAGACCCTGGAGCTGCAAGCCCAGGGAGCAGGCAGGGCTTCTGTGTCTCCTTCCAGGAGGGCCAGGCAGGTCATGGCATCCCCATCACTGCCTCAGCTTCCCCCTCAGCCGGGCTCTCCTGTCCCTCCCTGACCCGCGGCGGTGGCTCCTGGGGCGTGCAGGGACCTGCCACCACGCAGGGAGGGGACCGTGCCGGGTACGCCTGACTCGGGCAGGACCCTGCCTGCCACTCCCTGCCACCCACTTCAAATCCACCGGGATGGCTCAGCCCCTCGGTGCAAACGGGAGCCACCGGCTGCTCTGACCGAGGCACTGAGGGACCAAGAAGTCCCCAGCCCACTCCTGTCCCATCCTGTATCTTGCACTGAGGTCCTACATCCACCCCAGAGAACAGGGGCACCAGCGAGTGCACGACCACAAGTGCAGCCCCACAGCTCAGCACCGCTGCACCCACCAGCCCTTTCCTGGGCGCTGCCAAGGAGGTGAAGGAACCCCCACTTCTCCTCGCTCCCCTGCTCCAAGTTTTGCAAAGGGGGTTTCCAGCACAGCCCTCACTACTCATGTGGATGGATGGATGGATGGATGGATGGATGGATGGATGGATGGATGGATGGATGGATGGATGCAGAGGGAGGCTGAGGCCTGACACACTTCGTTACACCCTGCCACGCTTTCACTCTTCTTGCAGCCAGGGTTTGAAGTGCTCAGGGATGTGTTGTCACCTCTAGAGATGGAGGGAAACTGAGGCAGGGCAAGCAGGTGCCCGTGGGGTGATAGAACCTGGGCGGGAAGGACGGTGACAGAGCCGGGAGCCAACCCAGCCCCGGCCCCACGCTGGTGTTGTGAAAGCAGCTGGTTATCAGAGCGGGCGTCACGCTCGGAGCGAGCAGCTTCCAGGAAAGGAAGGAAGTGTGGGGTCACCCGGCCCCGCTGCCGCCCTTTTCCAGCAAACAGCCCAGGCCTGCTGATAATGATGGCCGTGCCATCTGCCACCCAGGAATTCAAGGCCTCTGGCCACACACTCTGCCTGAAATGTGGGATTTTCCCCCGTTTCCTTTCCCAGAAAAGCGAGACGCGGTGCCAAAGCCGCCCAGCTCTTGTGCGGGATACGGAGCAGCATCAGCAGTGCCCCAGTTCCGCCCCAGTGACTCTTACTGGTAGGAACTGGGAGTCACTGGGCTGGGTTTTCTCCTGCGCTGTGCCAAAGGGTGTGGAAAGGTGCTCAGGGATGTGTTTCCTGCTGGGCTGCCCTGGCTCCAGGCAGGTAACCCCAGTGCAAGGTTGAACTGGGATGCAGGGTGCAATGGGCAGCTGCTGCTCCTGCACACCCCGTTCTCTCCCAACACCTCCCACTGGACATCATCCCAGAGGCAGCAAACCAGCAGGACACTGGGCATTCCCACCAAACTAACAGGACCCTGGAGCAGTACCGAGGCAGGATCTGACCCCCTGATGCCATCCTGCCATGCAAAGTGGCCCAGGAAGGAGCAGGGACAGGAGCCTGGAGCCTGCTCCTCCAAGATACTGGGAATAATTACGTGATTATGAGATTTGGAAGCAAAGTGCAGATTAATCTCTGATCTTGTTAGTCCGTGTGTTACCATCTGCTTTGTGCAGGCAGGAGAATCCCTCGCCCTGCAGCGCAGACAGGGAAAGGTGACAGGAATCCCTGGAGTCCCACGGGGCAGTGGGTGCTTTAGGAAATGGGTGGATCGGGACCTGAGCACATCAGGACAAGCGGATGCCACCCAAGGCACCAGCTGTCACCCACAGCCACCCGCCCCAGCCCCGATTCCTGGAAGCCAGACCGGATCCAGCAGGGCTGTGCTGGGACTCCTCCTTTGGCCAACAAGGACAGGCGACAGCGGTGATGACGATGGCCCCGGGGGGCTGCTGGGAGGGAGATGACAGTTCAAACCACAGGGAGAGGTTTATTACAGTCCAGGTGGGATAAAGAGACAGAGAGATAAGACTGAGGGCATGCAGGCAGTCTGTGGCAGAGCAGGGAATGGTCCCACATCTCTTGGGCTCCTCAGGGGTTTCCCCATCTCCTCCACAGGGAGAGTGAGATCTACCTTTTATTATGCTCTTGCCAAGAGACTTTCTCCTGCCCCAGCAGCCCGGGGCAGGCCCAGCCTTTGCAGCAGGCCCAGGTTTCCTAGGGATGGGGCTGGACTCACACCAAGATCTCTCCAGGCTGGGTACACCAGCCAGCCCGGGTCCCTCCAGCACCCAGAGCTCTCTGGGGTGATGCTGGGACAGTGACTGGTACCCAGGAACCTTTATGTCCCCAACTGGGCTGAGCCACCAGCACTAAGAACCGATACCTGTGTGCCATGGACATGGTGGGGTGTGGGGGTGCCCCTCTGCCCCACCACCCTGGGCTCTGGGGGATCCCAGCGACCCGCTGAGCTGCACAAGGGACAAAGGACAAACCTAATTGCCCGTCGCCCATTCCGGGGCTCACCACTGTGACCTGTAGTGTGACATCCCCGCACCGTCCACCCCACGTGGCAATTCAGCCTCCTCCAGCTTGGAAACAGCCTCTGTCTCCGCGGGAGCCTCCTCTTTTCCAGCCGCAGACAAAACCCTTTCCCGTTCGCCCCACGCGCTCCCCGGCCGCGTGTCGGCAAAGACCCGGGAAGAGATGAAAGGGATTTCCCGGCTGACCTCCTCACCCCGCACTATTTGCACCTCCTTTCCCGCACGCAGACAGGCATTTTTCCCATGCTCAGGGGGTCAGCACCCTCCCTGCACTCCAGGACGGAGCAATGCCAGGAATGTACCTGGGAACAGGCAGGGTTTTGCAGGGTGGAGGGGTAAAAGGAGAGCCGAGCACCTTCTTGTCCCCAGTCAGCCACCAAAATCCATTTTATAACCTTGTGTTTTTCTTGTGCAAATGCTCTGCAGGAAGAAACTTGTTAAGCCGGAGCAGGTGGGGGTCTGGACTCAGCCTGGGCCTCAGGCATAGGTTTATTTTGTGTCCCTCAAATGGTGCCAGCCCATGGTGCTGGTCACCAGGGCAGATCCCAAGACTCCAGGCATGGTCAGGGGTCTACCCTGGCCTCGGGGTCTCCCCCAGAGTAGCCAGCAGTGCAGGTACACAGCTCAACCTCCTCTAAACAGCACTCAGGCTGATTCCAGCCACACCTTCCCTGGCTCAAAGACCATTTTTTTGCCCTTTCATCCCCATTTTGGGGTGGAATAAACTTGTTTTCCCCCTCCAGCTCCACAGGGGCTCTGTGGCCCCCCTGTGCCTCAGTTTCTCCGGGATAAACTGGGGAGAACAGCCTGATTTTAGCACACACTCCCTGGAAGAGGAGCCCAGTTGCTTACAGCATGTGCCAGTGTCTCTGCCATCATCCCAGGGTGAGCAGCCAGGTTGGGTCCTGCAGCTCCCCTGGGCCCAGCCTGGGGGCTGCACTTCCACCCTGCAGCAGTCCCTTCCTGGCTGTCCCAACAGAGATGGAGGATAACATGGAATAACACAGGAGAAATGTGTTTCCCTTCGTTCCTCCCTGCCTCGACCTTGCATCACCCAAAGTAGCAATAAAGGGGAAACAGAAATGAAGTGGTTTTGGGACAAAACTTGGGCCCCAGCTCAGGAGATGGTGGGACAATGAAGGTGATGCCCATGTCTGGGGGCTGTTCCCATCACACAGCAGGGTACAAGCCTCGTGCACCCAGAAGGTGCCCCTGCACAGAGCGCTGTGTCTCCATGCACCCTCCCCACCCCTCTCCCTGCCCCTCCTCCAGAGCACCCAGTGGGTGACCCAAGCCCTCTGGGACAGGCGGATTTTCCTGCCTGTGCACAGGGATGATCTGGGTGTCTGCAACTCACGGGGACAGGATGGGAAACCTCCTGGGGCCACGGGAGGACACAGCAGGGAAGCCAGTCCGGGCACCCCAGGACACACCACGTGTGCAGGGGACCAGCTGCTGGGACCTTGCTGATGTTGGGGAGGAAGGAACTCAGAGGCTGGGGGTGATCTCCCCACTGTGCTCTGCAGGGAAGGGATGTGGTGACACACGTCCCGGGGTCCCCTCCATCACCCCAAAGCATCCCGCTTTCCCCTCTTGCTCGATAAGAGGGTTTGCTTGTAAACAGCAGCCACTGGGTAACACTTCTAATCCCTCTCCTCTTGGCTATTATTCATCCCCAGCTAACCTTAAAGCCTCCCCCTTTTTCTCTGCGAGGCACCCCCAGAGCAGAGGAAATTCCTCAGCCCTGACGTGATGTGAAACACGAGCGGCTCGGCCCCTGCCGCCCCCTTCCCTGCCCCAACCTACCCGGGCCATTTCCCAACCCAGGTTTCCCTGTACCATCCCACTCTCCCCCCCTCCCTCTTTTTTTTTTTTTTTCCTTTTCCCCAACCACCCTTTTCTGCTTTAGACATTGTAACCCGAGAGGCTGGAAATGCAGCTCCTTTCATCTTCCATTTCCCACATCCTGAGAGTCTGGGGAGAAGGAGCCCACCCAGATGATGGAATCCCAAATATGTGGCTCCTTCCACCTCCCCGGCCCCCTCCACCGCCCCCCCGTGAGGCTCCATTCACAAAGCAGATTAGCCATGCTGCCGCCTCCCCGCACACCTCGCCCTGAAAAGCCCGCGAAAAAGCCACCATACAAAAAAAAATTAAAAAAAATAAAAAAAAAATCAATTAATAAGAAGAAATTCCCGCCGCTGCTCCTCCCGGGGAGCAGGATGGGTCCCTGCATCTCCTGCCCCACTCGCAGTTCCCATCACTCTCCCACGCTGGTGGCAATTGGCACCCAAAGGGTGATGGTTCAGAGAGGGTTTGGGGTGCTCCAGCACTCCAACCAGGGCGTTTCTCCTCCCTGTCCTCGGGTGATTCCAGCCCCACGATGGGGCGTGTGGTTCCCAGACTGTCACCGCAGTGTTGGGGTCACAGCTGGGTCTGGAGAGACCCCAAGGATGAGGAGAGGAGGGGAAGCAGCACCCAGTCAGCACCCTGTGGCTGCACTGCATTCCAGCATCCATGACCCCAACCCACAAGATCCCAATCCTCCTGTCTCTGCGGGGAGAGCCCCGCACCTCCTCAGCCCCCCGTGGAGCTTCCATGCAGCCCAGGATCGGCTGCATCCTGCAGGGATGCTCATCACCTGCACCTCCAGAATGCTGGGGAACACACACACATTTTATTGCATTTCCAAAGTCACCGGTGAGACTCCATGGGGAACCTTTTTGTGGCCGTAGAGGTGACTTTGAGGGGTGATGGCACACTGCGGGTGTCCCAACCACGGCACCCTCTGCCTGGCCGAGGACAGCTCCCACTTCCTGGCCGGGGCAGCCAGGGATTGCTCACTGTGTGTAGGTGGGAGCATCCTTGCTTCCCGACTATCCTCACCCCTCCCTCCTCCAGGTTCTCGCTGCCAGGCTGGGACATGCCCTGGGTGGGCAAAGGGCTTAGCCCTCTCTTCACGGGAGAGTGGGGCATTGCTGAGATGCCTCAAAGCCCTTTTTCCCGGCTCTGGCAGGAAGCCGGGGGAGGTGGAGCGGGCCGGGTGCCCGCCTGAGCATCAGGGGGAGGTGAGGACGGTTTCAGGCTTTCCCCGGCTTTTCCCTGTTTCGCCCCACGCCCTGGGCCAGCCGGTTCCGCGGGCGACCGAGCCCGAGCCGAGGGAGCCACGGGCGGACTCAGCCAAGGTCACGCAGTGACTCAAAGCTCGCGGTGGAAAACCACAGCCCTCCTGTGTCACGGCGTTAATGGCCCCGCACCGTCCCCTCCCTCCGAGTCCCCTCCGCCGGGGGATGCTCGTGGGGCTGGTTCGGGGTTGCGCTCCTGGCTTGGCATTGACCTTGCTGCTTTATTTCAGGACAGCAGTGGAAACCTGAATTTTAAACCCTCCACCCCGGGGGCTCCAGGGCGGCAAACCGCCCCTCTCTCCCCGCTGGGTATCGCCCTGGCCCTCCCCATTTTCACCTATTTGCTAATTGTGCTGGCGGGGAAGGCGAGGGGGAGGAAATACAAAAAGTAAACTGCGAAAGCAACACTGCAGCTCCAAGGGCCCAGCACAGCAATCAAGCGATAAAGCAGTAATTAAGCCTGATTATCATGCAAGGCAGCCCCGGTTAGACTGGAATGCCGCTGAAGAGCCTGAAAGCTGCCGGGATTGTTTGCAGGGCTCAGAACTGATCTTTTGATGTCTGCTGGGAGCTCCTCTCCCCCAGACCCGCCACCGGTTCCATGTGCCACCCCAGGGTCCTGTTTGCCCCCAGGCATGGTCCCGGTTGGATTTTTCCTCCTTGCAAGCCCTCTGGGCCTCAAACTTCTCCCCGGGGGCTCGTGTCAAGAACTGGGTTTGCCCCAGGGGTGGAAAGAGGCAGCCCTGGCCAGTGCAGGACGTGCAGGACATTGAGGACATCCCTGTGTCCATGCAAGTGCAAGCTGTGCTTGACAATGTGGGCTGCTGTCCTGCACCTGCCCTCTCTCATCTCAGAGGAAGAGGGTTGGGAAAAGAGGAGTTCCTCAAGGAAGAGGGCTAAGTGGGGTAGCAAGCAGGATGGGGTTTGTTTCGTGCTTGCTTGAATGTCTGACACATCCCAATGGCCTCGTGTGGGGCTGGCAGGGGAAAGGTGAGTGCATGGGATGGGTTGGGGGGGGAAGGTGGCTCCTAGCCCTGGACTGGGGTCGTTTGGGGAACAGGGATGCATCTGGGTGGGTTATTCTGCAAAGAGATGGATATGGGCGGGAAGTGTGGCCTCCTCCCTGCTCCACACGGCCAGGGCATGGAGCAATGTCTTCCCATCACCTCCCAGACAGGGGTTTTTCCCCAATCCAGAGGGGACACAAGCCCTCCTTGCCGGCAGGAAGAGATGGACGCTGACTCAGCCCGCTGGGGAAACGAGCAGTTGGGCAGGTTTACGCACGAGGATGACTTTGGCCCCAGATCATCCCGGCTGCAAGACACGCTGCTCCCTGCGACGCTAATGAGCAGGTTTGGGCAGAGACAAGGCTGAGCCTCCCGAGGAGTCAGGGACAGGCAGCCCCCGGGAAAGCCCGGCTGCTCCGGGCGAACTCTGTTTGTCAACAGGTTTCCAGGGCAGCCCCTTCGGTGCCTTTCATCATCCTGGCAAAGAATTTGATAATGAGTTTGGGGCCAGATGCTAAGTCACCTCATCCCACGGGCTGAGCACCGACTGGCAGAACCAGTTGTCCCAAATATGCCCAGGCGTCGGGTGGGAATAAGGCAGGAGAAAGGCACTGCCGGCCCCTCTCCTCCCACCCTCAGCTTGCATCAGCCCAAATAACAATATATGAAAAAAAAAATTAAAAAAATAAAAGTATTTTTTTAAAAAAAGGGATGGAGGCATTGTTTCAGATTCTCAACATTTTTCCCTAAATAAAATGTCACTTTCTGTGTAAAGCTCAAGGTGGGTTTTTCTGTTTTTAGCTGTCTCAGCCCCTGAAAGAGGATGTGCTATGTTCTGGGTAAATCTAAAAGAGGCAGCAGTGGTGGTGAGTCCTTCCTGGCTGGAGTGAGGGCTGAGCCACAGCTCTGCACCCCAGTTTGGGGGGTGCATCTTGGTTATGTTTTATCCCTTTTTTTTAAAATACTACAGCAGCCGGGACCTCACCAGCATTTCCAGTAAACCCCATTCGATTTCGAGCAAATCATCCCACAAGTATGTGTGGGATGCTGGGAACTCCTCGGTCTTGCTCGGGAGCAGGAGCCCAGATGGGCTTCGTCTGGAATAATTCAGCTCCCGGTGGCTGGAGCTCTTTGCTCTAAATGCTAATAGAGTGAGTAATCAGAGATCTCCATCCAGTAAATTATTTATCTTATCTCTGGAACTCGGGGAGGCATCTCAGCCAGCGACTTCTGCGGAAAAAAAAAAAAAAAAAAAAAGGGGAAAAAAAAATAAACCCCAGGGATGTTAGTTAAGAGTCCGCAGCTGGAATGGCCACATGGCCACTATTACTGGAAAGGGGAAAAGTTCAGACACTGGGAAATAACGAGAGGGTAGGGTGGGGTGAGACGGGGGGGATGCGGATCACGCCGGGAAGCTGTAGGGTTCGCGGAAAAAAAAAAAATAAAATAAGCGAGCGAAGCAGCAGCTGAAGGAGCAGCTGAAGGAGCCGTGAATGTCGGGGCAGCCCCGCGATTCCCGCGATTCCCGCGTGTTCGGCGCTGCCGCGGCGGCCGCGGCGCGGGCGGGACGGGCGGGCACCGGGACCTGCGCGGCGCCCCCGCCGCGGGGACTCGCTCCCTATTGGCTGAGGCGGCCCGGAGGGGCGGGGAGTCCCGGCTCGGCCCCGCCCCCTGGGCGCCCCGGCCCCGCCCCCGACCCCTGCGG
>JAWWLV010000082.1:1908402-1922391 GCA_035041135.1 Platyrinchus mystaceus
CCAATATCCCACCTAACTCTGCCCCTTCTCAGTTTAAAGCCATTCCCCCTTGTCCTGTCCCTCCATCCCTTGTCCAAATCCCTCTCCAGCTCTCCTGAAGCCCCTTTAGGCCCTGGAAGGGGCTCCAAGGTCTCCCTGGATCCTTCCCTTTTCCAGGTGAACCCCCCCAGCTCTCGCAGCCTGGTCCCAGAGCAGAGGCGCTCCAGTCCTCAGAGCATCTTTGTGTCCTCCTCTGGACTCTCTCTAACCGCTCCACATCCTGCCCGTATCAAGGACCACCTTTTTCCCCAGATTTCATCCCTTTTCCCGGTCGATCCCCCCCCCCCCGCCCCGATCCAAGATGGCGCCGCCGGGGGCGCTGAGGGGTCCGACGGGGTTTGACCTGCAGTGCCCGCGCTGGGCCACGGGGGGCGCCAGCGAGCGCTGGGCACCACTGCGCATGCGGCTTGTAGGCTCAGCGGAGAGACTACAACTCCCGGCATGCACCGCGAGCGCTGCCGGCCCTCTACAGCCAAGCGCTGTAATACTACAACTCCCGCCATGCTCCGCGGGAGGGATTTGGGCGCCGGACCGCGGATTCCCCACTGTTTGGACCCTGCGGGGACACCGTCCCGGCCGGTGAAGCCGGAAGCGCCGCGGAGCCCCGCGTGGGTCGCACATGGCGGGGCCGCTCGGTCCCCTCCGGTCCCCCCCGGATCCGCCGGTCCGTCGGCCCCGGCACCGTCCCCGCCCCGGGCTCCTCCGGGCCCGCCCTGACACCGCACTCGGGCCCCCTCGCCCTGCCAGTGAGCCCCCAGCGCCTCCGCCACCCGGTCCCCTTCGCCTTCCCCCTCGGTGCAGCCGCAGCCCGGCGCTGTTTGGCTGCTCCTCTCCTGCCTTGGCTCGCACCGGCCCCGCCACGGCCTCCCGCCGCAGGGCGGCCCCGGCCCCTCCATCCTCAGTCACCCCTGCACCGGGAAGGACCGTGACCCGCAGCCTCCCTGCCCACACCGGGGGTTCTTCCTTGCCCACCCCGGGATCTGCTCCGGCCCCGCTCACAGCCGGAGCCCGGCAGGGACACGGTCAGCTCCCCGTCCCGGTACTGAGGGAGGGCACAGGAGTGTTGGTTCAGTCCCGGGCTCCAGGGGCGACCCCAAGGGAAAAGAGCTGACGGTGAAACACCAAAACCCTCTCACTGGGGCTATTGGGAAAATTGCTCAATGGAAAGGGTTTTCCAGCCTTGTTACAGCTGCCCAGGGCAGCGGTGGAACCACCATTGCTGGAGGGATTTAAAAGCTGTGTGGATGTGACACTTGGGGACATGGGTGGCCTTCACATTACTGGGGGAATGGCTGGACTTGATGATCCCAGAGGGCTTTTCCAACCTAAATTATTCTCTGTACTATGCGAATCCAGCAGTCTCTCTGCAATACAATTTTCCTGTCTCCAGTTTACAGACAGTGTTTCCAGCACAAGGACAAACACTCCCAAAGGTTGGTTTTCCCTTCTGATTTCTGCCCAAGAGGTGTCTCTGTTTCATTATCCTGCATTTTAAGGTACTGAAGTGAAAGTTTGTATTTATTTGTGTTTGCAGTTGATTTGATTTAATAAAATACATAAAAATTTGCTTGTAAAAGTTTTACATAAAACTTTCCTCACAAAAACAGAGGCCTGCCTGCTCCAGAGGTGATTCCTTCCCATGCCTCTCTGGGTGCTGTGGGACATCCCAGGCACTGGGTTTTCTGCAAATTAAGTGGAAAGGCAGGAGAGTTAGATTTCCAAAGGCACTCAAGTGCTTTTGGGTAGCTGGGATGGTTCCAGCCAGGGTGTTGGAGCATCCCAGTGTCCCCCAGGGCTGGCAAACCCAGGATAAGCCCCTGGCTCCCTGGGGAGTACCTTGCTGAGGGCACCAAGAACTTTTTAAAGCCTCACTCCAAGTGCTGTGAGTGTCTGAGGTGCATTTGATGCCCTTTACCCAGGATTTCCTGGGGCATCCCAGTGGGAAGCTGCTTTCAGAGGAAGCTGGTGCTGCTCGAGCTTTGGCATTTTTGGGGCAGCCTGGGTGGGGTGAAGGCTGTGGGGACATCGTGAGAGAGTCCCCAAACCCCCACCCACCTTCCTGCAGCTCTGCTCAGCTGCCACAACTGGGGACACTGAGGGACACCAGGGGACACTGAGGGACACCAGGGGACATTGAGGGACATCAGGGGACATTGAGGGACACCAGGGGACACTGAGGGACATGAAGGGACACTGGGGAGCACTGAGGGACACTGAGGGCCATGAGGAGACTGAGGGACACCTGGGGACTCTGAGGGACATTGAGGGACACTGGAGGACACCTTGGGATACTGAGGGACACCTGGGGACTCTGAGGGACATTGAGGGGCACCTTGTGACACTGGAGGGCACTCAGGGATACCAGGGGACACCGGGGGACACTGGGGGATACCCAGCCTGCCTTGGGTCAGTGCAGTGTCCTGTCACTGCATACAGACCCTGCACAAGGGCCTGGGCTGGTTCCTCCCGAAACACCCAAGGAAACAGGGTAAGTAAGGGGTCAGTAAGTGGAAAAAAAGGTCAACACGTGTAAACAAGGGTAAATAAGGAGTTTCCAGCCGGCTCGGCGGGTGCGGATCAGGGCTGTGCCATCTCCTCCAGCCACCAGGCAGCGGCAGAACGCGGGCACAGAGGGACCCCGGGGGACACAGGGGGGACACCCAGCCTGCATTCGGCCACACTGCATCCCCTCCCTGCCGCGGGGACCCCGCAGAGCCCGGGGAAGGCAGCGAGGGGCAGCGCTGCGCTGGGCGGCAGCAGCACCGCGGAGTGAACGGGAGGGGGCAGCTCATTAAAAGTAACTCGAGGTTCATTAAAAATACCCGCTCTGCACCCTCCAGCGTCGGTACCTGCATGGGAAAGCTGGAGGGTGTCTTGTGCCACGGGTGAAAAGGTTCGGGTGATCTTGGTTCATGTCATGTCGTAGGAAGGATCCTTTCTGGTCACCCCACAGGCGCCTAAACCCGGAGAAGTGTCAGCGTTTACTCCTAGTAAATGGTAATAAGGGGATATCTGACGTGCTTAGTGCAGAAAATGTGTGTTAGTAAAAGAGTGAAGCAACCAAGCAGAAGTTAGAAGTGTCCAAGGCCAGTTTGGGTGGGGTTTGGAGCAACCTGGGCTAGTGGAAGGTGTTCCTATGGGGTGGAACTGGATGAGCTTCAAGGTCCCTTCCAACCCAAACCATTCTATAATTCTCTGATTCCTTCAGCTTTCAATGACATAAATGCTGATGGTATTTAGTATTTCCTCTCTCAAACACTCCTTGCTCTTTCCTATTTTCTCCCCCTTCTATACTCACATACTTCCTTGGAAAAATGTCACTGAAATGAACAATTCAGGTCACGTTGCTTCTCTTCCAGATTTTTGGTCCTCAGAGGATTAACCCACAAAACTAAAAAATCTACATACCAAACTGTTTCAGAGCTGTTTTGGGAGCACTGGGGTGGGGTTTGAGGATGTCTGGGGTGTTTTGGGGCAGGATTTAGTTGGTGCTCACCTTAGTTGGTGTCTGCAGGCTGTAGGTGGGGGTGGGGGTGGGTGGTCCCTGTGTGCCTGGAGATTGGGAGGGAGGGGTGGCAGAAAGGGGGGAAAGCTGGACCTCATCTCCTCAGGGGAACCCTAAAAGCACTGATGACTGACTCAGTTCTAAAGCAGGTGTCCCACTTTAGCTCTCTGTGGTTGTCTAATGTGGTGCCTCCTGTGCAGGGAGATTCTTTTCTTTCTATTTCCAGTGGACATCACCAATAACACCGTGCAGGACGAGTGCTGGCTGTACATCTCTTCTCATGAAATCAAAAATACAGGCTGAAAAATGTAATTAAATTAAGAACACAGACTTCCAAGTGGAAGTCAAGCTTCAAAAGTGACTTCAGCCTTTATCTTGAGGAGACAACAAGGCACCAGTTAGTTCTAACATCCTTCTCAGTGTTATGAGATTCTTGCTGTTTGTCATTACAAAGCAGCTTGTCATTTTGCTGCTGACATGAAGCTTGTGGAGGAAGAAATGAAGACCTTAGAAGGTGTGTGTCACACTACACTGACTTTTGAGCTGTCCACTAACACTCCATAAATATTTCTTTCATCACACTGCCTGTCTCACAGGGTTACTGTGACAGCAGTTCTGCCCAGATTTTGTGAAAAACTTGTGCAATAAAAATCTCAAGTAAGTGCAGAGAAGAAATACATTAAATAAGTTCTAAATAAGACACAGACTAAGCAGAAAATAAGAGAGTTTTTTCTAACAGAGGTGAGTGTTCTGGTGGCCATCCCAGGGCTATATCTGACAATGCAATTTGACTTTGCTGTCAGTTGTTGATGGGGCTCTGCATCTTTTCCTTTGTGTTTGATTTGAGGTTGGTGTGGTTTTTTTTTTTTTAATATGTTGCTTGCCTGCACCATCTTTGGTGCTTAGAAAAATTACCATAAACATTTTGGTCTTCGTGTAATACAATCTCTTTTCTTCTCCTTAAGAAATAATGAGCATAAGGAAACCATCACCAGCGGGCTGGGCTGAATAAACTCAAAATCACTGCCTCCACACCCTCTCCAAGAAGCTGCTCCTGCACAGAAATCCACCTCATATTCCCTCTCCTTCCATGTTTGCTCCTGATGAGACAGCTCAGACCAGTCCAGCCCCGCTCACCCTTCCCTCCCCAGCACACAGGGCTCTCCCCTCCCTGCAGGACCACAAACGTGCCCTGGTCCATACTGGGAAGGAACCTCAGACCAGAAGGAGAGAAGAAAATCTGGGGAGGATCAAATAGGCCACCCAGGATAACCTGAGGCTGCCTGAAGTCACTGCTGGGTGTGCTCATCCTCCCCTTTCCCAAGGTCCTTCTGACAGGGTCATGCTCAGTGTGTGGGCAAGAGAAATCCGGGTCACAGAGGGGAACGTGCTTGCCATGGCCCTTATCCAAGGAAAAACTCCCCCCAGGCTCCACCAAGGGTCAGTTTTGAGTGCTTTGTGCTCCTTGGAATAAAGGTGATCAGATACACTGTGGTATAGATTGGTACATGGCTGCTGAAAGAGGAAGGGGAATCTCAGGAAATAGGGAAGTGTCTTCCGACCTGGGATGCCAGCTGCCAATTCCTCGAGTTTTCCTTTAAAACCTTTGAGGTTTTTACTATTTCAGTGCTCTCTGGGGGTCACTTTGGGTGAGTAACCACCTGTCTCAGGCTCATTAAAGGTTACTTTGGCATTCAGAATGAGCAGGTTGGTTGGTCAAGGGCAGGACACCTGACTGAGGGCTCTTGCTGGTGTAAGTGGGTTCCGGGGCAGAATTGGGATGTTACAACATCTGAGGGAGAAAAGATATCACAGAGAATATTCCTGTACATAGAGAAAGCTGATGAGAACAACCACAGGGGGAAAAAACCAACCAACACAACAGCTTTTATGATCTTCTGTTGGTGACACTTTCAAAATGAAGTTGGAATGGAAACATCCGAGCTGCTGTGTGCATCTTTGCAACAGGCAAAATCCCAAATTCAACCTGCCAAAAACTGAATGAGGGTTTTTGGTGGGTCACTGGTGTGTGGTCAGTGTAGCACAGGCCTGGGGGAGTCTCACAGAGCTCCTGTATGGCCGGAGACACAAACCCCACATTGTGACAGACGTAAAACCAAAAGCTGAGTTGTGAGCGAATAACACGTCTGATGAAGACAAAGAACTGGGACAGACCCAGTGATTTTCTGATGGTCCTTCCCCTCCAAACAATTCCTTCATTTTTCACCCAGCAGCATCATCCAGCCTCAACTGCTAAACTCGACAGGCATTTTTGCCTGCTGGGGTTTTCCAGGGGTTACTTTGACTCCTGATAAAGCCTGTAGTGTTATGAAATTAAGTCACATTAAATGGATTGAACAGAGAGCATTAATCTGGGCAAATTACTTCCAACCATTAGAAAACCAGGGCTGTAGCAAAGGCAGACAATGGTTTCCATTAGAGAATAGAAAATTAATGCCATATATAACCTCCTTTCTCCTAGACCCTACAGCTCAAGGAAGCTTTTTGTTCTACTGTGATACAATTTAGCAAATATTTCCTAGATCTCTGGTGGAGCAGATGCTCAGTTTTCCCTGTTAAATTGCTGTAAGGGGATGGGATGATGGGTGAAAACACTTTTCTTCTGGAGAACCCTGAATTCCAGCTGAGGGGGGAAAGTATGGGAAGGAAAGAGAGGCATGTAGCATTCTTTTATTAGTTTTGAAGTGGCACTGGAAGTTAAACCAACTGGTTACAGCCCTGGTGTGTATTTACAAGCTCTTGTTTGGCAAAGACTCTGCCATCTGCAGTAACATCTGGGCAATGGTGAGGCTTGGAAGAGGTGATTCATTCTGCAATTAGGCCAGAGATAATTGGGAAATAGAAGTTTCCACAGGTCAAAAGCTCCTGTTGTCCCCTGTCCTCCCCTTTCTTGAGATGTTTCTCCCATGTTTCAGCCACCCAATAAATTGCTTATAGTCAAACACTTCTAACACTGCCCAAACACCTGTTCCCATGTTCTCATCATTTACTGTTCCTGACACCTGCTGGTTTTGCTAAGGATGGATCTGTTGCCCTCAGTGTTTCCAGCCACACTGGTTCTCCCTCCTCTTTTCCATGGAAAAAGATCCTGGAAAAAAATCCATGGAAAAAGAATTTTGCTAAAAAAAATTGTTATTTTATAAAAATGCATCAGATAGATCTAAACCCCTTGCTTAGACAGCCCTTATTTCTTCTTACAGCGACCCTTCCTTTAGTGACTTTATAAGTGAATTTCAGGCACTATTTCCATTTCAGTTATTTACCATCAAAATGCTCTTTTTTGTTGTTGTTTTCCAGACTGAATCCATAGTGCAGCAGAAAGTTAAAAGCCCCAAAACCTCTTATGACTGTGTTTATTATCTCTGTGGCCCATATTCACAGAAAATTAAACATCTCAGCACATCAGTTAGACTGGAAAGAGTCATCCATATTATTTATCTTATTATCAGAAAATGCTTTTGAGACACATTTAGAGGAAGATCCAGTTGAGAAGTCCTTTGAGTTAAGTGTGTGTTTCTCACTGAGAATTATCAAGGACAGAGTTTAGCAGTTAAATACACTTCAATACAACAGATTCAAGCATCCAAAAGGACACTGCAAAGTCCCCAAATCTTACACAGAATATCAGAATAATCTCTATAAAGATTATAAATAATTATTATGTATAATAGATAATAGATATAATGATTATTATAAATAGTATTTGTGAAGCATTATTGGTGGGACATGGGCATCAGACCCTGCAGAGGAAAAATATAATTGATTTTTCCAAATGCTTCCAGTATCTCAGCTCCCAATATTCTCAGTCAGCAATATTCCCAAACTGACAGTCTGAGGAGAAAACTCCCTGTTACAACAGTTCTTCATTCTGGCCATCCAAAAAGTTTGTGCTGAATGTTGAAGACCAAAACAAAGCCTTCATTGAGGGCAGGAGGGAGAGAGCCTCATTCATGAGGGAAGGAGAAAAGGCACCAGGAAGATGATATGACATTTTGCAGGCATGTGGATCACTCTGAATAGCAGCTCAGCAGCACTTTGGGGCAGTGTTAGCCACAGTAAATCCCTGCACGCAGCCTATTCACAGCCTGGAGCTGCCATTCCCCGGAGCCTGGCAGGGAATCCGCGCTTGTGACGCAGCTCTGAGAGCTCTGAGAGCGTCCAAGTGTCTGTCACACAAAACCACCCTTGAGTTCAGCGAGGCACGGACATGGTTTGGCTCCAGAGGTCAAACCCTGGCAGGTTCAGCTCAGCCTGTGCTGAGGGGTTTCCCCAGGAAAAACTCCTGAGGGTGGTGCAGGATCAGCTGTCCCAGCTGGAGCACTGAGATCATCTAAGCTGATCCCAGGGCTGGAGCCCCTCTGCTCTGGAGCCAGGCTGGGAGAGCTGGGAATGTTCCCCTGGAGAAGGGAAGGATCCAGGGAGAACCTGGGGCACCTTCCAGTGCCTAAAGGGGCTCCAGGAGAGCTGGAGAGGGACTTGGGACAAGGGATGGAGTGACAGGACAAGGGGAATGGCTTCCCACTGCCAGAGGGCAGGGATAGATGGGATATTGGGAAGGAATCCTTCCCTGTGAGGGTGGTGAAGCTCTGGAATGGATTTCCCAGAGGATGCCCCATCCCTGGAAGTGTTCAAAGCCAAGTTGCACAGGGCTTGGAGCAACCTGGGCTGGTGGAAGGTGTCCCTGCCCATGGCAGGGGGTGGAACCGGATGATCTTTAAGGTCCTTTGCAACCCAAACCATCCTTTGATTCTATTCTATGATTCCATGTAATAGTTTTAAGTCAATGACCTCTGTGCTCAGAATCACCTGGGACAAGGCCCTCAAATGGCAGAACCCACCTCAGAACTTCTCTGGAATATCTGCTCTGTAAGACCAACTCCCCAGATTGGTGATTCCCAAAGAACATCGATTCCACCTTCCCTTACATCAGTCCTACTCCTTAATCCAAGCTGTTTGCTTTCCTTCTGCACAGGTTGAGCTGCATATTCCAGAATGCAGGATTTCCTCCACTGTTTGGTTTCAGCAGGCTGGTTCTCTGCTGGAAATCAATGGGTGACTCAAAGCCAAGACTAAAGGCAGCCTTGTGTGACAGTCTGGAGAATGCTGTGTGATCCCCTGCTGCCCAAGGCACTCACACACTTTACAGCATCAATTTAAATTAACTTGAAAGAGTGCAAAGCATATTTTCCTCTTTATTTTGCTCTATGGGAGCAACTGTGTATGTTTAAATAATGCATTTACTCTTTCAAAAAGAAGCTTGTCATCCTCCAAACACATTATAGTGACCTAAACTGAGCAGGTGGAATTGCACATTCCTTCCCTTGGATGCTGCTGGTGCAAACAGCAGTAAAAGAGGGACTTAGATACACTCAGCCCCAGGAAAATCCCTTGGTGCTGGGGGTTCTTGCCCCTTTCTGGGACAGAGGTGCTGCTCTGTGTACTTCCCTGCCCTGAAAATACCACACACTGTGGGCAGATCAGCTGCCAGGGGATGAAAATATTTCACTGCTTTGTTTGCTTTCATCTGTGACAAATACACTTCAAAACACACGTGGATATGATTTGCCTCAGTGAGCTGGTGGCTCCTGCAGGTACCACAGCAAATCCACTTAGAGGAGCAACGAGTTCACTCTTGATTTCCAAGACCTTTCTGTTTGGAACAGAGTATTCAAAACATTTTGGGTAAAAGTGCCTGAAAGGGGATGACTTTTTGTTTCTTTTCCCAAGTGTTAGATGTAAAGACAACACAATCATTTTCTCCTCTCATTGCTAAGTGGGATGAACTTTGGGAGATTTGTATCCAAAAGTATTTCTATGCGTGAAAAGTGTCACTTGGGAATTATTTATTCCTGTTTATTACAGTAATCAGATTTTAATTCACTGTGCAATACATAAATTTAAGTGCTACTGCATCTTGCAAGAGCAGGAACTCACCTGTCCAACAGGACACTGGGTCATGGTGCAAGGAACTTCAATCCTTATTCCCAACCTGTTTTCAAATACCCACGTGCAGGGAGTGGGTGTCACCTCACTGCTAAGCCTTCAATAAGCCTTGCTGAATTTTGTATGTTGGTTTTATGTGAGAAAATTTCCTTTACAAAGAAAGTCACCCTTTGGTTTCAATTTTCAAATCCACTGTGTTTGTAGGAGTTATTTAAATTCCCCCATCATTTTCATGGTAGTAACTCCATGCAGTTTTTTGAGCTTTTGCATAAAAGAAAACCCACAAAGAAACTCCAACAAACCAAAATCTCTTGTCTCTTGCTGTAGATTATGGCATTATGCTAAACTGGCACTGATAAAACCCAGGATCACAGGTACTCAATAGACTTGGTGTATGAGATTTGGCTCTGATATTTTTATGAAGAACTGCAGCTCAAAAAAAGCTTTGTGTAGTTTTTATTCCAGCCAGTGTTACACTCACAGAAAGCAATGGGATTTCAGGAGTTTGGTGTGTGCTACTGGGACTGTGTACTGGTAAACTGGTGTGTGTCCTTTGGTAACTGCACCTGTAAAAATGTATTTATGCAGAATTTCATGTGGGGGATGATGACAAAGGGAGATGTCACTGGCAGAATAAAGCTTGAGCACTGTAATGCAAACACTGCTCTTTTCATTGCAAGGAAAACACACATTTAAATTGTACCTAGCTCAGAATACAAAGATCAGCAGGCTCGTTAATCCCAAATTATTGATTAAATTTAAACACACTGGGGGGTTTTGAGGAGGTCAGCCTGGCTGCAGCCCAGCAGATCAGCGTGGGCAGACAGCAAATACAAGGCTAAATTGCTTTTTCCACTCAACTGATCTGAACACAGGCCATGGATCCAGCAAGTGCAGTTTGTTAAAAGTGTGTGTTTATAAACTAACAGTCACAAGCTCAGAATAAAACCTATGAGCCGGCTCAGGTGGGACAGTATTTAAGAGCACAGTGAAAACACAACTTAATTAGTCCTGAATTCAATGAGCTTACAGTCTATTCATTAATACAATCAACACAGAATGCCAGGATAGCATCAGCAGAGCCTCTGGAAAAACTTGTCTCTCGTGGTGACCTGCTTTGATAGTTATTTTTGGCAAGTTGTATCGAATTCATAGTCTGACATTACTCAATTGACTCGTAGCTTATAACCAAAAAACGGGGTTTGGTTGCAGCTCTGCATAAGCAGGTTTTCCTTTTTAAATCCTGGCAAAGACTTATTTAATATCAGCATATTTAACTGATATTCTTCCAGGATCCACACTTGTGTTGTGATAAGGGAACTTCCCAGATTTTATTTCCAGCCCTTACACTGACAGTAGCCCCTGGCACAATCTGTCACCACACAGGGATCAATACGAGCTCCTGCTCCTGTCGATTCCATTTGCTGGTCCCTGCTGTGCTGCCAGCTCTGAGCAAGGGATCAAGTGATGGAAATGCTCTGGAGAGTCTGGAAGGAGAGCATGGGATGGTTGGAAATGAGGGGAATAAACAGGGCAAGAGGAGTAACCTGCTCCTGACACATCTGCTGTGTGTCCCCCTTCATCCAGACAGAGGTCATGGACATCAGAGGGATGGACAAGTCTCCATGAGGAAAGACTGAGAGCTAGGAATGTTCAGACTGGAGAAGGGAAGGCTCCAGGGAGACCTTGGAGCTCCTTCCAGTGCCTAAAGGGACTCCAAGAGAGCTGGAGAGGAACTTTGGACAAGGGCCTGAAGGGACAGGACAGGGGGAATGGCTTCCCACTGCCAGGGTTAGATGGAATATTGGGAAGGAATTCTTCCCTGTGAGGGTGGTGAAGCTCTGGAATGGATTTCCCAGAGGATGTCCCATCCCTGGAAGTGTTCAAGGCCAGGTTGGACTTGGCTTGGAGCAACCTGGGCTGGTGGAAGGTGTCCCTGCCCATGGCAGGGGATGGGACTGGATGATCTTTAAGGTCCCTTCCAACTCAAACCATTCTGGGATCCTATGGAATTACAGATAACTCCCTTCATTAAACACTCCTCTCATTAGACCACAGAGCCCCAAACCTTGCTGTGCTCCCAACTACCTGCACTTGGAGCCAGTGCTCAACCCGTTTCTCCCAAGCCCAGAATTCCCCTTTCCCACATATTCCTCATAATTCACCCGCCACCTTCCCCAAGTCCTGATAGAGCTCTCACAGCTGTTCTCTACAGTTCAACCTTCCAGGCCAACTATCTCCCACAAAGCCACTTTTCCAGGCCAAACCCAGCATGGCTCTGGGATAACAGCAGCATTTTAAGAATACTCTTCAAATAAACCCACATTCCAGAGCCCTTTCTCTGCAGAGGAGCACGAGATCTGCTGGCCACAGTTTATACCCCAATACTCACAGTGTTAACAAAGCCAAAAATAAAACACTAAAAGCTTTAATACTCTAGAATTTAATATTAAAAAGGCTCAACCTTTGCCAGCAAAATCCCTCTCCCAGGGCTGTTTAGATGCAAACCTGCCACCCAGAGCTACCTCTTATCCTTAAATGAGTTTTCCAGCTCAATTTTCAAGAGCCAGTCACCTCCAGATGTCCCTGTTCCTTCTGGGTGCAGCCATAAGGGGCAACCAGAGTCATTCAGCATCTATTGGCAAAGATTTTTGAGTATATAGCTTAAATATTATTTCATTCTATAAATATATATATATATATATTATTTCATTCATATAAATAGGTTAAGTGGAAATACCAGCATGGTGTGTATATATACAAATACATATACATACATACATATACATATACATACATATATATATATATACACACACACATACATATATATATATATATCTATCTGTATCTATATATATATCCACTCAAGAAAAGATCTCCACAGCTTCCCTTAGGGATAATGCTCTTTCAGAGTGTCTTGCTTGTTTGGTTTTTTTTTTAAATAAATTCATATTAATAGCAATAAAAATACATCCATATTAACATGGGGACATGGAAATAGGAGCTTCTGCAAAATGAATGTAATATGTTGGGTTTTTTTTTTTGCTTTATGATAGAAAACACAGCTGTAGTATCTGCACACAAAAATGAGAACTTTACTATGTCCTGTCTCAAATATGAGATATATAGTAAATATTTCATATGGCATATTAAACATAAAATTTTATAGTAAAATATAAGTTGTTATTATTATTAATTATAAATATTAAATAGAAAATACACCAGCCTTAGGGCCTTCAAAAACCTGCCAATAGCCGTAATAGCCAAACCTTAGAACATGCAGACATAGAACTGAGGTGTAAAAATACTCTGGAAAGAAACAGGGACAGGATCAGTGCTGGAAGTTGGGTCAGGGAAGCCCTAAGGAAGGAGCTGCTGCTGTTCCAAGGGCTCTTTTTCTTTAAGTTTTGGTCTCCAGCCTGGTTGGTGTCAGCGGGGCAGAATTCTATGTGCCTTATATGGCCTGTTCTGAAATGTTTTTTTAATGACTACCCAGAATTATTTTTTTTTTCATCCTATAATCACACAAAAAACATTTTCACATCATTGTCTTCATTAAGTGAAATCATCGGGGCACATGAGAAACCTCTCTGGCCCGAAATCTTCCCATGGAATTATCACTGAGTGGCTTTCCATTTTATTTGAATTTCCAGCTTGCTTTTAGGAGGCAGAATTGCTCAGCACCTCACATTGTCCTGTGCTGGAATTAAAGGGGTTCCAATTACGGGGCTGCTGGTTTGGGGCTGGTTTTACACCCTCCTGGAGAAACACAAACGGGGTTAAAACCAGCCTGGTACGAGCCCAGACCCTGCCAGGCTGCCCAGAATCCCCTCCCACCACCTTTTTTAGAGCTCCAAGTGGTGAAAAGAAGCTCAGAAAGTCTTTCCGCTTGTTTGGCAACTGCCAGAGAAATATTTCTGTTTGCACTTAGCAACACTCTCAATCAGGATTTTTAGTACAAAATCAGTTTACCGAGCCTTTCCTGTTACTCCACGCTCTTCCCAACGGTTTTGCTCTGGCTTTTTGCCTTTTAGAAACCTGCAGGGCTGAGAAATCCTTCAGGGGACTCCACACACCTTTTGGGGTGTTGCTCTTTCAGGGTGTCTTGCTTGGTTTTATAAAAAAAAAATAAATTCAAAAGAAAGCCAGGATAGCAATAAAAATACCAAATTTACATGGGAACATGGAAATAGCAGCTTTTGAAAATGACTGTAATATGTTGGGGTTTTTGCTTTATGATTGAAAAGAGCTGCACTATTTACACACAAAAATGAGCACTTTACTATTTTCTGTCTCAAATATGAGATAGCAAATATTAAACAGTCTGTGTTAAATATTAAAATTAAGTATATCAACAACTTAAATTATTATAAGGATATAATATTTAATATTTTCAGTCTCAAATATTCTATTCTATTCTATTCTATTCTATTCTATTCTATTCTATTCTATTCTATTCTATTCTATTCTATTCTATT
>JAWWLV010000082.1:1934494-1951546 GCA_035041135.1 Platyrinchus mystaceus
GCCAGGTTGGACGGGGCTTGGAGCAACCTGGGCTGGTGGAAGGTGTCCCTGCCCATGGCAGGGGGTGGAACAAGATGCTGTTTAAGGTCCCTTCCAACCCAAACCATTCCATGATTCTATGATAAGACATATTTTCAGCACCCCAGCCTGGAGCTGAAGTTTGCTACGACACTTATTTTTAACTTCTCTGGATGGAGCTGTTGTAGCACATTCCAAACACTTGCTCTTTCCACAGTGATAAATGTTGAGGCAGAGAAAGAGTTGGAGGAATCCCAGACTGGTTTGGGTTGGAAGGGACCTTAAAGTCCATCCAGTTCCAACCCCTGCCATGGGCAGGGACACCTTCCACTAAACCAGGTGAGATTTGGGGGGCACAGCCTGAGAAATCAATGCAAAGATCTAATTTCTAATATAAACACATTTTCATCTAAAGCCATTGGAGAAGTCAGAGAAATGTTTCATCTCAGCACATCTCCATCTCAGTGGAGAAGAACTGTAAATGCTAGAAAGTTCTTAGAGAATATGGGGGAAGTTCCAGCTGAGAACTGTCCCAAAGATGTTCTTTTGACTCTGCTGATTCCATAGGGAGAATCTCAGCTTTGTAAAACTCAAAATCTGAATTATCTCTCTTTGCTGTTTCTTTTCTATAAAAGCTTCCAGTGTGGCCTGTTGGCTTTAACAACCAACACAACCACCCACTTTCCAGGGCCACTAATTAGCACTTCATTCCACAGTTTTACGAGGCAAAACAAAGAATATGAGAATAAAAAAAGTAGTTCATGAAGCTCACAACAAGAATAAGTCTTTAATATAATGCATTAGGTTCTTCTTATTCGATTCTAGTGAGGACAATATGATTCCAGGAACGTTTGGGCCAAAAGTTTCAATGTCACTGAAAGCCTAATCCTTAGAAAACACTGGAAGATGAACTTTGACTGTATAGAACTTTAAATAAAAATAGCATTTTTACTAATATATTCTTTCCAAGTGCCTGCTTCTTCCTAGCATGTTTCCCATCCTAATACTGTTTTTGCAGCTGGCAAATGACACTGCCAATGAGCCTTTATGTTCAATGTTATTTAATGTATTCCCATCAGAAAGCTATTTTTACTATACAATTTCAGTATCTTCTTGAAGTGTCTTGCATATAACGTTCATATTTTATTTTGCATTTTTTCCCATAGGATAAGTAAATAGAGATTCAAACAGCAATATCAAAAGAATTTGGGCTTTTTTTTGCTGAGATAAAGAATTTTATAGAATGGAAAACTGCTTTGTTTTACCAAAAATAAGAGGAAAAAAGCAATTTTTTCAGGCAGCTATAGTGAAGATAATGATACAGGACCATCCAAAGGGGACATTTGCATTTCATTGTATAGGTATGGGAAAATTACATCCTGAGTTATCATTATAAATGGTGGGATGAAATGTTCTCAAAATATTGTCCTATTCTGTAGAACAACCTCTTAGACAGGTACAGCCTTCAGGTTCACACCTGAGGGAACCACCAGCCTGTCCCAGGGCTCAAGACCCTTTTATTTGGAGTTCCAGGAGCAGATACCAATTACACAGCTTTGCTCAGGACAGACCTGCATTACATCAAAATATATATTTCCTTCCTGCTATACTCCACTATAGAATAATTAATAATAATAATTAATAAGCATCCTCTGGCCCTTCTCCTGGACTGAGAAAATTTTTATTCACACACAACCAGTATAAAAATACTGTGACCTCTTTAACAATCTTCAGGCCAATACTTTTGTGCTGAATTGGAAAAATAATCTTATGTGGCCACAGAAATAATGTTTGTGTTTTATCAGTGCTGTTCCCGCCAAAGGCTGGATTATCTGTTTCACATCCATTTAAACACAGGAAGGTTATAACAGGGCAGACAGCAATCTGGACTTTATTGGCTGGGAAAACTGACCTCATAAATCTGATTTGATACATCTGTCCTCTCGGCTGTCTGCATGTATGCCCATGCATCCAGTTGGCCATGTGCCTGCTCAGTGGTGGATCAGCTTCTGTGGCTACTGCTCAGAGGATTTTCCATCTCCCCCTCTCCCTGCTGCAAAAATAAATATACTGAGAGAAGTGCAGAAAGGAAGATGTGTTTATGGGTGCTTGGAGGTGCTTAAGAGACATAACACGCTCTTGGATGGACACTCAGGGAGCTGCTCAAACCACCCAGAGCAAAGTTGATTGTGTCTCTCCATCTGTTTCTGGACGCAGACATGGATGTTACTCTCACTGGCACAGGTTGCTCAGAGAAGCTGTGGCTGCCCCTGGATCCCTGGAAGTGTCCAAGGCCAGGTTGGGTGGGGCTTGGAGCAACCTGGGCTAGTGGAAGGTGTCCCTGCCCATGGCAGGGGGTGGAATGAGATGGGCTTTAAGGTCCCTTCCAACTCAAACCATTCTGCGATTCTTTGTGATTCCCTGATTCCCTCTGAGTCTGAGGAGAGTCTGTGAATGCAGCACATCCCTACACAAGGCTCCAGGTCATCCCACATCCCAAACACCTTCCAGCTCCCACCTCAACACCCAAAGATTGGTGTTTGCCACCTGAACCCAGTTAAAAACACCAGATTTTCAGCGAGACCGGGTTCCAAGCATGGACTGACAGATCAGAACGGGACCTGTGTAACCCCAAAACATTCCAGGCACGTGGACCTGCTGACCTGCATTTGATATAAATTGCCAGTCTTCATCTGGAATGAGCCACCACCAATCCCTTTTTCCTTCATTGCTCTGGCCATTCCACAATTTAGGGTTATCCATACAGGCTTACACAGTTTTCCATCAGGAAACTAATTTAATATTACTAGTGACTAAAAGAGAAAGACTAAAAAAGAGCATATTTTGCTCATTGCCTTTTCGAAATGAAGACTGGCAATTTATATCAAAGTCCCTTTGCCAATCTTAGAATCACTGAGGTTGGAAAAGACCTTTCAGATCAGCACTGGTAGTTTTTGAAGCAGCTCATACAAGCTCCAGAACACGTTTGCTCCTTTCTGTTCACTTGCCTTGGTCTCTAGGAGCCTTGATGGGAAACTCCAGAGGTGCTGCTGTGATGTTCTACCCCAAAAGTGACATAAATGATAGAAGTAGGAACAAATTGAAAATTAAATATTGTCATTTTTGAACATTTCCCTCCTGTCTTAGATTTTCTTTTTCAATAGAAAAATGATTGATAAATATTTCTGTTCTAAAAGTCTGAGTTGCTAGATGCAGTAACAGCAGTAAAATATATAAGATTATAAAAAAAGTATATAAATATATCTAAACCCTAAGCAGCCTGGCATCTGTACTGATTTCTGCTTGTTTCAGGCTCTGTTGTTTAACTCCATAGGGGGAGAGCAGAGGATTAAAAACCAGATTAGCCTCCATACTATGGGTGGATTTGCAGTCCAGCTGCTTAGAAGGAAAGCGAAGAGGAATAGGCTCAGGCTATTGATCCAATTTTCTGCTCTGGGCTGAGAGGACCCAGCAGTCTGTTCTGATTTTAGAACAACTCCACTTCCCAACAGCTCTTCTAGTAGTGCAGGACAAGATAAGGAGATCATGGGAACAGCAGCTGATGGACTAATCCACCCATTGATTTCTCTTCCCTGCTTGCTCCCTGTGTTTTAATTGAATTTTGTGGTTCAGCATTGGTTTCAGCCTCTGCTTTCCCAGTCAACTGGAGTACAAAGTAAAGCAATGGGAAAAATCAAATTCTTGAATTTTGTCCAAATGGAATTGGACAAAAATAGACTCAAAGATTCTCATTGCAAATTTGACTCTGGAATGAAGGTTGTGTTGGTTTTTTTTTTCCTTTTTCTTTTTCTTTTTTTTTTTTTTCTTCTGGTTTGGGTTTTTCTCCTTTTCACTCGGCTCTTCTTTGCAACCAGGCCAATGTGAAAAGGAGAATGCTGGGAAAGAGACATTTTCTTGTTCCCAGCACACAGGTTAAAAAATTAAGGGAGCTGGAGGTTTTGAAGAACTCACTTTTGACACAGAAGTCACAGAAGAAACTTAGCAGAGGGGGACAAGTTGCTGTCAGTCACCTCTTACATAAATACTTTCTTTGCCAGCCATTCTACAGCTCGGTTTGCTGGCTCTCATCAGGGCTCTAAGTGCTAATAATTTAACTGCTGGACATCTAAAGGCATTACAATGTCAAATATAATTCTAAAAGAAGGGGAGATATTTAAAAATAGAGATGAACAGTTCACTTCCACTCCAGCACTGGGCAGAGCCTTTCCATGCCCTGCCTTCCCTGTGCTCCAGTTCAGCCTCAGACAAGTAACTGTTTTTTCCCCCACCTTGAGAACGTGCTCCTGCATTCTTTCTGCTTTACCTGGAGAATGCTCTAAGGAGCTTGGGGATTAACATTTACAGTCATGGATGATGATTTGTTTGAGCATTTACTGTCAGCCAAGACCACAGATGATAATTTCAGTGTCTCCCTATTGCCCAGCATCCCAAGCAGGCTGCAGGTAGTGGATATTCCTTCCTCCTTAGCAGAGCTCTCACAAAAGCTCCTTCCATTCCCAAAGGACACTGTGGGAACAGTGATGTGATCAAGTGGCAAAGGAACTGACAGGCCACACGTGAAGAGAAAATCCTGGATGAAAGAAAACAAAGAAAGGCACAGGCACAGCACAACTTTTCCCACTGACCACCGGGTTGTACAAGGATTCAGGTTCCACTGAAGAGCTGCAGGCAGAAAATCGGGGTTAGGGCTGAAGAATAAGGGGGGCACTCTTTGGATATCCTCGAAGTTACCCTGGACTTCCAGAACTCCTGAGTAGCTGCACTTTAGAGCAAAACATCAAGCAAATTTATTACATGAGATTTACAAGTTTGAGTTCTGCTCTTAATATAGCAACACTTATAATTCCCAGGTTGTTTCCCAAGCAGAACCGCTTTACCCACGTGACAGCTTGCAGTTGGAATGACACAAGTTTTGGAAAGGCTTATGGAATGACAAATGCAACATAAAATTGCATTTGCTTTCCTGAAGAGAATAGTAAGAGGAGGACAACCCAAAATACCAGCTCTCCTTTGTTGCATAATGCAGAGCAGTTTTAGGACATAACTGGGTTCAGTGTTTCCAAAGAATCCCAGCACAGCAGGGGAAAGGTGCCAAGGCACAGAGCAGCATGGCAGGAGTTCCTGCAGAGCCAAGCCTTGGACACTGTGGATCTTGGACAGTCATGCAGGAGCCAGGGATGATGCTCCCCATGAGGCAGCTGCACGTCCCTGTCGTGTCACAGACTGCTCTGCACAGGCTTCCAGAGCACAGGGACACAGAGGAGATGAGGCAGAGCCTCCAGATATGCTGATTATCTGAATGTTTTTCTGAACAGCAATCACAGGATGGACAATCAAAACTCCTTTTTCATGGCAACGGCTGCTCCAGTCTTGTCTTCTTCATGTTTGGAAAGAGGACATGGCCTGTGCACTGCATAAAGGAAAGAGGAATAAGATCAATATCTAGGTTAGAACCAGTTTGGGGGTCATCTGGTCTAAGTGGTTTTTTTTTCCTGCCATCCAGTGGGCCCATGTGAGTTCCACAGCCTGGGCCCAAGGTGAGCTGGTCAAACCCATGCCCCTTCCCACGGCTTCCAGAACACTCTGTACTTCACCAGACCCAGAGCAGTGCCAAAAAGATAATTAACCCATTGATTCCAGGCATAAACCACTGCAAATCCCACAGTGGGAATGCATCCCCTCCATCCGTGGGCTTCAGTTCTTCAAGAGCACACTGAGTGAATTTTGTTTACTGAGCACTACATGACCACATTATATAAAGCTGCTGCTAGCTATATCAAAACATATTAAAAGTTTAACTAAGACAATGTGTTTGAGAAGAATTTGCTTTCTTTGGAGCTGGAATGTCCCCATAAAAAGGCATGATCTGTAAGAGACTGAGCTGTCCAATGATCTGCAGACACTGTGTGTTGTGTCCTGGAGTAAACCCTGCTTTCCTCAAACCCAAATTGGTTTGGATTTCTCCAGTGCATGCAAAGAGCATTTTCAGCTAATGCTGCATCTGCATGTCTTAAACCTGCATTTGGGTGTGTGGGCCAGACTTCCACAGGTGAACTTTCATTTTATAGCATTGCAGGTCTAATGACAATGCCCTTCAGGACACCCCTGGGAGGGGGGTGTGAAAGTGTCCCTGAAAATCAAAGCTGTTCCTCTTTGCAAGGCTTGATCCACTACAGTGATTTGGCAAACAAATAAAAGGCTGTTTTCCTTTCCTCAAGGTTCCCCTTTTTCCTGCAAGCCCATTGAAAATACCATGATTTATGTAGATCTGTTCAGCAGGTTACTACTGGTTCCTGGTGGCCTTTCTGCTTTTCCTGAGTGCCTCTTCCTCACCTCACCTGGCCTCTCACCACTACTCCATCTCATCCTCTGCAGTGTCCCACACCTCTACTCCAAATGTCCCAGTGTTTCTCCTGAAAGCTTTGTGTCCCCCAGCCTCCCCCACTTCCCTGTTAAAACTTGTTGTCCCCCATCAGCACACGGGATAAGAAAGGACTCATAAAAATGAGTTGGTTGAGAGCTTCACTTCACTGCTGATAACCAGGGGATTTTATTTTGCAGACTCTGAGAAGATTCACCCAGCAACAGAGAGGTGAGAGTCACGGTGAAGACAAGACAAGGTCTGCATTGCTGAAATAAAAACCCAGCCTATGAGTGTTACAACCCTACCAGGGGTTGACTCCGTGTACATTTTCCCTCATAGCACAACTGAAAAGCTCTGCTTTCATTCAGTTTTTGACTTAGAATAATTCTCACATACAGGACCTTGAGGTTTTCTGCAGAACAAGTTAACACACACAAGCACTTTCAGACTAGCTCTGCCCAAAGGTAGTTCTGGCCTGGAGCTCTGCCCCCAGCAAAGTCCAGGAGATGTGTAGAAAACAAGTATAAGAAATAGGGCAAGTGCAGAGCAATTCACTCGTTGATGTACCCTCCCAATTTACTGCCTTTTTTAGTAGTAAAAACAAGTTGTAACATTGGCAGGGAGTCCAGCTTTTTTACACTTTCATCAGTTCTATTGTTGTTATACAATACAGAGCTCAGGTCCTGGAAGACAAGTAGGATATGAAATATTCTTTGAGCATTGCTTTAAATGCAATCATCTGCAATCCTTTTCAGCCCTTCCCCAAAGCCTATTTATTTAACATTTATCACCAAAGACAAGAAGATACTGGACAGAGAGATGTTAAACACCAAGTCCATCCTTTGGGTCTCTGGTGTCAGGGCAGGATCCCTCCCACTGAGCACATTTTTTCAGCTGTTTTAAAATGTCCCACCCCCAATAGAATCATAGAATCCCTGGATGATTTGGGTTGAAGGGACCTTAAAGATCATCTCACCCCCCTGCCATGGGCAGGGACACCTTGCACTGGACCAGGTTGCTCCAAGCCACGTCCAACCTGGCCCTGAACACTTCCAGGGATGGGTCAAATAGTCAACTGGGTCTTAGTCTGGGATTGATGTTGAGTTTATTCCTAATTTCATATCAGGATTCCCTGCTACATCCATTGTAGCTCCCCCAGACAGTGCTGAAGGGATGACATGCCCAAAGAAAAACTGCAGTCAGGTCTGATTTTACTCCTGTGGAAGTAGAAAGGCTTTGTCAACATCTGCAGAACTTAAACCAACAGAAAAACCAGGGATCAGCCTGACAAAGCAACAGCACTGCTCTCCTCCATGAATAAAGGCCACTGCTGAAAGGAGATGTTTTACACTGCACTGGTGTGAGTCTGGGTCTGGGTCTGGGCAGCTTTTCTTCTCTATTCTTTTCTCTCTTTTCTCACAAGCCTGTGTGTCCCCAGAAAGTGGAGGCCTCTTCAAGCACATTTTCCTTCTTAATAAAATATCATATTAAAAACACAACTGCCCTGTGACAAGAGCAAATGACAGCACAGCACTTGTAGGGATCAACTTGTAGGGACTTGCAAAGACAGAGCTAAGGAGCTTGAACACACCTCTGTGGAACAGCAAAATGATTCCTTCACATGGAGAAGGGGTTCCCTGGGTTTATTATGAACATTCAGTGCAACAGATGGCTTGATACTGTGGACATCAGATGTCACCACTGCTTGCAAATGTATCAGAAAAATATACAAGGCTCAGAAATCACTTACAGGAACCTTGGGGCACCTCTCTGCACCCACCCACTGAGTCCACGTGCAGCTCCAGCCTCTGGAAGGGCACAGTGGAGTTAGAAAAGGGTCCCAGAAGGGCATGTAAAGAGATTAAAATGATGAAAGAGCTGCCTTGTGAGAAAGAAACTCCTTGGACTGGGGAGGGAGGCGGGGCAGGAGATGATGAAGGTTTACAAAAGGATGGAGGTGGTGGATAAGGTGAGTGTGGAACTGCTGTTCAAGAACCCTGACAGTACTGACACTTCTGGACACTCACATGAGACCAGTTTAGAATATGTACAAGAAAGCAAAGAGGTGGTGGAGAACTTCTGGATTCTGCTGCCAGAAAAGGCTTCGAAGCAAACAGTGCCTGCAGGCAGACAAGTTCATGGACAACAGGTTCATCCAGATACAAATGGAATTAGGATAGGTAGGGGTGTGCCTTAAACGACTGTGGGTAAATCTTATCTCCTGCTGTCACTTCTAGGGACAAAGTACAGTTTTTTAATTAATCTAAATCTGCTGTAGTAGTAGTAGTAGTAGTAATAATAATAATGATGATGATAATAATAATATCCAATAAAAAAACCCAACCCAACCCAAAACATTTCCCACAAAACACAGACTAGCAGAGCTCACGCTCTCAGGCAGTGGTGCATAAAGAGTGAATAACAGCCCTGTTTTTAATTACTGCTCTGCAACAGTGCAAGGAACAGAGAACACTGTTTTACAGCAACTCCTCAGTGTGCTCCTCCCTGGAAACACAGAGAAGGGCCAGTCAGGGAGAATCCTGCAGATGGGATTCTTTTTCAAAGTCGGAATTCAGCTTAAGGAAATTAAATCTTGAATGACTGCGAGGCAATCTGGGGTTCTCCCCAAGGTCTGGCCTCTCTCATGGTTAACTGATTTGTGGTAAAGCACAGGTAGCTGGAAAACTTTTACAGGGCATAAGTTTTTGAGGAAATTGCTGATACTCTAAAGCCTGTTCTGGTACTGGAGCTTGGACAAATCCTGGATGAACTTTAAAGCAGCCAAGTAATGCCTGTCATCACAGAATAATTGCTAGTTTTACCAAATTGCCTTTTTTACCTCGACTCCAGAGCTTGGTGACATTTTGCTGCTTAGTACTTTAACCTCCTCTCCACAAATATTCTCTTTAAAAACCTGCAACAGAACTGGTGCCTCTGAAAAGGAAGGTTTAAACACCATGTTCACAGTAAAAGACCATGTTCAGACTCAAGAGCAGGAAAGGGTATTTAATGAAAAGCCTAATTTTACACTTAAAAAATTATACACCAGCAGCTCAAATGCCAAAGCGTTCGTCCCACCTCCTCCACAGGATTTAAGCACCACCTTTCTGAGTTCTCCTCTTGTGGTCTGCTCTACAACAAAAGGTCAAGGGGCACACAGAAATGTTTTGGGGCACTCTGAAAAAAGAGGATACTTGTGTGGGAGAGCCTTTGGCAGAGTGGCCATAGTTCCTGTAATGTTGTAGGTATGAATCTGTTATTCAGGGCCACTGAAGCCTAAGAACAAGTACAACCTGCTGCCTTGTGGGCACTGCCTGTAGCTCAGACTCTTGTTACACACCTGTGCCTTCAGTGAGGCTTCCTGCTGTATAGGAAGATTCAGTTTTTTGAGCCCAAAAGGAGGAAAAACTGTGATATGATCATATGTCATTTGCCCACTAACATGGCAAAAAGGATCAGATTATAATACTCATCCCCCGTGGATATAAAATCCCTTAAGCAGCTGCAGCTCCCAGAGGTCATGAACAAAGCATGGTCTTAGGGGCAAATTACTCCCATTATCTCAGCGTGGACTGTGCTCATGTGATGAGCCCAGGCTTTGACAAGGAGACACAGGTCCTGTTAGAGTGTGGTGGAGGAGTGTGAGAGAGCAAGGAGGGAAAACATGAGGCCCATTTCATCCATCACAGCAGAGAGGAATCATTCCAGGCCAGAGCTGATACTCCTCTCTGCTCCCAAATCCTTTGCAGGAAGCAGAGGAGGATTGCTGGAAGCCACAGATTCTCAGGGAATCTGGAGATGATGGTCCCACTGTCCAGCAACACATTGCAGGTCCAAACCTCCCCAAAATAGGTCTCATTTCACACTGACACTGAGCAAGTCTTCGAACAGCTGAGCTTCATTGACAGTGCTGACACCCCCCAAAAAAGGGTACAGTGTCACAGTGTCAGCAGTGTAGAACCAGGAAAAAAAATACCAAAAACAGGGGATGTATTTTAGTGGCTCTTGAAATGCTCCTGTCCCAGGGGTGAATGTGAAAGGTGCACCAGAGCATGTGTGTTCCTTCTGAAAATCCATCAAAGGAGCTTCTGACCGAGGAGACAGACCTCACACAAAAGCCCAACACTTGTGAACTCTGACTGACAAAGGATGGGTTCCAAGGAGAATTCAGACTTCAACCCAAGTCTGGCTCAGCCAAGCACAAAAAGCTACATCCTGGGAAAAAGGTACTAAGTGGAATATCTTAAAATGTTTTATCCCCTCACAAAAAAGCATGGAATAAACATCTCAGTGCTGATTCTCAAAATCCATAGTTCCTTGGACACTTTAAATAGCATACATTTTAAATATCTCATTTGATCCTCACTGTCAACCAGGAACTGAGCTTTAACAATAGAAACATAGAATGGTTTGGGTTGGAAGAGACCTTAAACATCATCTCATTCCACCCCTTGCTGTGAGCTGGGACATCTTCCACTATCCCAGGTTGCTGCAAGCCCTGTCCAACCTGGCCTTGGGCACTTCCAGGGATGGGGCAGCCACAGCTTCTCTGGGAACCTGTGCCAGGTCCTCAGCACCCTTCCAGGGAAGAATTTCTTCATAATTTCTTTTACAAACCAGCCTTCTTTCTTTTTAAAGCCATTAATAAAAATTTATATTAAATAAAGGATGTATTCCAACAGAAGTGTAAGCCTGTGTATTCCAGAAAAAACTGTAGTTGTTCTATCTCTCCAAAAGACTCTCAGGCCAAATCTCTGCTGAGTCTGAAGCGGAATGTGAAGTTTTTTCATAGCTCTGTCTATGTGTCACTGCCATTACAATTATACTCCCCATCTGTAGCAGCACTTGAACCATCACCACACATTTTGCTTTTAGTCAGCTCAGGCTTTTGAGATGTTTTCATTTAGAGTCAAACGGTTCCTTTCTGCAGAACTAAGCGAGAGAGAAAGGAAAGATTAGTGCAAATGGCTCTTGCAATCCACCACAAACGAGTGTTTCTGTCCCCGCTCGGTTTGAATTGCAGGGTATTGGAAATGCATCGTGTTCCCATCGATTTTCCGACGCGCCCGAGCCACATTCCCTATGTGCTATCGACTCAACTGGGAAGCCATGAGGCAGAGACAGTTAAGAAAATATTTACAGGAGACTGGGTCCTACAGCAAATCAGTAATGAACTTGTTTGTCTGACCCATTTATTCATGACCCATAAGCGAGCTTCTGATTTTTTTCTAGAAACTTCTCCCACACACAGGGATGCTGCACAAACTAACAAAGGCAAAACAGACCCTTAATTCCTGTATCAACTTTTTCATTTTCTGCAATGAACACAAGTGGAGAACTTGCATTGTGATCATTCCTTCCAATCTCTTGATTAACTTCTACTTGGCCAAACATGGGTGACCTTCTTCCAGCTGAGCATTAAAAGCTTAATATCTCCTATGTAAACAGGCTGGGAGAGCTGGGGGTGCTCAGCCTGGAGAAGGGAAGGCTCCAGGGAGACCTGAGAGCCCCTTCCAGTGCCTAAAGGGGCTCCAGGAGAGCTGGAGAGGGACTTTGGACAAGGGATGGAGTGACAGGACAAGGGGAATGGCTTCCAGAGGGCAGAGTTAGATGGGTTATTGGGAGGAAATTCTTGGCTGTGAGGGTGGGGAGGCCCAGAGAAGCTGTGGCTGCCTCATCCCTGGAAGTGTCCAAAGCCAGGTTGGATGGGACTTGGAGCCAGCCGGGCTAGTGGAAGGTGTTGGGGTGGGACTGGATGAGCTTTAAGGTCCCTTCCAACCCAAACCACCCTGTGATTCTACGGTTTCCTCCTGCAGTCAGAGTCTTTTGTGCTGCTGAAAGTCTCAGGGAAGGCATTTGGGAAGAAGTGGCTGGGCCTTTCTGTTTCGAGGAAAAACAGTCTCTTCCTCAGCTCATGGAGGAGAAAAGTTAAGCAAGACTTTTCTCTTTAAACCTGAGGTTCCAACCACTGCTGAAAGAGAAGGATCCACCTCTGTGCAATGCTCTGAGTAGAACAGCCCACCTGGGATGAGGAATTCCTCCGTGCACTGCTGCCACACCTACTCCAAAAGCTGAATTGGTGTTTGTTTGGGTGACATGGGAACGTCAGAAAAAGCAGACAGGCTTGTGCTTCTTCCCAGGGATGGTCACAGCTGTGCTGCTTGCACATATCAGCCTGCTGGTGGGAACTCCAGAGGTATATGGGACAAGAGGAGGATTTCTTCAAGACAGAGATAAAGTGCTTGTGATACAGATTAAGTACAAACACAATATATTACTGATTACTGTGTCCAAACGAGCTTTTGTGACACAGTTTTAAGAAAAAACAGGCAGCTCCTGCCAAGAAATCAACTTAGAGATGCTCAGCACTGTCGTGGTGTGCACTAACCTTTAAGTAAGAAAAGGAAAAGCCTCTCATTTTATATCTCTCTTTTGATGCTGTTTGCTAAAGTCACAATGGGCTCTGGTGCTCTTTCCAATTTTCCAGCACAAAGTCCTAATCTGAGGATATTCTAATGAAGTGAGACAAATGCTCAGCACAAGAACAGCCTGGCAGCTCTGCCATGAAACCCAAAGCTCAGCCCAAATCCTGCGGTCAAGGACTTCAGGTAACACTTGCAGGAAGTCTCTCTGTGTAAATGAGGACATCACACTTTGGTCTGTGACTGCTATCATGTGTGGGAGCATTTTTCTTGGAGAAAAACAAAGCAATCTGCATAATCCTGGCAAATGGGGAAGGCAATTCTAGCACTTGCATCGAGCATTTTTTGCTGCAATTTCCTTAAGGACATTCCAGGCAATTTTAAATGCACATCACCTCCAAGAGTCAATCTAGCACTGAAGCCACTGTTATCTTTGGCACTGTGGGGAAGAAAATTAAGTTTTGTCTTAATTTTAAGAAAACATGAAGATATGGTTGCTCCAGGTTCAGAAAGCAGCATGTCCCTGTGGCAAATAACATGATCATCTCAAAGCTACTTTCTCTTCTTGCTCTTTGCCTTTCCATAGTGCCTTCCACACATCTTTCCCAAAGGATTTGAAGGCCCAGTCTCTCCAGCTGGCTGCCCTCTCCTGGATGGAATCAAAAAGTGTTTGATTATTTCCACTTAGATAAAATGCAGTGATCTGCTTTTAATTTTTTTTCCTCGGCTCTGTATAATCACAAGGGTTCCACTATGCCAGAATGAGAACTAGGAAATTCTAAGGGGCTGCTTCTTAATCCTCTACAGAGTTGCCAACTTTTTGTAGGGTGGAGTTTTTAGTTAAATTGCCTTATATATATGTATATATATATATATATAAAGAAATTTTTAATTTTCTCATTTCACATTTCTTTCCTGTATTTACCAATGCCTAAACCCCACTGTTGTGGGGTTAATCCACCTCCTCAAATATACAGACAAATATACTTTCCATATCTGTTTGTTACTTAAGGTAAACATGTTAAACATGGAATATTACAGCTGGAAGGGTTCTTATATAATCTTTTCCTCTGCCTCAAGTCAGGGTCAAATATTTCTTTGCTGCTCTAGATCAGTGCTTGGCTGACCCCAGTTAGAGACAGCTGATAATAGGGACTGCTCAGTTTTTGCAGGGAACACAGTGCACTGCTTCCCCAGTTAACTATTGGTGTTCCCACAGGTTTGTTTACAGACTCCCGAGACGAGCGAAGGGCTCTGGAGATGATTTTTCCAAAGGACCCATTCATCAGGGAGCTGGGAGTTTCACTCCGCGAGCCCTGATCCTTCAATCGAGGGCAAGGATTAGGATGCAGAGTGGAAAGGCTGAGGACAAAACATCCCTTAGAGAGGGTTTCAGTTGTTGCCAGCGGCACCGGGAAGCCGGAGGGTTCTCCCGGCGCTCCGTCAGACAACCAGCCGCGCTCTGAAACTTTCACTGCACATCTGTGCATCCCTGGCCCGGGCTCGGCACCGAGCCAAGGGGGCTGAATTCCTGCGAGCCCGTGCAGCTCCCACACGTCCCCAGCGCTAGGACCCAGAGGGAGCTGCATCGCTGTGAGTCAGTGCGGCGCTGAGCGCTCCTGAATGAGGCTCGAAAGGCAGAGGGAATGTGAATGGCTCTTCTGGCTTGGGAGAGTGGCCGAGGACTGGGGTGCTACAGAGCACAGAGCAGCCTGGAGACCCCTCGGGAGCCCCTGTCCCCCCGGCGTGCAGCGCTCCGGCTCTGAGGTGAGTGATGACCCCGCAACGCCGGACCAGCGGCCGCGGCACCGCTCGGGCAACTCGGGGATCTCCTCAGCCGGTGTGTTCGTGCCCTTGCGGGGATTTTTTGCGGGTTTTTTGTGTTTTTTTTTTTTTGTTTTTTTTCTCCCCGGAGGACGCACAGATTGGGTGCCTGTGAAATACTTCAATGCTTAAAAAGCAGCTTTTGCAAGCAAAGCGTGGTCTAGCGAGACCGAAAATTGCATCTGCTAAGGCAGGTTTGGCTGCGTGCACATCTGGAAGGTGTTCCTGCAGCAGCTGTGGATAAGCTTAAAGCCTGAAAAACATCTTTAGCAAGAGCAGCTTAATCTTAGGGAAATGCAAGTGTTCTTATTCTTTTTATCCAGGTATATGGGAACTTGGTTTTATTTGCATTCTACAGAAGTTACACCTATATGGAAATTCTTTCCTGGCTTTGTTCTGAATATTAAGGCTTTCTTATTTGCCTTTTTTTTTTCTGTGATAATTTTACTCTGGATAAAACTCCTTTCTTCCTTTACCAACATAAATAAATAGGAATTCTGCGAAATCAAAGCGTGACTGGCCCAAGGCAGAATCCTTTTAGCTGCAGACAGAGCAGTACTTCACCAAAGACCCGTGTATCCTCTAGGATGTCCACTTGGAAAAGCTCACGACCTCCCTGCTGCCTGCCTGTAGTGACAGGATGGGGCTGACAATGTTTATTGATTTATAGAGGGTGATAACACTCCTTTAGCTGAGACAGAGATGAAAACAGGGACCCCAGTCAGGGAGACAGAAGAAATTTGTGTGCTGAGAACAAAAAGTGTTTGTGCTTCGGTTCTTTCTTCACTTTAAATTCTCCTTATATGCTCAAGAAGTTTTAGAAAAACACCAAAAGTGAGCGTGCTTGTCAGGCTGGTTTTCCAAGTTGTCACAGCTTGGAAGTTGCATTGTAACTGTTAGGCAGATAATTTATGGATGCTTTCGTGCATTAAAGTATCACAATAAAAAGTTTTTTTGGGCACTTTTTTTGCTAAGCCAAACTGAAAGGTGACAATTTTCTGCAATAAGATAGAGAGGGAGCTGATTTGTCTGTACGTTCCTGCTCTTGGCACTTCGGAGCTGGTTCAGATATTGTGAAAAACAGGCTTTTAAAATCCCCCTGACAATTGCCATTTCAGGCATTCGTCTGAAACTATGAGGGCTACAATATTTTCTGCACTTTCCCAAAGAGATTGCAGTGATGGAATGAAGAATTAAATATACTGGAGTGTTCTCAAGTATGATAAGAAAGACTTGGCCTTTAAATATATTAATAATCATCCATATGAATCATTTTTAAACAAATCTCAGCCAGATCTGGAGAGGAGCCCCCTAACACATCTGGGCAGTGGAGTAACAGTGATTTCACATCTTGATCAATCCCAGCCACTCACCCTGGAGGGATCTGTCGCTCACAATAAGGTGGGAAAGAAAGGAACTGTGGCTTTCTTTTTCTCATCCTCATAGCAGTGACCCTTTTCTCCATCAAAACCTGAAACTATCTTTTAGATTTCTTCATTTAAGTTCACTGGACAAGCACGAGCATCATTTTATTGCTAAATAAACAATTTCTCCATAGAATAACTGGGCAGTCTACGAAATCACCATAAGATATTAATTTAAATAATCAGATTAGAAAAATACCTAAATTATGTGTTCATGTTAGCATTTTAAAGTGCAAACTGTGTCCCTTTAATGGGATGCCCGGAACAAGGGTCAAACAGAACACATTAAAAACTGGATTATTTGAATCAATTGAATAAATTCCATAAATTCCCCTACTGCTCCACAGCTTTGGCCATATAAAATTTAAATACAAATACTATTATTTTTTTGTTGTTTTTGTTGTTGTTTCCATACAACATGCTTGTAGGACTAACAAAATATTGAATACATATTAATTAGCATTAATTAAAGGCAAGTGGAAAAAATACTGGTGATTTAAAGAAGCGAACAGAAACCTGTGATTTTTTTCAGTCTATGTTTTAAGAACAAAGTGATTTAAAACAAACAAACAAACAAAAAGGGTTAATAAAATTCGTGGTTCCATTCCAAAAGATTCAATGCTCTAACAGCAAAAGCCAGAGCTGGATTGGTGGGGTTAGAAATATTTGTCAATCCCAAATGTGAGGCCACTCAAAGCCAGTGAAACTCAACCCCTTCCAGACCAGCCACAGCAACGGTGACCTCTGCCGGCAGCTGCCCCTCGGGAGCCAGGGATTTAGGGCCTTATTCAGCAAGTGGCCACGAAACAAAGTATTTATTAGATCAGAGAAATGTGGGATAACACCTCTTCCCACCGAACTTGTCTCATGGGAAAGAAACTTGCCTCAGGGGAACGGAGATGGGGAAGGGGTTGGAGCAGCAGGAGCAGCTGAGGGAGCTGGGGGGGCTCAGCCTGGAGAAAAGGAGGCTCAGGGGGGA
>JAWWLV010000082.1:1954586-1979455 GCA_035041135.1 Platyrinchus mystaceus
TTCTCTGGGCAACCTGTGCCAGGGCCTCCCCACCCTCACAGGGAAGAATTTCTTCCCAATATCCCATCTAACCCTGTTCCCTCCCAGTTTAAAGCCATCCCCCCTTGTCCCATCTCATGGAAGTGGCTTCCACATCTCTTAGTGGTATTTCCTGGAAAAAACCTGGAGATGGTGACAATGGACAGCAAAAATCCTTAGGAATTGCCTGGCTTGGACTTTACAGCCCAAATCCAAACACATCTCCCCTCAGACTGACAGAAGTCAAACTGCAGTGACCAGACCACTTGATGTAGCTCAAACTTCTTTTATCCAGGGATTTTCTAAAACTGAACATTGAACACAGACCATTAAACTGATTCCAAAAAGTCTTTCTCTCATTTATGTTCCTGGCTCCAAAATCCAATTTCCTGTTCCCATAGGGTCCAGAACAATGTGCTAATAAAAGATCAAATTCTGCTCCCATTGACTTGTTATGAATCAAAACTCCCACTGATTTCAGTGGGAAAAGATTCAAGCACAAAGTCAGAAAAAAAATCAAATAGAAGTTAAAACAACTCCTTTGACTGTTTTGGGCTCAGTTTACATATTTTTGACAAAATCATAGGATCATTAAGGTTGGAAAAGACCTCCAAGATCATCAATACAACTTTTGACTTAACACCACCACGCCCACTAAACCATAATGACATTTATGTTATGCAGATAAGAAGCTCCTTCCAAGAATAAAATGAATGAATAATTGATAAAATGAATCTGGTTCTTGTACTAAAGGCTGGTCACTGCCTTGGAACTGTCCTATTTGTGAGAAATGTTGATGCCTAAAAGAGAATGCAGCAAAAATGGCTTCAGCTCAGTCACTTGTTAAGTGCTCAGAATATTTATAAAGATTAGGCTGATTCTGACAGTTCTGACCTACAATGAGTGAATTAGCCCAGTGTAAATACAGCTGGGAAGCAGATTATGTCTTTGATAACTTTCTATTTGCTAATTATGGCTTTGTAAGGTGAAAAACCACTATTTTGATTTTTTTCCTGTTAATCATTTCGTATTTTCCCCTGTTGTTTGGGTACAAAGGTGACACAGATTTTTTTGGTGGTCTGGTTCACTGCTTTACTTTGACTGTTTTATTTTGTTCCTGACACAGCCATATGTGATCCAGGCTCTTAAAAAAAGGAGGGGGAAAAAAAAAAGAGAAAAAGAAAAGAATTCTTCAGAAATTTTTGTGATGGGGATTTGCCAGGCACCTCATTGCTATGTAATACTTTGATTATGATACATTTAACAGCTCTGGTTTACAGAAGATGTGTTGTTCTATTTTGAAACAGAGGTTTTTTGGGTTTTTTGACGACTTTATGTGCTGGATGACTCAGGTATGAAAAAAGACCTGTGCTTGTTCACAAAGAGCTTTGCCCTGTGGTGGATGACACAGCCTGCATTTTCCAAAATGCATCATTTCCTGCCCATTATTCCAGGATCCTTTTGAGATGCTCTGTGCCCCAGTCCCAGACCAGCAAGGTGTTGAAGGCACATGCATTCCAAAGCAATACAAATAATTAATCTGAATTATTTGTAAAACAATATGCTTATGTCACTCTTAGGATCTTCCATTTGCCTCTGTCAGAGAGAGGATCACCAAGATGAGCCTTTCACTTGGTCATTCTTATTGAGAGGATATCAAAGGGATTCTATTTAATGGGGAATAAGTTGATTATTTCTTTTGCTCAGTGATAGAAATTTTACCCATTTCCCTCAGCAAAACCCTTCATAGTAACTGCACTTCTTACCTGGAAGGAGAAAGTGCACAAAGCGTGTCAAGAGAAATAAATACACCGAGAATAAGCCACAGAAATAAGGTGCGGTTTTATTTTCCACGTCAAAAATCTTTTCCATTCCTCCCCTTGCTATTGGGGAGCCACCTGGTCCAGTGGAAGGTGTGGACTCCTCATCCCTGGAAGTGTCCAAGGCCAGGCTGGATGGAGCTTGGAGCAACCTGGGCTGGTGGAAGGTGTCCCTGCCCATGGCAGGGGGTGGAATGGGATGAGTTTTAAGATCCCTTCTGACCCAGATCATCCTGGGATTCCATGACTGATGTTATCCCTGCTCTAAATATTCAACAGCCATGTTTTTGTTCTGCCTGGATCCAAGCCCTCCCTGCCCCAGTCCCTCCTGCCAAACCTTCCTCTCATCATTTTCTCAGGGACACGCTGTAAAAGAGGAGAGTGCAAAGGGTCACTGCTCAGCCTCACATTCCAGGACACTTTATATATGCCAAAAGTGTGAGTTTCTGGTTTTGGCAAAGCATCCAGAATCCAGAGCATCAGGGGGAGTTTGATCCATGAGCTCTCCCTGGATGCACATTCCTGCACTGCAAACTGGTGCTGGGAAGGGCTGTACCAGAGACCACTTCTTTTCTCTGTGTGTTCTGAGGAAGAAAAGCATGTGGCCCTTTCCTTCTCATTTCTCCCCTCTTATTTAGAAGCAAAGAAATTAGAAAACTCTTTAATGATCTGCAGAATTTCTCCCCTCTGTCCAATATTTCAAATTTTATAAAAGAATTCAAGTCATTTGAATTCAGCCTTCAGCACTTGGTTGTGCCATCACTTGAGAGCAAAGGGAAATACTTTCTAAGAAAATAACACTTTTCCAGTGCCACAGGAAAACTGATGTAATGTTTAAAGTTCAGATTTAAAGTTCATCTCTCTCCCTTTGAAATAAAATGAATTTGCAAAAGCTCATTTCCAAGTGACATGTATTTAAAGTCTGGCATTGTGCAGAGAAATGAAGGACACACCTAATCAGCAAAACTTCCCTCTGGTTTTCATTTTAAGCAGGAAAAAATGATCTTGTAAGGTTTAGACCTTGATTATCTGCTTTGAACATAATATTAATGCAAAGAGACCCCAGAGAAAAGTTGAAAGATGCTAAATTCAAACACAATAGGCCTCTTTAAAAGATATTTCAGTTAGAAATCTGCTTGACATATGTTATTAACAAGAATAGAAGAAAAAGCTTATTTTTCTTGTGTTAGACAATCTAAAATATTCTTGCATTCATTATCTGATGAAAATTGTAGTACAAATAGGCAAATACCAAAGAAAAATCTATTCCTATTGCCACAGTTATGCCAATAATCTGTGGAGTCCCACTCTTCAACAGCATTTAATATTGTCCTACTACAGATCACATCTGGCTGCAAAGGTCATCTTTTGTCTCCTTCCACTCTCTGCTCATCCATATTCTCCTCCTTCCAATTCAGGATAAAACTGCTTTTTTGTGACCACTATGATTCTTCCTGACAGTTGATTCACCACACAAAAAAGCATTAACAAAAAACTCTGTAATAAATACAAGGTGCACATCAAATACCCAGACAAGGGAAATCCGTGGTTACATATGGGGTTAAGTGGTATGGTGAATTTCAAATACAGCAGGTTATTTGAACCAGGGGGTACAAACCCCATGGAAATTCAGGTTTGAAATGAGACTTTTCTGAATGCTTTTTGTGGAGCTACAGAGTGTGTGAAGTGCAGCCATGGTTCAGGTGTGCATGTCCTGCCTGCAGAAGGGTGTTCTGCACTCAATGGAAATACATATTAGAGTCATAATTAGGCAGGGGGAGGATTATGGAATTTATTATAGAATAATAAAGGCAGGAAAAGACCTCCAAGATCAACAAGGCTGGGCAGGACAGGGCTTGGAGCAACCTGGGCTAGTAGAAAGTGTCCCTGCCCACGGCAGGGGGGTGGAACTGGACGAGCTTTCAGATCCAACCTAAATCATTCCATGATCCCACGATGATTCTTTGTAATCCTGGATCTTACCTGAGCTCCTACCACCTGCTCTGCACAGCCTGTGCTACACAGATGGGAGAAGGTTCAGTGCAGCTGCAGGATTTGCAGGCAGATGTCTGTGCTGTGGCTTTTCTCTTGGTCTCACCGGTGATGAGGCAGGGATGGCTCACACCGTGCCCCAACCACGAGTCCATCAGTGACACTGGACTGAGTTGTTGAGTGTGCTTGGAATTCCCACTGTTACCAATGTGATGGAATGGCTCCACATGACAAGTATCAAATATTCATCAAAGCAAGCAGTCAATGAAATTGTGCAACCACGTGCGTGTGGGGAAAGAGATGATTCACTTGCAGATGTGCAGATGATAAATGTTGCATCGCTGCACACACTGTTTAAAACACCACTGTTATTCTCCACTGGACAAACTCTTGCAAAAATATTTGACATTTCAGCTCCTCTTCGAAACAATTTTTGCTTGATGTGAGAAACAAAACCCACAGAAATAATCCTCTAAACATAATAACTGAAAAACCTACTGACTTCGGAATGCTGTGTCTTTTGCTGCTAGTACTAACATCTAGTACAGTTTGGTGTGATTTATCTTTCTAAAAGCTTCTAAAAAGTTGTTTTAACTCCTAGAGGCTGCAAATTTCCTGTCCCAGAGACAAAGCAGCACTGCAGCATCATTCAGAAAGAACATGAGAGAGGGCAGGTGTCTTGTTCCAGTCTGTTAATCTGTAGATTACTACTGTAAACCCAGAAAATGGAATAAAACTCTTTTACTTGGAGGGAGCACTAGTGAAAATCTTCAAATTATTGTGAAGAGCAAGTTTTCAGGAAGCAATTAACTGCCTGACTGAGAAAATCCCTGTTTTTCATTTGATCTAAAACTCATGGGTGGTATTTTGAAACATTCGATTGAGCTCAGTCAATTAGTCTTGATTATGGTTTGGCTTTTCCCTCAGAATAGGCTGATCCATAGGGAATGCCACTCATACCAACACTGAGGCAGAGGATGACTCAGCTGATTAATCAGCTTTCTTTTTTCTTTTCAAGAAGCAAGTGTGTGGCTTCCCCAGCTAATGAAGTGATCACTATCAAGCTCGTGTTGTAACTCAGTTTTGGTCACCCCTGACTCATCCTAAGAGAGGGAAAGTCACCTGCAACTCCTGATCTGTCATAGAATTACAGAATCCCAGATTGGTTTGGCTTGGAAGGGACCTTAAAGTTCATCTCATTCCACCCCCTGCCTTGGGCAGGGACACCTTCCAGTAGCCCAGGTTGCTCAGAGCTGTCCCAGGTCTCTGTGACTGATGGACACACACAGCAGTGCTGCACCCACTGGTTTCTGTTCACCACAACGTCCTTGGCATTTCTAGGAGAAATATTTCCATTCCTGTTGCTTTCTGATCAAGATTTGCCATAAACCTTGATGTTTTGGGTTCTAACAGTGGTATCAATTCCTTCTAGACAAGTAAATATCGACCCCACACCTGGATTTTGTTAAATAAATCTAGCCACTTCCTCAGAGCACAGCACAGATTCTGCAGATGAGCCATGTCTCCAATTCCCAACCCAAAATTTTTCTGAATTTATTAACTAAGTTAATGGAAGAAAAAAACCTTGCTACTTGTAAAAATCTTAATTAAACATGAAGCTGTTTTTCCTTTTTTAATAGGTAAATCACAACAAAGTGCAGCCAGTGAGCAGGCACAGTATGTGATCATGGTCACGAAATACCTACAATGTAAATGGACTTAATGGCAAAATTAAACAAATCTCAATTAAAGCCACAATGATTCCAGACAGGCAAAACCCCTCACTCTCCCAGCTTCCCACTAAGTAGGTCTCCAAGCATGGAAAGGTTGCCAGCTATGGGGAACAGTTTAGAAAGTTAATGACAGTAGAAATGGGATTCATTGGAGACTGTAATCCTGACTCCATAAGCATTGCCAGAGGCCTGACATGAAGAAACAAGTACTATTTCCAGCAGACTGCAAAGCCAAGGCAAAGATTAACATCTGTCAGGATCAGCTACAGATGAGATTCTTATTGATCCTTAAATGTCACAAGAATTTAGGAGGGCTAAAAGCAAATTTAAAGAGAGTAATCACGTACCAGTGGATTTGGTCTGTAAATTTAAAGAACCTTTCCCTGCATTTCAGCCATGCATTTTCAAACAGCTGTGTGTGATGGAGCTCAGTGTTACAAGGCAGAAGAGGTATTTTTTCCAACTTAGTCACTGTCAAGCTTAGTCTTGTAGGAAAAGCAGTGACAGGGAGCAGTGCTGTTGCTCTTACCAGCCTCCAAGACACTGATTTTCATGTTTGGGCTGTGTTGCTGTGGATTTTGTTTCTGCCTTATCCGTATCTATCCCTACTAACAAGATTAAGACTTTGCTCACATTCTTCTAATTAAAATGCTGTAATTCTGGGAAGAGATTCCATGTCTTCTTTTAGCAGGGTAATCAGTACATATGCAAGTTCAAGTTACTATTTTTTAACATCAAAGCTTGCACAAAGATAGCTCTCTTCCATGCAGCCATGACTTTTTATCCTCACTGGTTTGAGTAACAACCTTCATTTTGTAGTAGTGGGATCAACATCATCTCCTGCAAGGACAGGCTGGGAGAACTGGGGATGTATTTCACTTACCAGCTGCAGCTTTTAAAGATTTTTTTACAAGTTATTAGTTCTGCAGGTTCTCCTTCCTATAGGAAGTTCCAGAAGTTGCTCCTCCCACTCTCACTCCTTCCCCTGTATTTTCTGTAAGGTTGTGATACAGTGCTAAGAGAAGGTTTTGTTTAATCATCTCCTGCAAGATTGTTTTGATGAATGTAGGATGAGGAAATCTGTTACAACACTTTAGGACTCCCAGTTCCAAAAGTTCCCACATTCAGTCTATTGATCTCCCCATGGACATGGAAAAAAGGTTCATATCTAGAATAATAAAAGGCCCAGGAAGGAAAATAACACACTGGCAAACACAGTAATAGTAATCTTCTAATCCTGGCCTACTTCTATGAGAATTCCCACATTTCCAGCTCTGCATACCAGGGGAGTCAGTGAACCCCACAGAAAGTTGAAGTGTGAACAACACAAAGATGTCCAACACCATCAGCATCATGTTGCAGTTTGGGCATTCAGAGTTATTCGGTCTTAGAGCAGGGCCAGAGAGTTCTAGAAAATGTGGTACAAACATGCAAGGGCACGGCTTGAAAGGAAAAGATGCATCTTCCCCATTCTACTTTTTGACTGTAGCAAAAAATGCTGTCAGCAACCAGATGATGCCAGAAAACAGAACATGTAAAGACCCTTCAAATGCTCCGAACACAAGTGAGTTGCCAAACACAGATTTATAAGAACTGCTGAGGCTGCCAGGTCAGTCCAACTCCCTGTTTCCTGTTCTTAAGCAAAGGTTGCTGAACTTCATTTAAACTTCTTTGAGCTCTGTTCTTTGCTTAAAGGATTCCCACAGTACAAGAAAGGATCAGATCTTTCCTTGACAGACATTTTTTCTGTTGAACTGTCCTTTTTCACAGAGTAAGTTTGTGACCAGGAGAACTGTTCAAAGACACAGGCATTTATTGCAGCTGCAACATCTTCCACTTCTCTGCCTATCACACTGATCATCAGTCAAGCTTAGTGTGAGGTGAGGATATTCCAGAGCCATCAGGCTCCAGAGGTTCAAGATCCAGACAAACAAACCCCTTCCCACACGTAAATGTCACCTTAAATTTCATTTCACCTTAAACGGCTGAGTGGGGAATAAAAACCTCCTATCTTAAAACATCCACAGCAGCTGCCTCCCCTCAAACTCTGACATAATAGGAAGATGGAAAACTCCTACTCCCCACTTCTCCCTGGGCCTGAGCCCAGCAGCCCACACCATACAGCTGAAATATGGACCCAGTTCAAACTGTCTGTGCTCTCTGGGAGCATGAGCAGATTTGTTGTGCAGCAGCTGCCTGACACACTCAGGATGCTGAGAGTGCTGAAGTTTGGACTCTGTTTCTCTGGCCTCACAGGTTTAGTGCCAGGGTCTCAAGTGAAGCAGAGCTGAGATTCTCAGAGCATAGGAATGAGGTAACTCCTAAATCAAGTCTCTGTACTTATTCAGTGCAAGAAAATGCAGTTTCAAGTAGTTTTTCTGACGATGTATTTTGTTGCTAATGCACAGAACCCAAACCATTTTGTTGCCACCCCTCTTTAGGGTTACCAGCAGTTGTCTGGCATTGCAATCATGAGAGTTAATACAGTAAAGAATTAATAAAATTACTAAATACCTTCCACAGCAGATGAAAACCAGGGTGCTGACGACAACAAGAGGTCCCACATGCACTGATTGTGTGGGGCAGGAACTCTGAGGCAGCTGGTCTCAATGTGTGAAAGGAGAAGGCAGGGGGACTTGCAAATAAAGGAGTCAGAAGGCATGTGGAGCAGCACTTGGAGCTGGAGAGGAAACAAAACAGAGTATGTCAAGACATAGGCACGACCAGGGGCAGGGCTGGGAGCCAGAGGACAGGAGATTGTACCAGCAGAACTGTGTTGCTTGGCCCTTGAATGTGCTGCCCAGCAAACCATGACCAAATGAGCACAAGGGTTGTTCTGCTCACACAGGGAAGGCTCAGGTCTGTCTGGCCCTGAGGAGATAACTCAGTGCAAGAGCACAGTGTGTCCGTCTGCTGCTGCACCACTGAGTCACTGCAGGAGTACGATGCACTTGGGGATGGCAACCCAACCCTCCTGCTTTTTAATCCATTCATTCCATAAATAAAAGTGCAGGAAAGGATTCTGGTAAAGAGAAAAGGAGCTGGTACTCCCATGGATTACAAACATTGGCAAAACCGCACTTGTTTTCCCACCACTTGAGGCACGCACACAGTAAAACACAATGCACAAATAAGGACAATGAGGCAAATAAAAGCATGTGAAGAAATAGGATTTGTTTCCCTGGACACTTATGCTCTGCAATGGTTTACTCTGCTGCCAATTAATCAGGACGATCCTCCAGGCTGAACTCAGAAAAACATACAGCGAAAAAAATGTAGGTATGGAGCATTTTGCATAGTGTCAACACTCTTACACAGAAACTGTCCTTTAATCCTCAGTAAGTGCTGAGTACAAACATACAAAGTATGAAAGCCCAAGGGGAAAAATTCCAGCAGCACCACAGTTTATAAACCAGCTCTGTCTGTTCGATGCAGCATCGTTGCTCTGCAGCGCTGGAGCTCAGAAGTGAAACCCTGTTCGCCGGTTTCCTTTTTCTGCTCGTGCTCAGATGAGCCAAAGTATTAGAATGAACATCTTAAATGTCTAAGCAATAGTAAAAACCTCGTGTTTTTCTTGGTAGACTAGCCTAGATGTCAGGAGACTCCTATTTCTCCTGCAAGAACTACTTGTGCTTGTGGAGAACGTTACAAGAGCTGCACAGATGACGCTGCAACCTGATAACCCGTTCCGTGTTTCTGTGGTTTGCTTTGTTTTATTTGGTGGTGTTTCCAGATTTTTTTGTGGACAGCTCTACTACAGACCCTGCTTCTTAGGAGGTTTTACCCTCTCATTTCAAAACTGCACCACATCTAAAAGGGTCTTGCTGGGCAGAGAAACAAACCCCTCTTTTCCACCTCTTTAGTAACTTAAGTTTTTTAAGTCACCAGCAAGTGGTAAAAAACCTTCAAAGCTGGAGGGTTTTCTTGCACCCAACTAAACTGTTTGCTTGGTTTAGAGGCAAAACCCACCATATTTCACATCTCTGTAGTGGAGTACTTAGGAATTCTAAGGAAATTGTTTTGAACTCAAATTGAAGGGGAAAGGCAGGTGGAGTACAAGAGCTTGAGCATCATCGCTCCATCTTTACAATCTGCAGAACAAGCTCAGGCTTTGCAATGAGGAGATATAAAAATATCTGCTCAAATCATGGATAGCAGGACACAACTCACTGCCCTCCACTGCTTCTGTCCAGTCATCTAGAAATTATGGAAATAAACTTCTCAGATTTATAGGATATTGTCAAAGAATACAAAAATCAAACTAATAATGAGCAACAGCCTAATTACTCAGTTTTTTGTACATTAAATTCAACTTGGGACATGTTGATTTAAAGAAAAATATTAACATTTAACTGTAATTAAAGGTATTATCCCCGTACCTTGTGAGTTACATGGAGTTACAATAAGGAAGGCACAGAACAACTGTGACCCCTGTGGGGTCTCCAAGTGCAATGAGAATTAGGAATTCCATTTCTAAAGGTCTCCTTTGAGTCTTCTTCCCATCATTCCCACATTGTCATGTAAAGTAAATCATGAGAGAGGGAACTTCAGTCACTGAGAAAGTAACTGTATTTTGTAGGTCTCATGAAGGTAAAACAGGTTTAGAAACAGGAAAGAATATCCTAAAAGTTAAAAAAAAATAAACAGGAGAGGGGCAATGGAGAAGAGGAACATTGCTACTGCTTGGCAAGAATCCTGTGTTATTCTTTGGGTTCTTCACTTGCTACAGAAGTAAATTCTACTGACCATAAGCGAGTGGGGAGGTTCATTTTATTAAGTGTTTGTAAAATGTCTTGGCATTTTTGGATGGAAAATGCTGCACAGGCAAAGCAATGTTCTGTTTCAGTATTGACTGTTCCTTCACTGTCTCAGCAATCTGTGGGTGAACACAAGAGCATCTCCATTTCACAGGGTTTTATTTTGTAGACTTTTGTCTATGTCCTGAAGGGTTTTTTTAATGGGGAAAAAAAAAATATCCAACATTCAGTTTGAACTGCTCCAGCTACATTTTTAATCAGGTGCAGCCAGACCCTCAGCTCTAGTGGAATATAGGTTTTTCAGTTCTCTCAACTCCTGCCTTCTTTGCTGTTTCCTTCTGTACTTTGCTTGCCAAGCACAGACACACTTCAGGATCCCTTTGGTACTTTTCAGAATTCCTGCCCCGTTAAAATATCACTGAGTCATTTAAAATAGTTATAAACACACTGGAAGATTTGTAGAAGATAAAATTCCTTCTGGATGTAAATAATTAATAGAACAGGAAAGCCTGAAAAGTCATGAGGATCTTGGCCATAGCAATTTATGGATGCTCCTTGCCCTTACATAATGTTCTTTTCCAAATTCAAGATCTAGAGAAACACTGCAGATGATGGAATCTACCTTTGGGAATCTGATCATGACACCCCTGCTCAGTTTTGTTTTCTACCTCATTTCTGGAGTCACCAAACTTTGTGCATCACACTCCAACATGTCCAAATGCTGAAAATCTCCTTCGTTTCCAATTTATCTGTGCAGTTGTAGAGAAGTGAAAAAGGAGAATATAAATGAAAATTATGAGCTTGAATAAAAACTAAATGCTAGCCTTGCTGCTGGGATTCAGCTGGTTCTTATTAATCAGGGTTTGGACAAGAATCAGGATTTATATTCCCTTCTGAATAGCTGGAATAAGATCACTAGTTGAAAAAGTTTACTGGCCCTAAAGATATTGTATTTTTCTGCCTTAACTACTTTTGGCTGTAAGATGGGATAGTAACATCACAGTCTGACTGCCCTCATACTTTCTGGTCCCAGATGAATTCCAGTTTGATTTTGGTAGTTTCGTGAAGTCTGAAATTCCAGTTATTTCATTCCCGGTCATCTTGTATTGGAAACCTCAGGGCCAAATATAGGAAGCCAACTATTCCCAAATATAAATCCCCTTGGGAAGGGTGTAGAGGGGAGAGGGACAGGCCATGCACCAGCCTCATTAAGATCTTTGGACTCAGTGTTTAAACAGAAATTAGGGAGTGAGTTGTCCTCCTGTTTTTGGACAGGAATTGTAGGGAGCAGCAATCCCTCATGCTGGTTGGTAGCTGGGTAGGATGGAGCCATCCAACTTTACATGAGTGGGATGGATTTATCCCATTTATCCTGCAGTAGTTTCCCTGTCAGTCAGTGCCTGAGATCTTTAGTCTCTCCTTTGTGCCTGTGAATTAGGATATATGAAACCCTGGAGCCCTATAAAATATATATCCAGCTTCGAGGCTGCATGGAAAGTTCTAAAGTAATCATCACATGTCAATCATTAATTTTAGGATTATATTATAGATGATAATACAGGCATGATATACAACTTGTGGTATGCTCAGATAACTTATTTCTAGCCAGGATTTTTGCTCCTAGCTCATTTAATTTTACCAGCTTTTTGCCATTGAGGTCTTTGACTTCAGGAGAATCAGATTCACATGCTCCTTCTAAGGCTGTTTTCAGTCATTTATTTTCAGAGATTGTCACAAGTTTTTGTGAGTGACTATTTTTCCTTCACTGTATTTAAAGAGATTTTTATCTCGACAGAGGCAATTTCTTTATCTTTTATTTAAAGACTGTCAGTTTGTTATCCTAACAAGGATAAACTTTTCTCTTCTGTGCATGTTTAACACTTCCTAACAGCCAATCTGTCACAGCAAGAGCTGCATCCCATTGCAAGTCTTTACTGGTATGGCCATTGTGACCTAAAGATCATGTATTTTTTCACATCTTAGATGATTGTTGGTGACTCTAAATTCCCATGAGCATGTTCTACAAGTGAGAGTATCGTGATGTCAAACACTGTAAACTAAATTTGAGTGGGAATAACAAATTATGACATTCTTAGAGATAGAGGTCTTGATTTTGTTTTACCACTCAGGAGTTACAAAGAGAGCCTTTTAAAGGTGAGCTCTGCCCATCCTGTGCCACAAGACCTGTCACCCACTGTAGGGAACCCCCCTGTGGCTCCAGGCTGGATCTCTCCCATCAGGTGGCTTCACTTCAGGGAACAGGGTATAAATGAAGGGAATGGGCAAAAAACTTCTTTTCCTCTTTTGGGGCTTCTCTACAGAGACACCAGAATTGAAATATTTATGTGCTGGCTCAGGAGGGTAGGAGGGATAAGATCAGGCTGCTGCAAATAAGCCATTTCTGTTATCATGCCCCAATGAGCATAAAATAAACCTTAAGAAGTGTTTTCCAAAGCCTTGCTGGTGTCTGATTTGGTGAAACCCCACCCTGCAGAATTACAGAATCACAGACTGGTTTGGGTTGGAAGTGACCTCAAGAACCATCTCATTCCAAACCTTGTGCCACGGGCAGGGAATATTCCACTAGACCAGGCAGCTCCAAACCCCATCCAGCCTGGCCTTGAACTCCTCCAGGGATGGGTCAAGACTCATAGTGCTTAATTACCCCAAAATTAATGCATAATGGACTATGAAGCATCCCTGTTATTATCTTTACCTCTGCTGAACATGAGTCAGAGATCTGGAGGTAGATACTTGTTGCACATCCTGTGATGACGATGATCACGGTGACACGGGGCTCGTTGCTGCAGGGCAGCGTTTTCCTCAGTCTACTGCTCTCCCTAGAAATCCTCAAAGGAACATTTCAGTGCTGGAGGCATTTGGGAAAAAAAAAAAGGAAGTGTATGAGACACAGGTAGCTTCCAGCTGGCTCTCCAGCACCCATAAACCTCTTATTTCCAAGCTGAGTCACTGCAGATATAACAGAGGAATGAGATGTTGAGCCCATTAGAAATTCCCGTTTTCTTGCTCACAGCTAAGATCAAGGGAAAGCTGTGCCTCTGACACTGCTCTGAGTCATAATGGCTTCAGGATTCCCTCCCAGGGCTCAGGAATCATTTCCCTGAATCGCTAATGCTGAATTTTAATTCCTTTAATTCATATACCTCTTCCATGAGGAAGATGTGCCAGAGGCTCCTTCTCTTTGCCAGTGACTTCAGCACCAGCTGCCTCCTTTATTTCTCTCTTGCTACCAGAAGCAGTGAGACAAAACCAAAGCACTACTTGTTGCTTGTTTTGGTGACCTCCACGATCCCCTTTGCTGCACTGACAGCCAAGCAGCTCTGTTTATTTTTTGCACATCCTTAAAACACGCCAACAACTTCAAGAATGACAGAAAACAACATTCCAAATTGTATCAGGCTTTAGATTACAACATTCTATGCTTATGTTTATTGCCTATGTTTATTTTTATTTAGAAAATAATGTACTTGCTGGGTTTGATTGAGCCAAACTGAGCATTAATTTATCTTTTCTCTCACTAGTGTAGGAGCTACTTGATGGCATCTGGTCAATGTGCAATTAGGAGGCTGCACTGACTGCTATTCTTATTGGAAGCAATTAATTTGGTAAATTTATTAAATTTTCATTTCTAATAAGTTTCCAGGCAACACACCCTTTTTGTCCGTTTTTCCTCAGATTCTCTGGGAACTTTAATTAAAAAGGAATTCCCTGCACTCGTTTTGTTTGGCACTTGTTGCACTTACAGGCCCTGCAAGCAAAGAGTTTTTCAAGACACAGAACCAGCTGATTTTGATGTGATCCATTTCTCCTCTCTCCGGGATCCCACAATGGTTTGGGTTGGAAGGGACCTTCAAGACCATCCCATTCCACCCTCTGCCTTGGAATAGTGGAAGGTGTCCCTGCCCATGGCAGGGGGGTGGAACTGGATGAGCTTTAAGATCTTTTCCAACCCAAACCATCCTGGGATTCTATGATTCTATTCTATACGTGCTGAGACTAAGACTGAAGTGAGATTTTTTTTTTTTTACCCACCAAGTCTGTCATCCTGAATGCACATAAATTCTGAACAATTAGTTACTTCAGTAGGATATGTTATGAATGTCTGGGAGTGGCAGGCACAAAGGAATAGTATATAGATGCTGAATAACACTGCATCATTTACTGGATTCTGCCATAACCAGGAATCCGGGAAAAAGGCAGTAAATGAGCTTTAAAAAAAAGAAGTCCTGCTGAAAATAAACTCTTTTGTGGTTAAAAACCAGCCAGTTGGAACTGAAAGAGTGTTTTCTTAGGGTGGCAGAACAGTTGGAAAAGTTGTTGGATTATTTTTGGCAGTGGCCAGCACGTTATAGCTCTGTCATTACTGGTACTAAACCCTCCAGAGTTCACTGAAAGGGTTAGTACTTCACTATTCCTGCAAAAATACAGCACACTCCATCTGCAGCACGAAGCTTTGGATTTTGGAGCTCTGATTGACCTTCCTGCCACATTGACATCCCTGTAACTATCTCAGCTCCCAAATACAGCAACACACAGGTAGGGGAGAACCTGAGCATGACCCACAGACGGCGGCAAATCCAGGGTGGCCAAATCAGTGCACAGGGTGTTGCACAACCACACAGTGAGAGCTCACAGAGCGAATCCCCTGCCCTGCACTAATGGAAACAGGCTGGGCAGATTTCAGTTGGGGTTTTAAACACCAAGCAGCCTGTGTGGGGTGTTGGTAAGAGCCAAACCCAGTGGCTGCCTTTGCTGGCAGCCCCCTGTCCCGAGGACAGACACTGTGCAGGTGTAAAATGGATCCAGCTCATGCTTTGGCAGTAGCAGCCTGTTGTCCTTAGCCAATGCACTTCAATCTCCACACTGAATCCAGAAGGATTTCTGCAGTACAGGAGCACCTTATACAACCTGTATTTACCTTATTAAATGGAACAGATAAGCTATTTAATACGTAAGATTAATAAAATACTATTTCTATCCCTTTCAGTGGCACTCACGAATTTACAATCAGAAATGTACTTTGCTCAGAAAGTGTCAGTGTGCTGGGTTTAATTGGTGAAGAAAATAATGGTTTTCTTTTAGCTGGGGTCTATATGACCATTCACAGTGCAGTAATTAAGATTGGAGCTATTTCTGCCCTTACAGTAGCAAGATGACAAACATTTATATAAATGCCTTCGTGTGTCTGCAAGTTTTGTATCTTCAATTCCGCTCAAATATCAGCCACAATCAGGCAATTCTTTGCCAATAACTGGCAATCTGTGGTTCTCCCCCTGAATTTGATTGTAAGCAGATTTGTCTCCCAGACACAGATGCTGGGGCTGTGAGCCCTCGTGTGTCCCTCTGTGCAGGCAGAGCTCAGGCAGTGCCACCAGCAGGTACTGCTGCACCACACGGGTTTGGAGAGCCTGGAAGGTGTCTGAGAGGGGTGGGAAGCAGTGGATTGTTAGGTCTGGTAAAGGTGCTGAATAAAGGCAGTTCTCTGCAAGGTCTGGAACTACTTTATACAAGCTCTTTACTGCAGGGAAAAGACACAGCTCAGAGAGCCAAGCTAGTGGGTTTGTCCCTGTCCTCCTGCTGTCAAGTGGGGAATGGTGCTGAAAACACTGATTTTCTGGCTGATTATTGAAACAAATACTTCTGCTTCTAGTGAAACACAGCATAAGGAACTGCCAGGCTCAGCTCTGCAGCCCAGGGCCCGATGGCATGCTGCAGCCCAGCCCAGCTCAGCTCTGGATGAAATAAGGACCTTGCTGGGGGAGCAGTTCTTTGTGCAGTACACTCCGAGGTAAGCACAGCACTCACCCTGCTCCCAGCAGGCTCAGACCACCCATGACCACTCTCACCCAGCAGCTACACCAGAGGAAGTGTTTAAATGACACTTGACCACCATAACAGTGGGGTTTAGTACAGAGGGTTTGTAATTTTGGCATCAAAATGCCTTTGTGGCCAATGTCACCCACAGACATCCGAGTACCACCAGCACCAGAGCTGGCAGTTGCTCCTCTCCCTGCAAGTTCAGGTGGCTGCACTTGGCATCCACTGTGAGCATCTCTAAAAAGCACCATGAAAGGGTTTAGTAACTAAATATGTGGCAAAGTTTAGATACAGAATCATGAAATGGTTTGGAAGGGACCTTAAAGCTCATCTCGTTCCACCCCCTGCCATGGGCCGGGACACCTTCCACTAGACCAGGCTGCTCAGAGCCCCTTTCAACATCTCAAAATACCTTTAAAATACCTGTATGTGCCAGCAAAAAAGTCCACAACCCTCACAGCCTAAGGCACACCTATTCTTTAAATCTTATCTTGCTTGTGTTGTCATCAAGTCTTGTCCACTTTCTATTCTCCACTAACTAAATAATTGATAAAAAGATTCAACTTTGAATCTTCAGGAAAACTACCACATATCATAAATACATTCTGTCTGTGTTTGGTCCACACTCCACAGAATGTTCTACTACAAGGAGAGGAAATACAAGGCAATTAAAAAAAAGGAAAAGGCAGGCAGGAGATATTTTTCTGCTTTTGTGTTAATGGCCTTAAAGCAAAAATGTCAACACATGCAACACAAGCAACCTGGAGAAGGGACATCAATGTAGCTGAATTTTAGAGCAGCAAATCTTGTACAGCACAAAACCAGAACCAGCTCTTTGCTGACATTGCAACATCTCTTTCTTATAGAAGGAAACAATAAAAAAGGGGTTTATGTATAAACACAATAGGTTGAGGCTGCTATTGCCATGGCTAAATTGTGCCTGGATTTTGTTCTGCAAACCTTTTCCATTACCATTTCTGTCAGGAAAGCTAACTCCTTCGAGATGTAATGAACCATCTGATTTTAATTTGGTTGTAGAACAAGGGGTTACTCTCTGGATCGTGCACAGCCAAGCTGTGAGCTACACCCAGCTCTGTTTCCTTATACAGATGATGATGCTGACTGCTCCAGCTCGAGCAGCACGTGGGAAAGCAGCAACTCTCAGCCCTGCTTTAAGCAAATTAAAGCAGCTTTGGATTTTCCCTGTGACAAAGATTTGACTCTCCTCATCATTGTTTTGCCCTCAGTTCCTCCAGCCCAGCTGTTGCACAGACAAGTGCTCACGTGGCTTTTGGCCATTCTCTTTATTCCTCCCCTTGTTGCAGGGACTGCACCTCCACCCTCCTCAGTCACCACCTTCACTTGGTATCTCCTGCTCATTTCCTAAATGTTTGCCCAGCCCTGCACAAACCCTGCTAGTTTATGTCATTTCAGCTCCTGTCTGAGATAAGACACACAAGATCCTATGGGACATCTTAGGGTTATCCTGCATTTTTTACAGGATTGTTCTCAGGCAAAGCTAAAACCCTGGTTGAGTTCCTTTAGTGCTGCTTGGGATTCTCGTCTGAGAAAGCTGAACAGAGAGGGGGGAACTGCTACAATAATTGACCAACACCCAGAAAAAACATTAAGACATGCTGGGAAATCAGGGCATGAACTGCAGAGCCCGATTCCTCTTGTACAAAACCCTGTTTGTCCAGTGGACACGGGGCCTCCTGCCTGCTGGCCGGACACGGCGGAGCTCGGGGCCAGCTGAGACATGTCAGGAAAACAAGGCAAAGAGACGGGGAGGAGCCTTGCTTGGGCTTTTTCTGTTTATACCCCGTCTCTGCTTATTAAGTCTTCACAGAGGAAACACAATGTCTGCCCTTCACTGCAATTTTCAGAGCATTTTTGAATGTCTCTTGTTCCCAACACGTGGCTGAATTAGTCAGCACATGCTAGTTGCCCAACGAGGTGTTACTGCTGCTGCTCTCCCAGCATAAAACGGGTCTTAGCAAAGGTTTAGACATTTGGATTGCACTTTTCCACACCCAAACAGATGTGCATATCCCCTGGATGGAAGGAGGACTAGCACTGGCAGTGCATCTGCTCTGCAGGGAGATTTGAGGAGGTTCTTGCTGCTGGCATTCTGAAAAAAGGCAGGTGCTTCCCTCCAGAATTCCCACTACTATGGCCACAATGGCTTTAGCTGTGCTGTACCTAAGATGCCAATGCAGAGGTAGCTTGGCATCCACAGTGCTTCCATGTAATACCCATATTTGTCTTTAAATACGGAAAAATCCCACCTGCCTTTGTGGCATGGATACCTGAGCTCTTTGGGGAGGGAGCCCGGGCTTTATCTGCCCTGACTCAGCCATGTGGCGTGTCCTGAAAGGAGAGATGGGAAAGCTGGAAGCTGCTGGAGGCTGCTGAGCCAGCCAGTGGTGGGGCCTGACCACACGACAGGTGAGTGTGGCTGCTGAGGGTGTGATAATGGCACGAGGTACTGACTCGGTGGCCCCACACCCCCAAGGACACCTCTGCAGACAAGTTTAGGGAATGGACAGCTGGTTTAGGCTGGTTTAGCTTCTAGTTTCACTCCTCTGCAGGGTATTTGCAGCCAAGAGACCAGCCCTGGCCAAAAAGGTTGATGTGAAAATCACTGGAGGTTTGACTCCTGGGAACATGCTGTCGCCATATGGTCTCCACATTAATAACACCAAACAAGTGCTTCATAAACAGTGCTCTAATAACAAATACCAGAGGAATTAATAATAATCTAGCTATTATTTTCTAATGTTCTCGCTTTATTAAGAACATTTATGCTGTCTGAATGAGCTCTTCCGGAAGAACAACATCTGGCACCCACATGAATACCTGATGAAATCCGTATGATCCTGGGTATCTTATAAATTTATGGCCAGCGACGGCAGCGGTTTGTGCCCACATGGCCCCCAGTAACAGTGCCTTTCTCTCTCGTTCTAGGTGCATAACGTAATGTCCATGCTGTACTACACTCTGATTGTAGCTTTTTTGATCGGCACACAGGCAGCTCCAAAGTCAGAGGACAATGCTCCCCTGGAGTATCCCGCAGAACGCTCCCTGCTCAATGCCCACCGGAGCAACAGGCACCCCATCCCCGAGGCAGCCCCACAGACAGCCCACGGCCACGCTGCTTGGAGCGCCGGCAGGAGAGAAGCCATAAACATCACGGTGGACCCCAAAATCTTTAAGAAGAGGCGTTTCCGCTCTCCCCGGGTGCTGTTCAGCACGGAGCCCCCGCCCGTGGCAGGGCAAGGACAGGGTGTGGGATTCCTCGGGTCCCTCAACAGGACTGCCAGGACCAAGAGGTCCACGCACCCCGTGCTGCACCGGGGGGAGTTCTCGGTGTGCGACAGCGTCAGCATGTGGGTCGGGGACAAAACCACAGCCACCGACATTAAAGGCAAAGAGGTGACGGTGCTGGGAGAGGTCAACATCAACAACAACGTCTTCAAGCAGTACTTTTTCGAGACCAAGTGCAGGGACCCCAAGCCGGTGTCGGGCGGGTGCCGCGGGATCGACGCCAAGCACTGGAACTCGTACTGCACCACCACCCACACCTTCGTCAAGGCCCTGACCATGGAGGGCAAACAGGCGGCCTGGAGGTTCATCCGCATCGACACGGCCTGTGTGTGTGTGCTCAGCAGGAAATCAGGGAGACCCTGAGCGGGGAGCGACGCCCTCCAGCACCCTCCTACCCCCCTACCTCAGTCTGTAAATTATTTTAAGTTATAAAGGACTGCATGGTATATTTATAGTTTATACAGTACAGAAAGAACCTCATTATTTATTAAACTCTTTTGGAAACCTTTTGTGTTTTGGTGATTTATTTACTGGCAGAGCCCCTTCGAAAATACGTTCTCATTCACCCCTACGACTCTGAAATGCTCAAAGGGCCATTGAACAAGCTCTCCACAAAAAGAAGCAGTTTCCACACAGTTTTCACACATATTCCTCTCTTCCACAAGAACATTTTCCTCACAAAACCTGCCAGTTTACTGTAGGTTTGTTTTGAATTGAAGTCTTTTGTTCAAATACCAAGAAACTGAAATAGAACTTTCAAAACTTGCTTCCAGTGTTACTAATTGTCCATAAACATATAATATATAATTAATCATCTTAGTGAACTCCTGGTAGAAACACTAGTTCTTTATTGCCAGATCAATTTCTAAGTAAGACCTTTAGTGCACATTTTAAAACTGCCAAACTATTTCCACTGCAAAAATAATCCATTTTGAATTATTGTGGAACATTTGTCTGCACAAGAATAGAATCTAGAAGTGTGTATTTTTGTGATAAAACGGTATTTTACAGCCCATTACTTCTGAGCTATATTAGAGTGATGGAATTACAAATGTCAATACACTTAGATAAATTTTAAAAGTTCACGTGGCTTATAATTCAAATTTGATAATTCTCTCAAGCCAGTGGAACCCGAGGCCTGTGATGGGTGTTTCAGTCACTGCACACTGAAAAAAAAAGCTGCAGATTCTCTTGTTTCCTTTGGAAGGGCAGCTGTTCTCCATTGCAGAAACTGTTTCAAAACAAATACCCTCAAGGTTTTTCAGCTTGGTCTCTTCCAAATCCTAGAGGGCAACGCTTTCACCCTTGCCTTCCCTCCTGCTCGGTTCTTTAACGACAAAAGCAGAGCTGACATTTGCTTCCTCCACGTAAGCAGCACAGAAGGGCAGCAGATCTCCAGAGAAAATGCACTGGGGCAAAATGGTGCCGGTGGAATTAACCAAACCCAGGCAAGATGTGCTTCCTGGTGGGAGAACGGCAGTCTGTGTGACGTGCAAGGCACCGAGACCACTCCTGATCACCAGTTTTCAGCCCCCTCTGGTAGGGCAGCAATAGCCCAGTGAGAATGTTTTGCTCTCTGCAGAACAACATGTTTATAATATTTGCAGGAATAGTCAGTTTGGAAGGTCAAGGGGAAGGCAGGCTCCTGACTGCCCTGCACCCTCCAAATAACAACTTTTTCTGGAGCAGGGGGAGGCAAGGAAAGCTGAGGGCACTTGGAGTGCAATCACATAGGAAACAGGTGCCCTGACACAGCAGCAGGACACAAGAGCAGTGGCACCCACCTCCCTGTCATCACAGGAGGGATGGAGGGACAGCAGGGACACAGAGTGTCCTGAAGCAACGAAAAATGTGCAACTGGAGCAGAGTCCCACTGTGCTCTTCAGTGGCCTTAAAGCAACGGACCAAAGAACCAAACCTGCTTTAGATCTGCTCTTTCCCATGCCAGACACAATGGGGCTAGAGAAAAATGGAGCTGCTGCTCACTCAGGACTGCCAGGTTATGGAGACTGACTGTTTTACCACTGGCATAATGGAATTGCAGTTGAAAGTGCCTCCTGAATGCAAACTCCAAACACTTGTAAGACTTGACATTTCTTCAAACAGCCCTGAAACTGGTAACTTCCTTCCTCAGGAAAGATGGAGAGGGACTTTTGACAAGGACATGTCATGATAGGACAAGGATGAAGGGGCTTTAAACTGCCAGAGGGCAGTGTTAGATAGGATATTGGAAAGAAGTTCAATTATGTATTTGAGCTTGACAATCAACTGCTTACCTGAAGATGAAGTGCATTCATTTCTTCTTAAAGTCTGCCTTATAAACATAAAGATTGAAAACAATTATGGCTAAGAAAAAGGACAGCTACTTCATATAAAATAAGATCAGCTACTTCATATAAAATAAGATCAGCTAGAGGGGCTGCTATGGAACAGATTTATTGGAAGAATAGCACAGTCACACACACAGAATGACACAGAATAGTTGGAAGGGACCCACAAGGATCACTAAGTCCAACTCTTAAGTTGGATCCCATGTGGGGATCGAACCTATTGCAACAATCTGAAATTCTTTTTGGACTCTGAGGAAAGGAAAGCAAGATCCTTATGTTTGAAAAGCAAATCAGACCAGTTTAGTTTCACCTTTAGCCAAATGCCACACGCCTGACACCCACAATATCACTCCTGCTCAGTTGGTCTGACTAAGCAGCACAGGTTAAATTTTGCCTGGAGGAAAACAGATCAGTCTCTAGAAGGATGAAGGTGTGGATCATAATCAGTTTCCATCTCCCAACACGGGACTCATCCTCTCGTCACTGCTGTTGGTTTGTTGGGTTTTTTTGTCGAGGGGGGCTGGGGGAGGGGAATGACAACGACGTACGCCTGAGATCCCACTGGTTATTCAGTCATTCCGACTGCTGAGGGGATGCCAAAAGCCTGGAATGCCAGAAATCCCATTCTAACGCCTAGACCTGTAATCAGGTTGCACTTCACTGGGCCTTGCCTTGACTATTTTCACCTCAGCTGGAGCACAGACAGGAAATGTTGACACTGATGGAGAGATGGTTTACATAACAGTCGTGCTTTCCCTCCCCCTTTCCTTTCATCCCTTACAAGACACTGCTGCTCCACTCTCTAATCCCTTGTTCAAACATGCAATTAAAGAGAAGCCACACCCTTGCCAGCTCTCCTTTAGTAGGCAACACCTTTCAGGAGAGCGATTACAACCGCTCAGGGAATTTACGTGCAGGGCTTGGAATCACTGTGTGTTGTATTTTCACTTTTCTCAGTCTGTCTTCCTGAGGTATTCTTTGCTCTGGACAAGTCAGCTTCTCTGTGCCTGCAAAAAAACTGTTCTGATATGGCATCTCTGGTGTGATATGAGACACTGGACCTGACATGCAACCTTGAATCCCAGCACTTGGTCAGTAAAAGCATTGAGGATTGTACACTGACACTTCAGTATCACCCTTCAACCAAGCTGCTTTTTTATGAGGTGAAAAGAAATCAGCAAAATCTAAGGATGAATGTAGCCCAAAGCAGGACAAAATCTGGAATAATCATTACACAGCAGTTTAATACACAGAGAAAACAATCCATCAGAACACCTGGGCACAGGGCTGAAACTAAGAAAATACAAGACAGAACTATCCAGCTTCCAAGCTCACCAGGAGACAGTATGCATTGGTTTTAGACAGCATAAGGGAATCATGACAGGGTCAACATCTCATTAGAAAAATGGATATTTCTTTGGTTTGGTTGGTGTTAGAGAGCAAATCAGCTCCATTGTGGTTCAAAGACATGGTGGCATTACCTGCACACCTTGGTGCTGATGCTCAGAGATGGGCTTTCCTCAGAAAGGGCTTTACAGGTTGAGGTCTGGCTTGAGCATTCCTAATTTCTGCAGGACAGAGTTATCTGACCAGAGGATCACCTCTTTCCTGTGTGCCCAGTTTTACAGCAGATCCCAGGCATTGGCCTCGGAATACCAGATAAAATATTGAGTCCTTATCCTCCCAGTGACAACTGTTCCTGCAAGGATTATTTTTACTCTAACAATTTAGTAAGCACTTCCTCAGTGGTCTTTGAGTTTTCCTTCATGTCCTTCCAGACTTCAAACAGCACCAAATACTTCCCGATGGAATCGTAAACTCACACATTTTGGAGGATTTCCCTAAACTCTCTAAGACATGAAGAGGAATGATGAGGCTGCCAAGTTTTACTGGGCATCTTTGCTGTTTGAGTGGTGGGGACACTACAGTCTGACTGCAATTCAACTCACTGGGGTGGGAGTAGGAGGTTCTTCCATTGTGTTTCTGCCAAACTGTTCTGGAGGACGGATTTTTCTTGCTTTACACCAAAAGGAAAAAAACCCCCTCAAAACTGCTCATGTGTCACACAGAGAGATGGATAAATGCTTTAAATGCAAACGGCCTTTTCTTTTGAAGCACTACATAGAATATTGCCAGCCAGTTACAGCACAAACCCCACCAGACCTTCTCTGCAAACTGGAGCTTCGCTTCACCCTCAGATTCCGTGACTGTGTGAAGGCTCCTCCTGCCTGCAAAAGACAAGCCTGTACTGAGTGCACTGACTCACGGATTGTCTCTTTTTTTATCGCCCCAATTTACATAATCCAGCACACACAGTGGCCCCCCGGAGGCATTTAGCAAGATCTTGCCCTTAAGGTTGTGATCCAAGGGGTGATGGTTGGAGAAATGAATCACCCAGCTGTAAAGCTCTGCAGCAACATCCAGCCCAGGTAACACCTTCAGCCTCAGATGAACAGGGCACAGATGCTCGTGGCATCTCCACCAAAAACACATCTGCTGCTGTTACTGATCAGATGTATCCTATGGGGATTTTGTTCTGTTTCCCTTTTTCCTCTTGAATCATTTGATTTGGTTGGATTCCAGTTCTACTGCTCAGAGTCCAACTCTGAGAACAAGTTAAGCTGTGGAAGGAAGGAAGGAGAGTGCACAATCCCAATTCCCTTGAGAGAGGCCTATTAAGCAATAAATAACAAGCCTTTTATTACAGGTTCTAATTAAAACAGAACTTGTCTGATTTAGGAATTAAAACTGTGCACTCATTCCAAAATTTGGTTTGATGTGTCGCAGTAACACTCAAGCTCTGTTCATTCTCTTTTTGTATTGGTGATGCACAGGAAGGAAAGGGAAGAGGAAACTGTTCATGTCACCAGCTCCAAAGGATTGCTTTGGCTGTAGGTTCTTCACACAGTCTGGAACTCAAATTTCTCAAAACATGTGCATTCCAAGCCTTTAAACACCATGAGATGACATTTTAAGTGGGGTGGAATGTGCTGATCATAGGAAAGAGCTGCTCAACAGGTAAATAACAGATGAGTGTATTCAATTTGCTAAACA
>JAWWLV010000082.1:1997450-2034196 GCA_035041135.1 Platyrinchus mystaceus
GCCCTTCATGTGCACATCAACTCCAGCTCCTGCATCTGTGATTCATCAGAGAACCACAGAATGGGTTGGGTTGGAAGGGACCTTAAAGCTCATCTTGTTCCACCCCCTGCCACGGGCAGGGACACCTTCCACTGTCCCAGGTTGCTCCAAGCCCTGTCCAACCTGGCCTTGGACACTTGCAGGGATGGGGCAGCAACAGATTCTCTGGGCAACCTGTGCCAGGGCCTCCCCACCCTCACAGGGAATAGTTTCTTCCAAATATCCAATCTAAACCTACTCTCAGTTTGAAGAGTAGGTTTGTCCTGTCACTCCAGGCCCTCCCAAATAGTCTCTCCCCGTGTTTCTTGTCCGCTCCCTTCAGGTACTGAAAGGCCACAGTTGGGTCACCCTGAAGCTTGTCCTCTCCAGGCTGAACAACCCCAATTCTCTCAGCCTTTCCTCCCAGCAGAGCTGCTCCATCCCTCTGATCATCCTGGTGGTCCCCTTTGGACTCTCTCCAGCAGCTCCACATCCTTCCTGTGCTGGACCCCCAGAGCTGGAGGCAGCTCTGCAGGTGGGGTCTCACCTGAGGGGGCAGAGGGGCAGAATCACCTCCCTGGATTATGCCTGCTGTAGAAATCAAGTAGTTTACAGGATTCTGGGTAATATTACACCCTTGCAATGCTTTTTCTGAGAAGCAGCTCTCAGAGATAGGCCAGAGTTTGAGCACAGCAAATTCTGGACAGTCCTAAAAAGAGAAAACCAGCCCAGTGCAGTTGTCAGGGCATCCAACCAGCTCTCAGCAGCCTCGGATAAGCCTTGCAAACTGATCTTGCATGCAAGTGCCTGATGCAAAGCAAGTAAATATATTAAAAAAAAATTAAAAAGCATGGGAGGAAACAAAGGAGCAGACTATTTGACCAGACAGTTGGACAAGCACAGTCCCTTCTGTCCTCCTTTGTATTCCAGGGAGCAATTCCTGAGCTGCATTCTGAGACAGAGGCAGAGTTGCCAGGCCCAGCATTCCGGCAATTATTCAGTGGAAATGGAAACAGCAACACAGATGCCAAAGGTATGATGCAAATTTCATTGTCCCTGTAAGAATGGGACTCCAGTGTGGGTTTGGGGCTGTTTGCTTGGAATTTAAAATCACTTGTAGGTCCACGGAAACTAAACATTTAAGTCAGGGAATAAGATTTTTTTTTTTTAAGGGAGGTCCTCATCATTCCCTGGCTGATGCTTCCCTGAAGGGAGATTTTGAACCTTGAATTTGAGCTTATCATGCACAGAAACAGCTGAGAAGCAGGGAGCAGGTAGGACAAGGGGGGAATGGCTTTAAACAGCCAGAAGGCAGGGTTAGATTGGATATCAGGGGTGAATTGTTCCCTGTGAGGGTGGGGAGGCCCTGGCACAGGTTGCCCAGAGAAGCTGTGGCTGCCCCACCCCTGGAAGTGTCCAAGGCCAAGTTGGACAAGACTTGGAGCAATGTGGGACAGTGGAAGGTGTCCCTGCCCATGGCAGAGGGTGGAACTCGATGATCTTTAAGGTCCCTTCCAACTCAAACCGTTCTATAATATTATTCTATGAAATCCAAACAATCCTCTGCAGAGCTAAGAAACACACATAGGAGTTTTGCTGTTCATAAAGCATAAAACTGGAAAAACTGTAGGTTTCAACCACTTAGAAAACACCAAAAATAAAACCCAATATTGTTCTTTCCTGATGTCTCAAAGGTCAATGAGTAACCAGAGGAGGATTTGGAAGATGGAAAAACAGAGGAAGGGTAGGTCAAACCTGGAAGGAGAATGGTAAAGTTTAGATCTGTACAGACACATAAATATTTCAGTTCTCAAATCAGTTTAGGGATGATCTTCATGGGAATAAAAAAACTCATGTTTTCTTGTAGTAGTTGAAATTAAGCAGGACTTGCTCAACCAAGTTTCTTATCGATCTGTCATTACAAATACAGGTAATTCCATATGTTTAGAAGTATCTGAATACCCAGTGCTACTTCCTTCAAAAGTTTCCCAGCCTGGTCTGCAATGGGAAAATAACCAAAAGCAAATAGTTTTTGCCCCAGGATCTGCATAATTGTAAATCTAACTGTAAAAAAATTTCCAGGCTAGAAAGCTGTTACAAATATCCATATGCTTGTTTTGTCTAATATATAATGTGTAAGAACCTCGAGGGGGAAAGGACACTTTGATAATAGAAGGGTCTTTAAGATATAAAGCAATAAAATCCATGGATTTTGAATCTGGACATGTTCAAGTATAGAAATTACACTTTTCCCAGCAAACACAACTAACTAGTACAGCTCATGGAATAATGTTGTGAATGGTGGTACACGTGAAATTTTCCTTCACAATTTGATAATCCTGTTGAGAAAAATATTATGAGTTTCTTGTTTCCTTTATTATTCTGATTCATTCCAAATAGCCCATTAAATGAATATATTAATCAATCACCTTTGTGCTTTTCCGCCAAAATCTCTTAATGGACCGACAACCTGGAAACCACAGATATGACTGCGATAAATGCCAGGGCTGCCGAGCCGCGGATTAGCAGGGACAGGCAGAGAAATGAGGTGGAACGAGCCAGGTTGGTGTTTCTGGGGCGATAAAAGCGCCGCGCTGGAGGCAGAGCCGCTCTCTGCAATGCGGGGCTGCCGCCACCAGAGGGCGCTGCCGCCCGCGGAACGGGCCGGGAATCCTCCTGGAATCCTGGAATAACCTGAGCTGGATCGGCCGGGAATCCTCATGGAATCCTGGGATAACCTGAGCTGGATCGGCCAGTCCAACCCCCGGCCCTTCACGGGACACCCCAAAATCCCACCCTGTCCCTGAGAGCGTTGTCCAAACGCTCCTGGAGCTCTGGCAGCCTTCATGCTGTGCCCACTGCCCTGGGGAGCCTGTGCAGTGCCAACCACCCTCTGGGGGAAGAACCTTTTCCCAATATTCAGCCTAACCCTCCCCTGGCACAGCTCCAGCCATTCCCTGGGTCCTGTCACTGCTCACAGAGAGCAGAGTTTGGATGATGCCCTCAGGCACCTGGTGTGACTCTTGGGCCATGATGGGCCTGTGCGGGGCCACGAGCTGGACTGGATGATCCTTGTGGGTCCCTTCCAACTGGGCATATTCCATGATTCTGTGATATTGTGAAGTCGTTTATGAAGACACTGAACAGCACTGGCCCTAAAGGGGAGCCTGCAGGACCCCACTGGTGACTTTTTGCCAGCCTGATGTAAGCCCTGTGCCCTGGGCAGCCCTGTGTGATCCCTGGGGCAGTGCAGGAGGAAGAGGCGAAGGGACTCCCAGAGATGCCAAGAACCAGGTGCTGAAAAGCAGCATATTGGAATTCATTCACTGCAAGAATTAGGTGGGAAGGAGACCTACTACTTATGAAAGCTGAATGCTCCACTCCTAAACTTTAAGATACAATTAGCACGAAGACTACCAGAGAAGCCTGATAAAAGACTTTTCAAAACCTATGTTGCCATCATAACCCAACACAGAACTCCTCACTCCTCCTTTTTTCATTGCTTCAAATCTATCAGGGGATAATGAAGTCTTTGGCTACTTGTTTGATGCATCTCATTGTCATGAAGTTATTTTGTCTATTCAAATGCATTCACTTTTTTTGTGATTTTTAGAAGGGATCAAGGTCAACACTATTTGCATCACTGAAGCAAAAAAAGGAATTGTAAGGTTTTACTTTGAGTCATAAGGTAGAGTGAAAGTTTCTTTAAAAAAAAACCCAACTAATAAAGTGTTTTTCATTACAAATGAAATGAGAGATTCTTAATTAAAGTCTTCCACCGCAATTCAAATAAACTATATGGGATGATTTTCCCAAAATGCTGCCAGGCTTTAACGCAGCTGAAAATAAACAGCAAAGTGAGGGAAAATGGAAACCGCCTCCAACATCCTTTGGTATTTCTGCATCATTAGATGGTTGTAGTTGGAAATAACAACACCAAGCATCTTTTCCTACGCCTTTTTGCGTGGTTTCCATACACATCTCGGGGAAAACTGATTCTAAATATGAGAACAATATGAATAGGTAACACTGTGGAGTTACTAAAGCAGGAAATAAGTGCTTTGTTAATTAAATATTGAGAGGAAATGTTTAATACAGAAACCCTACGTTTCCACAGACTCAGCCTTACCTTGAGCTCTTCTGTCAAAGCCCCACAGGCAGCTTTGGACTCAAGAGTTCCTGAAGACTCCAAAGGAAAACAGCAGCTGGAAAAAAAAAAAAAATCACAAGAGGAGAAAGCTGTAAGATCTTGGTGGCAGAGTCAGCATTTTGGGTCAAATCTAGAGAATAGGGTGAAAGCATTAGTGATTGGAAAATTAACTTTAGGGGCCCTTAGTTTTACGAGCGCGAGATAATTTTAAGCAGAACGGACATCAAATCCTCGGTGCCGCTCGCGATTTTGCGGGCGGCATCTGCAGCATTTCGAGCGTCACTCGGCGCCCCTGGGACACACGGGATGCCCGGAGGGACCCGCCGAGCCGGGCGGGCAGAGCCCCCCCTGCTCCCCGGCCCCGCCCGCGGCTGCGGGAACCCCCGGGCACAAAGTCCGCCCCGGGGCGGGCCCAGGTCGGCGGATCCGCCCGGGCAGCCCCGCCCGTCCCGCACCTGCCCCCGGTGCCGCCCCGCAGGAGAGTCGGGGCCGATCCGCCTCGGGAGCTGCTGCCGGAGCCGGCCCCGCCATGGGCGCGGGGCGCGGGGGGATGCGCTGCATCAAGATCCTGCTCTTCATCTTCAACCTGACCTTCTGGGTGAGCGCCGGGCCGAGCGGGGCCGGGCGGGGCCGGGGGGCACCTGCTGCGGGAGCCTCGGGGGTGCCGGGGGAGAGGGTGGGCGGCTCGGGTGCGGGGGGTCCCTCCGAGGAGCTGAGCTGAGCTGCCCGGAGCGGTGACAGCGCTCGGCCAGCGCTCCCGGCTTCTGCTCCCATGGAGACGCGGCTCTTCCTGGGGAAGTACCGATCTGATGCGAAATGACATCGCGGGGAAAAGGCAGCCTCTGCCTTAAACTGATAATTTAAAGTAGTGGCCATTTCCCCGGCAACCGGAGAGCTGCGGGAGGAGGCGGGGAGAGGTTCTCCCAGCACCGCGGGCACCGGAACATTTCACAGCATCCCAGCGGGTTTTACTCCTGTCATTTCAAATAGCGGGCAAGCAGCTGCTACGTTTACAAGTTCGTCCTTAGAGAAAGTCCTCACATCATTCCCAAGAAATTTAGGGAATGCTGTGCCCGTTCTCTCCTCATTGCACCTTTTCAATAGTGTCACAGTTCCACAGCACAGCTGAATTCACGCTTTCTTTTCTCTTTCACTTTCCCTCACGCTCTGTCCTCCCTTCAGCTTTCCAGTTTTTCACGCTGGAAAACAATCAGCAATGTCATCTTCTTAAATGTCTTTTTCTTTCCTTCTGATTCACTGGGTTCTTTTAAAAGAAGTCACAAAGTAATCCTGTTCAGCCTCTCTGGAGCAAGCAGTTTTGGGCTTTTGTCTCCTTTATGCTTGAAGCACAGTTAAAGCCAATGCTGTCCCCTCTTGGTGACAGCGCTGGGCGCTCCGGGGACACAGTGCTGCTGTGCTCGAGCTGGAGGGGCAGAGTGATGCTGCCCAGCTGCAGCTGCGAGGCAGCAGAAGGACAAAGCTCTGTGTTATTTGTTTCTCAAAAGCGACAACTACTGTGTTTTGTTATCCTGCCTTTTCGCTGGGATGGAAGGAACCATCTCCTCAGCTGGCTGGGGCATTCATCCCAAACTGCCAGCCTAAAGCTGAGCCCCTGCCTGCCAGGAAGGAGGTCCCCATGATGTGACAGGGTGGCAGGGGACCCTCACGCTCCGCTAGGACATGTCTGTGAGGAAAGCCATGATCCCACGCTCTCCAGCTGTACACTCGCCTGGTTTCCTGGCTGGTGGAGATTATGGCACATGGATCAAGTGCCAGGCAATGCAGGGCAGGTTAGAAATGCACCACCCCAGGCTGCCACGGCCATGGGAAGCAGTGGGTGTTTGGGAGCCTTGTCCAGGTTGTGCAGGAGCTACAGATCGAGGCTCTGGGCCTCCATCAGCGCGGCAACAGGACACTGTGCCTGATCCTGTGGGATCCTGTCTGCCAGGATACCCACTGCTGCCTGGGAGGCTGACAATTAGTTTGGCCTGTGGTGGGGCTGAGACCACTGACTGTAGATTTTTGCCCTTAAACAACATGCTGTGACACTCCCTTGTGACCTGGTCTTGTTTGCATTAACAGGAATTTTTCCTTCCATTTGACAGCATCCATCACCAGTTTGTAATTTCTGTGTTCCAAGATGTTTTATGTGTAACAAACAATCCTTTTACCTCCTGGTTCAGCTGGGGGTCTCCTGCCCGATTCCATTCCCTGCAGCAGCTCAGGCCAAGTTTTGATGCCTAAATGACCTACCAGGTCTCACAGCCACTACTGAGTTCAGAAGCACCACTACACTGAAGAGCTCAAACAAAGCAACACACTGCCCTAAAACAGGAATTTGTTGTTATCAGACGCTGAATTTTGTGGTGGGGGGTTTTCAGGAAAGCACAGGTGCCAGTGCCACCTCTGTGCTGCTCTGCAGCCGTTTGTGCAGTGCTGACTGCTCTGTTTGTGTTGCAGCTGGCGGGACTGGCTGTCATTGCCTTCGGGCTGTGGCTGCGCTTCGGTGGGGCGATGGCAGACTTTGCTACAGACAAAAAGTCCCCGGAGTATTTCTTCCTGGGTAAGTTCCAGTGCGTGGGAGGACACAGCTTTCAGCCCTGGCTTCATCCTGGGGCAGGTGATGCACTGAATTCTATGAAGGTCAATAATTCCTGGCCTGAACTGCCCAAAACTGGGCATTCTGTGTGTGCCATGTGCGTGGTGGCTTTTGACTTTTCTCTGCCTGGCATCCACTTCCTTAGTCCAAACTAATCTCTTCTCTTGGATTTGATCCAGTCCTCACGTATCCTAAGTGAATTGTGCTAATACTCTCAGAATAGAAGGTGAGACAGGTCAGAGACTCGTGGGGTTCAGCAATATATCCTTCCTTCTGTGCAGCTGCCAGCCAAGAAAACAGCAGGGTCACTTCAGAGTGTTCCCAGTGCCAGTGCAGCAGTAAAACTTTGCTCCCCAGTTCTCCCTGTGTCTGCTCAGGGAGAACTGGTGAGCACTGGTGTTACTTCATTCACACAGGCCTCAGTGTGACTGAAGTACCAGAGCAAATCCTTCCACTAATGAAAAGTCAAACTACCTGGTGCTCAATCATCTCAGGAGCTGTTTGTCCAACCCAGGCAGGAATCAGCTAGTTCCTCAAGTCCACAGATCTGGTATTAGTCAATTCTAATTTTAGCATTTAAGATAATTTTTTTTCTCCCTAGGATTTCCAGGCGGGTTTTCTGGAAATGCCACCTGTGTTACAGACACCCTTAAATAGCAGCTGTCTGGGACTGCCAGCAACTGCATTTCTCTGTCACTGGCAACTGTAACGTGTCTTTACAGCAGAAAAGTCAGGGTTTTTTTTTTCTGTTTAATACATCACCCCTGGAGATTGACTCAGTAAAATCCAGTTGGTGCAAACATTTTTGCCATCTACAAATGCCAAGTGTGAATAAATTCCCAGCCCTGCCTTGTCCATCAAGCCACTCTGACAGGGTGGAAGGACTGGGAGTTGGCCCGAGGTGTCCTGCAGGCAGTGACCCATCACTGCAATATTGTGCAGTTACTTTAAATACCCCGATTCTCTTACTGGAGGCCTTGACTCAGATCCACCACAGTCCCAACCCAAGCTTCTCTAACATATGCAGCTGGCTGTACAGCACTGTGTGAATAGATGGGGAGAATGTGATGTCCAGCAAAGTTTCTGTGTGATTTTGTGAGGCTGAATAAAACCATTCAGACAAAAATGTTGTTTGGGACCTGAGGGTTATTGTAAAATACCCTGTAGCATCTCCACTGACACAGAGAGGCAGGAAGTATGATTTACTTTTTCTCTTCCATCTGAGCTGCTATGACAGCAGCATATTAGATCACCAACTTCATTTCCAGATCCAGATTATACCTGCTGAACTTCCTGTGCTGTGTACTGGAATGGTTCCCTGCCTCATCCACTTATGTTTGTCCCAGGAGAGCAAACAAGACAGAAAGATGTTCTGACCTTCAGAATCAAGTGCTGTTGGTTTGTTGGAAGCCAGAAATTAATACATCCTGTGCTGTGAATAAGCACCACAGTGCAGACTGGAACACACTGTGTAAACAAGATATTCTCTGGTGCATGTGTATTCAAATCTGCTTCCGTCTGAATAGGAATTACAGAAGTTGTTCAAAGCTGTTAATTTTGGGAAGTCCTGGGGTCCCTTCTTGTAAAAGTTTCATCACAGACCATGACACTGAACTCTTGGGCTGCCACATGTATTTATAGAACTGTCTGCTGGAATATGTGACTGCAAGCAGGGGAAGTGCTGAGGAACAGGGCACAGAGATGTTGAGAATTCTTTTAAACTTGCACTTTGGACTGAATTCTAAAGCGAAGGGTTTGCCCTTTTTTGTAATAGGCACTGGACAGAGCAGTCCTGTGAAAGAAAACCAGGGGTTTTTGCTGCCCTCCCTCATTACAAATCATGTTAAATGCTGCTGTGACTTCTGAGCATCTGATGGGGCAGCTGTGCTGGGGCTGTGAACAGTCTGGGACTAAGTGGTAAAAGACCAGTGATAAGTTCAGTTACAGTGAGTTTTGCAGCAGACAAAGCTGCACTTGATGGTCCTGCTGAAGAGCTTTGCCTCTCTAGATTTCAGCTCGAAATCCCCCTTGGCAGTTGTGTGTTGGGCCTTTCTCAGAGTCTGTGGGACTGTTGTTTGTTTGGCTTTGTGTGTTTGCTCTCTAACATGTGTCCTGGGTGACAGCCAGCACTCTGCATAGGAATTCTTAATATGGAACACTGTGCAGCACACAAGGAGCAGCTGCCCTGAGGGCTGAAAGAGAAAGCAGATAGGCAGTATGACTTAAAATGTAAGTATATAGCTAAATATCTAAGAGTAGTTTCTTTATCTCTGTCCCACTGGCTGCTTTTGTGGCTGCCTTGTGATAACCCAAGGCCCTGTGATCACATCAGCTTTGTGCCAGTGCTTGGAACAGTGCAGGTGCAGTCAGAGTTTGCTTTGTAGGCTGAAACACTGTCCAGAATCACCATCTTCTGGAAAACATTTAATTTTCTTTCTTCTAAAGAGCAGCATATTCTGCTCTTTCTGTACCTGGATTGAGCTGCCAGCCCAATCTAACCAGCTTCTCTCTTGTGCTTCCTTGTGATGGCTTTTTTCCTGGACCTGAAATGTTGTTTTAGTTTAAAATAATTGATAATTCTATCCTTGCATTTTCCATTAGGCCAGAATGAGTCTCCTTAAATAGCCTTGCTCTTTACCAGCAGTCCAGCTGCCTTTTCTGCCCCTGGAATAGTTCGGGCCATGACTTGGCAACGAGGCCTGTTCATCTTTTCCAGCCACTGAGATGTTTTTGTTGGTTGGAGAACAGCTTCCAGGCAGCAGTGCTGAGGGCAAGCACATATGTGTTCTTAGTTTTCTGTTGCTTGTGGTTTTGTGTTGGGTGATCCATATTCCCCACTGCAGCCTGCAGTTAAATCCTACAACAGAAAGGGCTGGAATTGGAACTATTTTACCCACACAGTCTCCATCCACTTTACCAGATGTATCTTACAGGCTCCTAAAATTGGACACCCACTGCTTGCAGCTCCCCAGCTTTTGGAGTTTCTGCTACAGGGAGACAATATTTTTATGTTGCTCCATCTCACAGTACAGTTTTTGTGCCTGTGCTTCAAGTGGTGAAGTAAAACTGTAGCTTCCTTGTTTGACTGCAGTTCAGCTCTGGTACAGGTCATATATTCCTCTTGTAGCTGCACTTGAGAGAAAAAAGAATGAAAGAAAAAAGATAATTTCAGCAAAGGTCCATAGCTGGCAGTGACCTCTTTTATCTGAGTTGTCTGTGACACAGACAGATCAGATGGAGAAAAGATCTGTAGAATAAAGGGAATTCCCATGGATTGCTCAACGTTCTTGAGAATCCTGTACCAAGACTCTGGCAAGTGTTTTACTGGGCAGGAAAGTCTGCAACAAATCAGAAGGAAAATGGAGATGCTTCTGTGAACCCAAGGTGTCAGCACTGCTGTCTCACAGTTGGTCCTTAATTAATTGCTTGTAGTAGTGCAGTACAGACCAAGTGCTGCTGAGGACAAGTGGAGAGTTTGTGAAGTAAAAACTAACACAGGGACTTTTTAAGGGTCAGTTCCAGGCCCCATTTCTCCCCTCTCTGCTTTTGGTGGATGAAGAGCAAAGTCTGCTTTGGTTCCTTGGGCAACATGAAGGACAAGCCCTTTGTATCTCTAATAAATGAAGTGCAGAGGATCCCATCACTGCCAGCAACAATAAAAATGAAGTCTATGTACTCAACAAGCCCCATCAGGAATGGTAACAAAACCTGGTGAATGTGAATGAATCAATCTGGGTGACTCTGAGCCCTGAAACTCTGCTTTTCCTGCACAGCCAGAGCTCACAGCCCTTGGGCTGTGTTGTGTTCTCTCTGTCCCAGTTCCATGATCCAGCCTGTGGTCCAGGCATTCATCAGGGCCAAACCAGTTGTGGACAAAAGTTTCAGGGTGGCTGTGGCTTTTTCTTGGGGTCTGTGAGAGCACTGAGTGATCCTTCTGGCTTTGAGAGGTACAGTTAGATGGCACATGCCTTAGGGTATGAAGTCATGTCTGGAGTTGAAGGATATTAGTAGTTTTTCTCCATAGTAGTGGATGCCCATACAAACAGGAGTTGGCCAGCAGTTAAATCCATGTAAACTGCAGTTCTCTGCTCCTGTGCCTCACTTTGTTCTAGTTCTATTCATGTATTTTGGACTCAAGCACTATATCCTTAGTCAACAGTATTTTTTCTCTTAAATCCATAACCTCTCAAACTCCATCAGCCTTTAAAATGAGAGCTGTTGGCAAAGCAGCCTCTCTAAAAGATGCAATACCACCAAGAGGAGCATCGAATGGTCCTGCCATCATGTGAATTGGAGAGTCTTTTAGTCTGTACTTAAGACTTAAGCAGTGAATTTGTCTTTCTCCCTATCATCTTGTGTTCTTCTGCTGTTCAGGAAGAGTGGTTTAGAAAAGGCTGATAGTGGCCCTGAGTGGAAAACAAAACCTGCTGTGCTGGAAATTGGCTTAAAAAATACGACACCACCACTACCAGCCCCTGAGAAAACCTTACTCAAAGTGAAAGTTGTTCTGAAGTCCTCAGTCTCTGTGCTGGATCATAAAACCTCGCAGCAGTTCCTAAAAGCCAGTATTCCCCCTGGCAAAATAAAAGCAAGAATAAAGGCAATTCTGACCAAACAAGCCAATTTAGCCTAATGGAACAATCTGTCCATCTGCCTTGGGTGGTTTTATATTTGCAGTATGCTGGTGTTCAGGAGGCTGCTTTTTCAATTAATCACTTAAGCATGATAATGCACTTTATGCTTTTTGCCTATAAAACTGTGCTCCTGGGTGACTTCTGCCACCCTCCCCTCTCTGCTGTAACTGTCTAAAGCCAGTTCCACCCTGCAGCAGCAGTTGAACCCACAGTTACACCACTTCCTTCCCTGGCACACCCTCTTCTCCTCCCTTGGCTGCCCCATCCCTGGAAGTGTCCAAGGCCAGGTTGGACAGGTTTTGGAGCAACCTGCTCTAGTGGAAGGTGTCCCTGTCCGTGGCAGGGGGTGGAACAAGATGAGTTTTAAGGTCCCTTCCAACCCAAAGCATTCCATGATTCTGTGATTCCTTGCTGGAGCAGCACACTGCACTCAGGGATGCTCAGGCTTTTTTTTTCATACAAACTCTCTTTAAAAGCACCATGCCTGCTCTAGATGCCAGTCTCTAAAGGGGCTTCTGGAAAATAACCAATTATTTGGTTATTTATAAGTATAACCCATTGCATCTCAAGGGAAATGTCCTCTGCTGTTTCACTCTGACAGAGCTGTAAATACATTTGGAATGGGCACTCTTGAAGCCATTTAGAGGAAAGTGTTTTGCCTGCTGGAAAAAAATAAAAGAGCAGCCAAAAAGCTTTTTGGGGTGTGTCAGTTCAAAAGCATCTACAGAGAGGGTTTGGACTGAGCTGGTTCTTATATACAGAGGATTATTCAGGGTGTCCTAATCTAGAGGGGATTGCAGAGAATCACGAGAGGATTTCAGAATGCCAAATGACTGAGTATTACGAGGGCAGATGAAATACAGTATCAACAAAGCAAAGTGACACAAGTGGTAACAGATAATGTAAGCAGAATAAACACTGGCAGACTTTAAATGTGCTGTAACCACACAGGAACATGATCTTAGACTCGCTGTCCGTTGCTCCTGACAACCAACTGCCTTGTTCAGCTGCAGGCAAAAAGGCATCTAAATGTCAGGAATTATTAAGAAAGGAAATGGGAATTCAATTGAAAAATCTTAATGTCGTTTTGTACATCCCCAGTGCACTCGGTGTCCTGAATGCTCTGTGGTTCTGCTCAAAAAGGATGTAATAACACTAGAAAAGGCACTTAGACATTTGACAAGATTATGATCGTTGTGTGCACTTTGAACAACTCCCATATGAGGAAGATTTTCACACTCTTCACATCATTAAATTGTAGAATCCTCTGCCACAGCACTCTGTTCACAGAGTTGTTCAGCCCCAGTTGAGCAGGTGTGTTGGTTCCACCTGATTTCAGTGCAGTTTGGCGTGGGGTGACAGACACTGCCAGAGCCTTTGGTAACAGCTTGGCTTAAGTGAATTTGGGATGTGATTATTTAGGGTTGTGAGGAGCATGTGAGCAAGCCGTGTAACACAGTGTTCTGTGGGAAAGGGGAGGAAGTGGACTGGGATGTTACATTACACTGAGGCTGCTTTTAAATTGAAATTCAGGACTTGTGCATCAGCAGAAGCCTACAAACTGGCTGGTGTCTGTAATGCTTTTGTGGTTCCAGGAGGATTAACCACGAAATCCCTGTTGAATTCACACAAGACATTTATTCCTATATGTCCATTATGCTCACACTAAGGGTATGTTCCAATTCTCCAAAAATCCATCTTCCTTCAGAGGCCTCTGCAGCTTTTCTCCAGTTTTGTAAATGTGTTTTATAGATAAATATACAATGGAAATGTCTAGTAACAAGCCTGTTTCAGAAACAGCCTCTTCTGCCAAGTGCCACACACACAACTGTCCCTGTCTGGCCAGTTATTTCCAACTCCTACGTGTGTTTCTCATATTTTCCAATAGTGTGTCTGTACTACAGGTTCCTTGGTGCTCTCCTGAGGGCTCAAGAGCCTCAGTCCTTCTGTGGAGGAGCACATCAACCTCCTGGACTGGAAGGAATACACAACCTCAGGAAAACCCCTTCAAGTCCTGTCTGGGCCCTCGGGCTCCTGCCATCGCTGCCTCTGGGTCCCTCACCCCAAGAACAGAGCTGCTTGTTTTCTCAGTGGATTATGAACAGTTGGTGGTTTGTTCACTGTTATTTACTCAGCCAAAAAAAAAAAAAGAAAAAAAAGGAGAATTATTTAAAATGGAAAGTGACCATAGCAGCCAGGTAAACAAGAAACTCATGTGAAATAAAGCCAGACAGAGACACTGTGTGTCTGTCTGCTCCTGCTCTTTGCAGGAGGCTTTAGGCAGGGATTTGTGTCTCAAAACCTTCAGGAGGATTTGGGGAAAAACAAACAAACAAACAAAATGCAGCTCTGGGTGTGGGTTCTGTTCCAGACCTGAAATTAGATCTCTACCAGCCTTGGCTGATCCTTCCCTCGCTCTTGACACACATAAAGACATATTGCAGTCAGCAGCTATAAAATTCCATCCTTCTCTTCTATCTGGTCTAAAATGAGGGAATTTTGCATCACTGCTAATCACAGAGGTTTTGTTCATCCAGAAATAACACACAGAATATCCTCAATCCTTCTTGAGGTGCTTCTTCACACTTGCAGATCCACTGTCTCCAAGTACAGCCCTGGAAAGGATATTGCCCACATCCAGAAGAAACAGTATCCTAGGGAAGAACTCTGTGCCATGAGCACAAATGCCAATCCAGAGATGTCTGCTGAGCTGTGGATTTGCCATTCTTCACTACTGGGAGCCACAGGATGCTCTGAGATTGCCAGATAACTTCTGAATTCCCCTTGTAATTGCAAAACAGAGCCTGCTAGAAAATGGGAATCCCTCCTGTTGGAATTTTTACAGGGAATACCCCCATATGACAATTTCCTTCCAGGAAATAATGATTTTCCCCATGGGGTGAATCAAATGATCAAATATACAGACAAGCTGCTGCTTTATTGCTTTCCAGATGTGTCCTTTGCAAAATGACACAATGGCTTTGCAAAAAACAATGGCTGAAGAAGGGGCTTCCCCCTCTTACACTCACTATTTTATAGCCAGAAGGGAAATCAGTTTGTTATCAGCTGTTCTCTCACTTGACTCACTGCTAAAAGTGGAAGTCTTCATTTCTCTTCACAGCTATAAAAACCTCTGTGTGGGGGGGAGGTGCCTTAGCACAGCAAAACAAACAAACCACCACCCCAAACCCTCAATATTTCCTCACAAAAAAATAAAGGTCAAGAGAACAGGCTCTGTCCAAAAACCCCCAGTCCTGTGACACTTTGTTCTTCATCCTCTTGTGGTTACAAAGAAGCCCCTATTTCCTCCAGAACCTCTCACAGTCATTGGTGCCTTGGCTGTGTCTGCTCAGATCAGCCAGTTTTCTCTTGGATTTGTGAATGGATTTGACTCTTTGGAATGTGCCTCTTCATCCCTTTGCACTCAGGGGTTGAGAGTGACTTGTTTGTGGGTCCTGCATGGAGGTGTGATAGATGTTGCTGAGTTGTGGGCAGTCACAGATGGCAGGTCCCTGCCATTAGGTCCAGCTTTGCCCTCCTGGATCGAGTGTTCCCGCTCTCAGGATTCCCAGTTCTTCTGTTCTCTGCTCCTGTTTGGGTTGTGTGCTGCCAACAACCTCAGAGACGAGTTACACATCAAACCCTCTCTCCTCTTCATTAGCAGACACAGATCAAAGTGCCCAAATTACAGGAAGTGAACAGAGGCAAGAAGAAGTGAAAGAAAAAATTTCACACAGGCCATAAATACATTTGCTTCCTTTCTACTTTGTATTTTTTTGCCCTCTGCTGCACAAAAAGCTGCAGCTGGACAGTCTCCTCATCATTTTCCATGCACCAAAACAAGCTCTCTACCTTGACCTGACTCACACACCTCTTTCTGCCATGCTGAGCTCTGTGTGAACTGTTTTGTGTGCATCTCCAGCTCTCAAATGTGTTCCATTTTGTGTCATTTTTTTGTGTCCCTGCCGTGCTGTGGATGCCAAACTGGAGGCCATGCCAAGGCTTTGTGTTTTACAATGGAAGTGCTTATGAATAGAGGCTGATTAAGGCTCTGCTTTCCATCCTGCTTTTCGGGAAGGGATGGGTTTTAGTGAAGCTTAGTTACTTCTGACACATGATTCTATTGGATAAGGATGTTTAGCATTGAAGCCACCAAATTTCTGGATTTGCATCGGTGAGACTCGGTGGGCTAAGGGTGGCTCTCAGTGATTCTAAAGGGTGTGTGCCAGAAATTGTCACCCTTGGCTTTTCCTTTTCTCTCCAGAGAGTCTCACTTAAGAGTTTAGGTCTCTTTTTATTCAGAATTTGAGGTGATCATGCCTACATTGCTGTGTGCAGCCCACTAGGAAAAGAAATACTGCATCCCTGCCTCATATAGGGTGTTTCTGCATCTACTGCTTTGACATCCTTCCTGGAAGTCACCTTCCACTGAACATACCTGGATGTGGGTGCTGGGAAACCTCACAAGGCAAACTAAGAAATAACTTGAATTCCCTTTGAATTTTTTTTTTTTTCAAGCAACTCTTCATGTGTCTCACAGAATATTCTGAGGTGGAAGGGACCCACAAGTCCAACTCCTGGCCACAGGACAACCCCGAAATCACAAGTCTCATTCCTGTGTGAAAGGTTACATGTGAAAAATAAATTTTATTTTTGTGGAAATTTGAAGTGCCATCACTATTTTCCAGCTCAAAATCCCTCTCTGAGTATCAGCAACCGGTGCTGAGAAAGGACAGAGTGGGATGAACTCTCCTGAGCAGAAGATGGAAAGAAGGTGGTTTTAAACTCTTGGCTGGCTCAGCTGTGGGGCTCAGCTTTGTTTAGTGAGTGGTGTGAGTTCTTCCTGTAACACGCCTTAAAAGGGAAGTTCTGATTGAGGTAGCGGTTCAGTTGTGACTCATGCGAGTGAAATGTTCAGGCTGTTTCTCTGACAAATGCAAATCCAAACGCCTAAAAGTGGTCTCACCCCCCAGGGCTCACAGAGCTTTAAAATGACAAAAAGAAATGGGAAGACTCCTCTCCTAACTTCTTACTCAAAAATAGCTCTGCTAAGTGGCCTGATAAGTAATTACGGGGACTGGGGCAGGGAGTGACAGACTGAAAAGGTCCAGGAAACATCTCTGTAATTACACGGCGTTTGTCACCATGGAGATCTGAGGAAATGGCAGTGTTGGTGTTTGACGGTCGAGCAGCAGGTTCTGCACCTGAGAGAGGGGTTTTTTTTTGTCTTTTCCAATTCATCTTCCACCAGGGTTGACCTTTCTCGCCTGAGCCATATATATCTTTGTGTATCAGAGCTGTGAATATGTGTACAAGTATCAGCTTGAAGAATGCTCAGTCCTAGAAAGACACAAGTTGCTGAATATTAAAAATCTAGAAAATACAGAGTATGAACTGCCAGCACAGCCAGCAGTAGCATTCCACCAGCACCACAGATATTATAATTAATATGGCAAGGCCATATTAATTGTAATTGTTTTATTGCTGTTTAGCAGAATTTCCTTCTCAGCAGGAATCCTTAGCCAACTGGGGCAGAAGAATGGAGGAGAAGAGAAGGATCACAATAACTGGGATAGATACTTGGCTGATACAGAGAGCCTGGACAGTGATGTGGCAGTGAATGGCAGAAGTTTGTATAGCTGGATGCTCTGCACTTATTTATTGATTATTTTTACATTTTTCTAGCAACTGCAAACTGCCATTTGTAGGGCTTCCTGCTCTGGGTTACACAAGGCCTGCTAACAGTAAATGCCAGCAGCTCTGCTAACCCTGGGTCAGATTTAAAATAATGGTTAAATTGGTAAATGAGCACACTAAAGGTTCTCATTAAAGTTTCCACAGTCCAGGCTGGGAGCAAAGGCTTGCTGTGCCCTCTAGTGCACACAGCCAGCAGCTCCCTGTCCCCTCGCAGGGAAGACACAAGGGAAACTCTGTGCTCTGGTTTCCTTTTGTCCTAGATATAGCCCATACAAATAAAAAAAAACCCAAACCATGTGTTGAATGGGAGTGTTTCTAGCAGTTTTACAGGTGGCAGAGGTGAGTGCCATTCCCCTCACCTTTACAGTTTAGTCCTGTCAAGTTCTGAATGTAGCCAGAGTCCTAAATCTCAACTGTGTATGGGGCTACACTGACACCTCCCATGTTCCTTTAAGTTCCTCTGCTGCAGAGCAGTACAGCACACTGCCAGCCCCAGTCAATTCAGAACGGGACAGTTTTGGGGGCTGTTGATATGATTAATCATTAATCATATCCTCAGTCAATACAAATATCTCCAAAGGCTGTCAGAGGATGGTGCCAGACTCTTCTCAGTGGTGCCCATTGACAGGACAGGGAACAATAATCATAAACTAAAACACAAGAAGTTCCACCTCAGCATGAGAAACCTTCCTAAATTCTTTCCTGCCTCTGGTTTTCCCCAGGACTGTATGTGTTGGTGGGAGCAGGGGCCATCATGTCTGCAGTTGGATTTTTCGGGTGCTGTGGAGCAGCGCGGGAGTCTCAGTGCTTACTTGGAGCAGTGAGTAAAGGGTTTCAAGGGCCTGGGGGGATGAGCAGGAGAATCATTCAAAGCATTCAGCGTGTCATTAGTAGAAATATCTTTAATGTCCAAGACCTTTCAGGTCCTATTACTGGCTAACTCAGCTTCTGTAACCACCCTGCAATTGCAGAGCTGTCACACATGAAGGAGTTCCCGTGCTTGTCTCTCATGATATATTCCCTGGATTACCTTTTGTCTTCCCTGAAGATCCATCTGAGCCACATCTTTGCCATTTTTCCTTTGTTTCCATATGACAAGAAATCTGTCTTGGCACTCAGCTCACCAGCTTTGTTTCAATGTGGGGTGTTGGTCTGGGCAAGGACGAGGGGTTGACTGGCAGCCCATATGAACAAGGAATATTCATGTGAGATTCTCTCCTTCCTCCACAGTTCTTTGCTTGCTTGTTGGTGATATTTGCAGCTGAGGTCACTGCTGGAGTATTTGCCTTTCTAGGCAAAAAAGTGGTAAGTAGCAAAGAGCCTCTAATATGCTAATGGGGCAGTTATGGATTCCAGTGCTGACTGACTTCCAGCATAGGAAAACTTCCCAGGAGACTTTTTCCAGGAAGACCCTCTGACATTCTTTTCTGGAGTCAATGAGAGCTTGTGTTACCACAGGTCCAGAACAAGATGCGGTTTTTGCCCCCCTCTAATAAAGAAAATCTGTGGGTGTGATTCTACCTTCCATCCACAAGTATGAAAAGAGGGCAAACAAATTCAGGCACTGAACTTCTCCACCTAACAGTGTTTAACCAAAACACAGAATACAGCCTATGAACATTCTGACCCTCTGAATGCCACCAGCCCACAAAACCTCCTGTCTTTCCAATCATGTACCTGTTTATCAGGCACAATTTCCTGCCCTGGAGGTTGATCACACAAGCTGGAAGTTTGCACTGGGCTGGGGGTAAGACTGACTTGCCACTCACTTGGAAAGTCTGATTTCTGCAGGCAATACAGGAAGCCCAGAAGATCTATGAAGATGCCTATGATGATTATATGAAAAACCCAGTGGGGAAGGTCAACAGTACCATCTATCGCTACCACGTGGCTGTGAGTACTCGACTTTGTCACCTCACCACTGTCACATCACCCAGCAGAACCCAGAATTCCTCCCACTGAGGTGTGGAAGATTAGAACTGAGTGTACTCACAGTGGAGCCAGAGACTCACAACCCTGAGAGTTCCCTGAGGTTTTTGGATCCAGAGTTCTGTTTTTTTGGATCTGTACTTTTAAAAGCGCAACTGGCCAGGCTTTGAAATTCCTGATGCTTCTGGTCTTGGTTGTGCAGATGTTATGACTATTATGGCCCTTTTGGGTGTTGAAATCCAAGAAAAAACACAAATGCAGAGGGAAGGAGAAATGTCTGGATCCTCTGCATTTGTCATAGAGAAAAAAGTGACCTGTGTCCCAGGACATAGAATGTGGCAGATGCTGTCACTGGCTGAACCAAGCAGGAAAAGAACCAAAAGCACATGTGTGACACAGTTCAGGCCACCCAAAAAGTGAGTGTCTGAATCAGAGTTAGAACCTGGGACTTCCTCAATCCTATTTGTGTCCATCCTGTATCTACACTGCCTCCCACAGAGATCAAGCCCAAGCTTTGTTGCTCCTTACAGCAATTCCCACGTTCTTTAGAACAAACATTTCACAACCTCGGACCCTTTTGTCCTTCTCCCATAGCCGTTATTTCTGACCCAAAGAGGAATTCCAAGCATTTTCTGGGAGATAGGCAAACAGGAAAAACAAACCCTCTGAAACACTGATTTATTACTGTCTCCAAACCCAGCACGATGTTGTGTCAGAAATAAAATTCCAGCATTCTCTGCTGCAGCTTTTGTGGATTGCCCATAATTCTGTGTGTGACACTTGACCTTTCTGCTTTCTCCCTTCAACAACTCCTGTTTCCTTGTAAGCCACGGATCAGCTTCTCCCAAATCCACTTGTTTGCTTTGTTATGAGATACTGTAATAAAAATCCCTTCTGGGCATTGTTGTAAATACAAATTTGCCTGTTTGCTGGTGGCCTCAGACAACTGAAACTCGTTTTTGAGAATTTCATCCCACACAGTTGGAACTCCACCAGAGGCAGTGGTTGATACAGAGAATAAAATTATTATTTGATCTGTATTGATTCTATTTTTTTTTCTGTTGTTATTTATTGTCTCACTTTCAGTTTGAAAGCAGTAACTGACTTTCAGTATGAAACAGTCTGTGGTTTCCCCCCCTCTTTGATTCTTCATCTCCCTCTCTCTCATTTAGCTCCAATGCTGTGGGAAAGGTAATGTGGAACAAGTGGGATTACCCTGTCCAGAGAATATCCAGCTGCCAAAGGTAAGTGTCCTCTGTCCTGGTTGTTCTAATCACTTTTTCAGGCCAATTGTTTAGTAAAAATTGGAGACATTCTGTAACTAAAAGAAAGGAAGAACTTCCTTTTTTTACCTGGTGATTTCCAGCATGAAATTCCTTCATGGCCTGTTACATAAAAGAGTTTAAATTTAGGAAGAACTGAGTTTAAGAAAAGTACTTGTGTCAGCCTGTACAGGCAAGAGGTACAAATGTCTCACTAGAAAAGGGAATATGCTGTGAAAATTGTTCAACAAAACACAAGGCTCAGGTGCAGGAATTAGGATGGTGACTGCAACATTTTTCATATTTATCTGTTATTCTTTGAGAACAGTTAATGGAGTTGGTTGGAATATATTTTTTTCTAGGAGTAAAGAAATCTTTCTCTTTTTTTGTTTTTTAACAGAACTGCCTGGTTGAAATTCAGAACGTAATTGATACTAATCTGCATTTAGTTGGAATTGTTGGAATTGCAATTGCTGGCATCACAGTGAGTAAATCCATGTTTTCAAACCTCTGCTTGAGGTACCTGTCCCTTACTTAAAGCTTTGTGGAAGGTGTTTTGCAGCAACTGGTGAGGTTCCAAAAAGGTGCAGCTTTTCTTATCACTTCCAGTGTGTCCTCTCTCTGGGGATTGCCCACATCAGTGCAAGCAGACCTGTGTGACTGTGTTTTACCATTTTGTGTCCTTAGACAGGGTCCAAAGCAATGGTAATTTATTTTGCTGTAACAGTAGGAATGTGGAGTGCACATGAACCAAACTGAAAAGCAAAAGGCCACAGCAGCATTTCATCTATCCCAAAACAACTGCAGAGTGGTGCTTTAAATCCTTTAGGATCCATTCCTTAGTTTTCATGGGGAATAGAGAGTACCTACCATTTGTAGAAGTGGTTTTCCAGGAACATGCTGGCTGTAGCTTTGGTTCAGTGTGAAGGACAGTTTTTAATCAGGTTTTCTAGGACGGAGCTGTGACCAATAGGTGTCACCCTGACCCAGGGATACAGCAGGATGGTCAGGCTTGACCTGATGGTGCAGCTCACCAGGCTTTGGCAGAATGAGTTTCCCAGCACATCTGCAGTGCTCAGCACCAGCTCCAGGAACCTGGTCCCTCTGGAATCACTCAAACCTGTATAATATTTCACATAGAAGCATTCTGCAACTCAGAACCTTGTGGTGCATTACTAGGGAGAATACCAACAGCCACAGTTATTCAGTCTGTTAAACTGATGTTAATAATGTTTGGGGCAGTGTTGGTGGCCTTGACATTCAGAACAAAGAACAGTAAAACCATCAGGAGCAGATAAAATCTTGGCTTTGAGGATCAGTGGAATCTCCTGCGGGTTAATTGCCTGATGTTTTGGGGTTTGTAGATGGGAGCAGCCACTCCTCTGCCATATGGACCTTCAGATTGTTCTGATATGCAGATTATTTTATCACTGTTTTGTAAGTGGATCCCTAAATCCCATCCCTTCTCTTCTAGATCTTTGGCATGATATTCAGCATGGTTCTGTGCTGTGCGATCCGTAACACACGAGACATGATCTAAAACTTTCACTGCACAACTGTGTCCCAGGAGTTCCAGACTAAGCTTACAAGAAGTGCTCTTCTACCCAGTTTAATAATTGTAATGCATTTTAATCAGTGTTTTAACATACTGAGAGGAAAATATCCCATTAGGTGATCAGGTGAATTGTATTAGTTACAGTAAAACTGAAGTGAACAAAAAAAAAGGGGGTTAAAATGTCCTTTTTAATGAAAAACGCAAAAGGTTCATCTAAGACTAATTTGATTTTTAATGTTTGTATATGTGCACTTAAGAGTTTACACATGTGTAAGCACATGCATGTCTGTCCTTACAAATGTATATGCACTTGGGCAGGTACCTGGATGTGCAGTACCTTGTCTAGGTAAGTATGTGCAAAGGGAATATGTTGTGTGTGCATCCAGAGTCTCCCTGTGCAGGAATCTGCACATCCCACAGGGACACAGTGCTTGGAACCCTCTCACACTGAGCCCCTGTTTGACAAGAATTAGCAGAGGAACAAATGCCATTGTGAAAAGTAAGACCTGCTATCCATTTTGTAACTGTTCTTTCCAAAGCCCAAACAGAGTAGAATTAATAAAATTGGACTTTATTTAAAAATAACTAATGCCTAAGGGCCTGCTCCAGCAAACTTCAGTTCATGTGAGTAGACCCGCTGACTTCACTGTCATGCAGAGACTGGATATTTATTTTTTTTTAGGACTGGACCCTTCATGCAAATGCAGAAAGCTCTGGGGGAGGAAACATGTCCAAGGAGATCCAGGCTAAGGGAAGAGGGGGAAAGAGGTGGGAAGCTGGCAAGACAAGGCAGTCATTTGGGAGCAATTGCAGTGCAAAGTGTGCTTAAGCTTCCCAAGGAGCCTGAGATACACCCAAAAACCCAACTGTGAGTTAAAGGGGCCACTAAAATCCACACTCAGCAGCCCCTTTGTCCCAAAAGCCTCACTGTGGCTACAAACTGGTGCAGGAGTGGAGCCCAGATCCAGAAAAGCAGCCCCTTTGTCAGATCTCTAGAATCTAACTGGCCTGTGGAAGCCAAACAAAGAGTGAAAACTGTCAGAAAAAGACACACAGCACTTTAAAATCCTCAATTTCTGCTTCTGTGACTATCACAGCTTCCACAGGGCTCTTACCTCAACCTCTCACCCTTTCTTGTGGGTGCAAAGCAGGAAAGAAAGATGGGACATTTTTACAGAGCCACAAAGTAAGGTTTCTTACTGGCACCTTTAGATTGCATGTCAGGTATAAAAATTACACTGTGTGCTTGAAATACCTCAGGGCTTGCGTTTACATAGTTTGTTTCTATATTTTTATTTTTCTATTTGTCATATTTATTCAGAAGAGAATGTTCCTTTTGAACCAGACCAGGAGGGAGAAAGGTTGTCTCGAGAAGGGGAAAATAAATTACAGCCAAGGCTCAGAATCTCTTAATTTTTGGCTTACTCGAGATAATTCACCATTTCAGAGAACAGCTTTTTGCTGACCATATCCCCATAGCAGCTCTGTCTCTCTGGTGATCACTAGTTCAGATTTCTGATGCAGTTGTTCCACACACAATGGGGAGAAGTTCAGTTAAACTACACATCATGGAGCATTCTGATGACTAAGAGCATTTACAAGTCATGGGGGTCTTTGTTTCACTGAAACACAGTGGAATGAAATGGGATTTCAGGAAATATGTGCATTCCAGTGCACGTGTTTGTGTGGAGTTTACCCCCTTTATGATATTTATCTCGTGTTTCCAAAAGAAACTCAAACTCCCATCACTTTCCTGCCACTTCAGGAACGGAAATAAGTGTTGCTGCTTCAAGCATCTGGTTAAATTGACCCATCTTTGCTGTCTTTTACATAGATCTCTCTTTTCAAATTGCCCAGCCACAAGCTGTGGCACTGCACTAAGTGCTGGCACTGCCAACTGAGCAGGGAGACATTAGATCACACCCCAGGAGAGAGTCAGGCTTGGATCACTCTGGCACAGCTGGTTAGAAATGGATGCCAGTGAAAAACTGGGCTTGGGATCTTCCTCTGGAACCAGCAGACCAGGAAACAGGACCCTGTTCCTAAGGAAGGCCCAGCTGGGAGAATAACAGTGGCAGCAAATCCACCAGGGTCTCCACTGAAACTTTGAAATCGGTTTTTCCACAGCAGCCAACAAAGTGATTTCCTGGCTCTACCTGGGACTTCAGTTCTGGTCCGAACAGATAATGGGATAGTGCCCAGCTGGGGTGTGTTTTCCTAAGGTAATACTGACAGAAGGAAGAAGCCTGTGTAGAGTGACATTTTTGCCACTCAGAGCAAGCCAGCTTGCCAGGAAAAGCAGTAAAAATGGCACCATGCCAGTAGCACCATAGCCAGTGGTTCAGGTTCCAAGATTATTGCCCTACAGGGATAGAAACTGATTGCAAACAAAGAGATTTCCTTCTGTTACACTCCCCCTCATGACGACAATATTTTATTTATTTTAAACACATCTACATAGATAATTGGGTTCAATTCCTCAAATTTGCAGATAGCACCAGAGTTTCTCTCTTTATCTATTATTTCTTGAGTAAGTTGGAAGATGCCCACTCCTGCTTTGAGATGCACTGAATACAAGGGCAGCTTGCAGAACCTGCTGTTGCTTCCCCAGCCCCCCACTCCCCCAGAAGTACAAAACCATCTCAGTGCCTTAGGAAAACAGGGAAAAGTGGTACAGAAAAACCTTCTATAAATTCAGACTCGAACCACCGAACTTTCTGCTGAAGTGTTTTGGGTCTGTGGTTTGCTTTTTGATTCCTCTGAAGAGTGAATTTATGTTGCTGAGTGTTACTGCTCAAGCTCTAGGGTTACTGCTATTTAGGTCTAGGGGATACTTGCACTGCATACCAGGAACAGAATATTGCCTGTTACTGGTCTAGTTCTCTAAGTTATTGGTATAAATTAAGCTGGAAGTCGACATGTTGTTCATATCTTAGTGCCTTTAACAGAATCCAGGGATAAAGGTCTTTTGTTGTTTCCTGCTGTTGTGAGGTGCTTAATATAATAGCAGTTTTCTCTGCATTTTAGTAACTGAAGGTCTTTTTAACTCATCAAGAGACATCAAACACAGCTGTTCTTTCCCTGCACCAGTAACTGCCACCTAAGGCAGCAGAAATACCCATTTAGTCCTGTCCCTCGCACCCCTTTCAGAGGAAAGACAAAAGATCAGATCCCTGCAGGTGGTAATTCTGAAAGCACATCATACAGGTTTTCTTCTTCTTCGCCTCAGTCAAACGGTTTGTTCTAAAGCATAAAGCTGTAAATTGTTGATGCCCTTATTATGTCTCTAAACACCCTTATTCACATTTCCCTTGTCTAATTTTTCTAAGTAACTGACTTCAGTGGGAGCTTCGTTTGTCCCAGGAAAGCTCAGCCAGTTTTGGTACCTTGCAGAGACCACACAGGAGCTGATGAAGCTCAGCCCTGTGACATCCCTACGATGAGCAGTCATCTTTCACTTGTCTCAATACTGATAGTTTTATAACAAAATATATTTCATGTGTCTTGAAAAAGAACTTGAGTTATCTCGAGCCTCCAGATGCTGTGTTGTACAGCCCTTGGAGGCTGCGGATTAACAGCTGTTCAGAGAAAATGTACATAAATAAAGCTTTTCAATCTTCTTCCTCTCTACTGGTGCTCCAGCCACGAGGTTTTCCAAAAACACAAACCACTTCCAGGATAACGCGTGTGTTTTTACGGCACAAATTGTGGTTTTGGACAGAACTGGCGTTTTTCGGTTCGTGCTGCAAAGTCTGCGGCAGAATTACCTCTACAGCTTCTTGCTTTGAGAGAGAAACCAAACACCCTGTGGCTGAAATTAGCTTTCACTTCCCTACCATGTGTTCCGAAGTGGCGTTTTATCGGCTTTTGTGTCTTGAACTTGAAACAACTTCCTAATAAAAATAACCTGGAATAAGCGGCTCCCGGAGAGAACTCGGTCCGCGCGGTCGGAGCCCCCACAGCACCCGGGGCGGCGGGCTGCAGGGAACGGAGCAGCGCTCGGCCAGCGAGACGGGCGGGACGCCGGGCCGGGGATCGGGATTGGGATCGGGACCGGGATCGGGATCGGGACTGGGATCGGGATTGGGATCGGGATTGGGATCGGGATCGGGATCGGGATCGGGACTGGGATCGGGACTGGGATCGGGACTGGGATCGGGATTGGGATCGGGATTGGGATCGGGATCGGGACTGGGATCGGGATCGGGACTGGGATCGGGATTGGGATTGGGATCGGGACTGGGATTGGGATCGGGATCGGGGCTGGGATTGAGATCGGGACTGGGATTGGGATCGGGATCGGGATCGGGGCTGGGATTGAGATCAGGACTGGGATTGGGATCAGGACCGGGATCGGGACTGGGATTGGGATCGGGATCGGGACTGGGATTGAGATCGGGACTGGGATTGGGAACAGGACCGGGATTGGGACTGGGATTGAGATCGGGACTGGGATTGGGATCGGGATTGGGACTGGGATTGGGATCGGGATCGGGATTGGGACTGGGATTGGGATCGGGACCGGGATCGGGATCGGGATTGGGATTGGGATCGGGACTGGGATCGGGATCGGGATTGGGTTCGCTCCCCATTGGCTGCGTGCGCTGAGGGCGGGGCCGCGTCACGGGGCCCTGGAATGGTTTGGGTGGGAAGGAACCCTTGGGATCACCCAGTGCCACCCCTGCCATGGACAGGGACACCTTCCACCAGCCCAGGGTGCTCCAAGCCCCGTCCAACCTGGCCTTGGACACTTGCAGGGATGGGGCAGCCACAGCTTCTCTGGACAACCTGTGCCAGGGCCTCCCCACCCTCACAGGAAGGATTTCTTCCCAATATCCTAAACCTGCTTTCCTTCAGTGTGGAGCCATTCCTTCTTGTCCTGTCACTACATGCTCTTGTAAATAATTTTGCTCCATCTTTCCTGTAAGTTCCCTTTGGAATCCCTCTGGATTTTTTTTTATTTTAAACGTGTTTTTGGAGTGTTTAAATTTTCAACCCTTGGCTGTGAAGGCATTTCTTCATCACCAATTATACACATAAAGCATCCAGATGCTTTTATCACAGACTTGTAGAGGTTGGGAGGAACCTCAGCAGCTCAGCTGGTCCAACCCCAGCTCCAGGGGATCACCCAGCAGGTTCCCTTGGGCTTTCTCAGAGGCTTTGCTGCCGATGAAATAAAATGAAGGCATCTAGAATGGAGTATCCAGGAACATTCATGAAAGCTGCAATACTCAAAGCAAGATTATTTCTAAGGAAATTAAATTGCATATTTGTATCCTGTGAATTTCGGTGCCTTTATTTACTATATCAACCAAAGAGTGAATGGAATATCTAATTTCTTGGGAGCCACAATGTCAGGGGAAAGGAAACAGTTGTTAGTTTACATTTATTTCTTCATTCCTGGCTCTGCACCCCTCACCTGTGCATGTTCAGCACACAGGGTGGGCTCAACTCACCTTCCCACTCCCAAGGGACCAGCTGCCCTGTGTGTGGAAGAGGAAGTGTTTTCCTGAATTTTTCCTTAAGTTTGAGGGCATCCCACTCCCCTTCTGGAGTAAGGTTTGAAGCTTCAGTGATTCTTCAGTGCTCACAGAGACAGGTTTTTCAAGCAGTGTATTTCAGCAGGAAAGGGAGGGTTATGCCACTAGTGCAGAGACATGGAGAAGCATTTCAAATAAACACGTCTGGAAAACAGCAGGAAGGATCTACAATGTGGATAAACAAACCATATGTGCTTAGTCCCAGCTGACAACACTGAAGCTACAGTCCTCAAAAAAAACTAATACTACAGAGATGGAAAAATACCATTGCTGATTTGAAGGCTGCAAGTATATGTCAAAATCTGATTAAAATGTTCAATACCAAGAGTATGTGTTGCCTTTTTTTAACTCCAGAACCTAACAAGTGAAAGATATGAACTCCAAAATATATCAGTATCAAACTCCAAAATATGTCAATATATCAGCTCTCTGAGCATGTCTTTATAAAATACCTGGGATTTATAAGCACAGGTTTATACATCCACAAAGTCATGTTGTCTTCTTCCCCAGAGTAAATTTGGCTGGGTTAAAAACACAAACCTGCAGCCCTGTGATTCTTTTAAGCCAGTTACAGAATATCCAGTTAATTAAAACAGGCAATGATACACTTTGAGAACGAATCTTTGCAAACACCACTTGGCAAACCTAATACGAAAGACGCTTTTACTTCTGTTTAGTGGCGAGCAGAGCAGTGCATCTTCCCCACGCTCCTCTGGAAGCTTTACATGGTACAGAACTTCTGGGGCTTCGTGCAATAGTTGGTCCTGACCCTCTCACGGACACAGTCACTGTAGTCAGTGTTGCACTTCCCACACTTGCAGCTCAAAGCCACGGGGTAGGAGTAGTAGGGGACGGTGTGGTGAGGGCAGCCCGGAATCAGCGCCGTCTGGTACGACATCTCTTTGTACGTGCACACGTTCTGGGACAGAGCACTTTTGAGGAGCAGCTTCTTGCCATTGCTGTCCTACAAAGAAAAGAGAAACGTGTTAAGTGAAGCATTTGTGTGTCAGGAACTTTCTGGGAGGTGCAGAGACCAAAGCTCTTATGCTTAGCCTGGCTCTGGCATTTCTCTGTTCAGAGCTGTAATTTTGAACCTGCTTGTGACCGGGGCTCTCTCCACACATAGATGCATTCACCTTGTTCTTGTGGTTTAATTAATCCACTGGGCTCAGAGTGTTCCCAGTGCTTTGGGGTCTGTGCTGGCTCCCTGCTGGAAGGGCACTTTAGGTGCTGTGTTGAGCAGTGAAGCTCAAGCACAGTGTGTGGCATGGCTGCTGGAGAGCTGTCCCCACAGAAAGCTGGGAGGAGAAGTTACCTAAGTTATTTATATTAATTAAGATTGACCAAATATAATCTGCTCCTCACTTCTTCCCCCCTGCCCCCACAAACTGCCCACAGAGCCTCTGCAGTGGCAGCAGCAGCAGTCAGGTCTCTGCTGTGCCACTGTTATCAATTCCATAATTCCAGAAGTTTGGCATTTCTCATCCGTACCTTTGCAAAAACCTAACTTGGAAACGTGATGGTGGTGAAGTTTTCAGAATTCAATCATTTACACACTGTTTGCTGGGAGAACAGGCACTTGGTTTGCAGTGGTGTTACAGAAATACCTGCCTAAACCAGAGCAACGCCTCGTACCCGAGTCATGCAGAATCCGGCGCAGATGGTGGTGTTGATGGCCAGGCAATAGGCACATTCCCGTTTTTCCACGTGGATTGTGTACTCAGAAGGAGCACAAAGTGATGCTGTTTGTCCAAAAGTCAGGCCAAAGAGGAGAGACATCACAAAGAAGGGCCTCATGCTAGATGGGGAAGAACAAACAAACAAAGTAAACCCCAAGTAAAATGGGATGAACCTTCCAGCCCTTTCCTTGGCATTCAACAGGAACAGTCAGGACAGTCACAGGCTTGGAGTAATCTTAATATTTTTAGTTACAGCCTGACAACTTCTTTCCAATCTCAGACCTTTAACTGAAGTAGTATCAACTGCTAAACAGAAAACAAGGGTAAACAGGCCATTGAAAACAGAACAAATTCAACTTCCCCCCACTAAAGCATATTACATGGAACTTCTCACTAATGAGTGATAAAATGATGACAAAGAAAAAATAACAGGAGCTGAAGGATTTGAAAATGTGACATGCTAGAGAACATGAGCTCTAGAATTAACCCAAAGTATTAAAATAAACTCACTGGTTTAGAAACAATTTCCTAAGAAAAGCATCATTTCAAATGTTCAAGAGAGAAAAAGACACAACTGTGCATATCAGGCATAAAACTGGATTTTTCAATTTCCAGTTGGCTTAGAGGAGTGATGAAATGGGAGCACTGCCAAGAATTAAAAAACAGATTCAAGCAAATTACAATAAAGAATATCAGCAAAGAGTTCAGCTCCACGAATCCGCTTTATCTGTCTGCTGTGCTGACCTCATTTCTCAGACCTGCTGGGGGATCCTGAGAACGAAGCCTTGATGAGCTCCAAGACAATTCCAGGAGCTACTCTAGAGCCTCTAAATGACAAAATTTAAATGACAGTGTCTACCAACATCTGGCCATCACCCTCCAGTCTCTTCCAGCTGCCAGTTTCCCCTAGAAAAGCCATTCATTTCACAGTCTGCTTTACCCTGGAGCTGCCACAGTGCAAGTCTGCAAAGAACAACCTCTTGTCAGCGGAATTCTTCCCTATTACAGGAACCTGACTCTGCCTTGAGCTGGGAGAGGCAGTGACCCAGCACAAGCTCTGCCTGTGCTTTATATCTCCAGGCTAATTCCAGGCTGACCTTACTGTTTATATAATTGTATCTGAATTACTGCTTTCTTATCACAAAGTCATCTATTGAAAATTCATACTGAACCGCAAAGCAAATGTGATAGGAACAAACGTGTCCATAATATCCTAACCTGGAAACTGGAGCTGGAAATCTAATTATTTTAACAGTCATTCTCTCCTCGGGCTTCTAAACTAACCACTGCTTTAAAAAAAGTGGCTATTATTGATGAATTTAATCTCTGCATAGGACAGCAACATCATGGCAGGAAGGCTGGCATGGAAATGGACTCCTCCTGAATGACAGATGATGAATTTTACACCTGTGTTTTGCTAAAGTTTAATGAGGTTTGGTTCACTCTGCTGGTTACCAGGCAGGCAGAGCTGGGAGATGATGGCACAGGTTGCCCAGAGAAGCTGTGGCTGCCCCTGGATCCCTGGAAGTGTTCAAGGCCAGGTTGGGTGGGGCTTGGAGCAACCTGGGATAGTGAAAGGTGTCCCTGCCCGTGGCAGGGAGTGAAATGAGTTTTAAGGTCCCTTCCAGCCCAAACCATTCTGGGATTTGCTGAGTCCATGCAGTGCCCATAAAGTAACAAATCTGCAATCAGAGCAGTTGCTCTGCAGTGCTTTGGTCCAGCCTAATTTCCCTGCTCAAGTAAAACACACTGAGAAATTCACTGGTCTTGAACCTACTGAGCAAATATTGAAGTAACAAGCAATTAAATCCTAATTGACAGGTAAAAAGCTTTACAAAACCATGACTCACAGCACAATGAGAAATGAAATATTGCACCAACACCAACGAAACAGATGCCCCCAGACAGGAGAAAACACTCACATTTAGGGCTTTGTGTAGCACTTGGGACAGCAAGAGTAGGATGGATTCAACAAAGCCACTATTCTCTGTCAGCCTCTCCCCATGCTCCCTGTCTGCAGTTCTGGGAACACCTGCCCTTCCAGGTAATCACCCAACTGCCCTTTGGAATGGGAGCTGATGGATGTCTTATTGCAGATCAACAACATTCCTGATTTATGTGGCCATAAGAAATGTGGAAAACGTGAGTTTGGGCTGGCAAACATGGTTGCTTTGGGCTGTGGGAGGAGTGATCCAGTCCATCCCAATTGGTGTTTAGCCAATTCCTGAATAATATTGTCTCCAGAATTAACTTTAACAAGATTTAGGGAAATGTCTGCAAACATCAGCAGCAAATTAGAACAATGCTTGAAAGTGTACCATAGTGAAGATGAAAAAGAGAGTGCAACAATAAAAACTAAAGCAAGAAAAAAGAAGAAAACCAACAACAATCACTGTTGGAAGTGAGAAAATGTAGCAAACTTGCACAGGAAGCTGAAGAGTAGGAAATAAACTTCTGCCAGGCCAGAGGCCAACAGTAAAGTCAAGGGACATTGTGAGATAAGACAAGCTGTTGATGCAGAGTAAATGCAAAAGCTTCAGCAAGTACTTGTGCACTTGAAAACACAGTGGCTGAACAACCAACTCAGAGATTTGTTACAAAGACTATTAAATAAATCATATAAGGAATAAATATTTTTAACTCCATTAGCTGACTAGTGCTGATTTTAATAGGTCTGGAATACTGAGGAGATATCAAAACATTTTAAAAAAGTGCTATTATTATGGCAATGTTTAAGGAGAGAGTGTTGACCCAGGTAACACACCACCAGCCAGGTAAAATAACAGAAAGTTGATACAGGATCTGAGCAATAAAGAATTAACGGATTAAAACATATTTAATGACAGTCAAGATGATGTTACATAAAATACGTCATGCCACACAAACCCAGTTTCATTCTTTGCAGTGATTACAAATTTGGTTGTTAAGGCAATTAAAGAGATGCAGTGTCTTTGGTTCCATGTGTCCAGAGCCCCCCTGTCAGGCAGGTTTAGAGGTGTCAGGCAGAGCCCAGGGTGGTGGATGCTGAAATTTGGGAATTATCAGCCCCTGGAGCAGTATAATCTCAGCAGTGATTTTACTCCCTGCAATGTTTTTACCCAGCCTCTGAATGCACCTCAGTGCACTACAGAAATACTTGACCAAAAGAGTGAAAATTCATTTATCTGGAGGGGCAATAAATTAGTCTGAGTGGACCTTGGCACTAATGTGACTGCTGCTCCTCACACTCAGCTCAGCTCCAGCTCATATCTCACAGAATCTCCTGGTGCTGCCTCTTCCTTGCTGGCACCACATTATCCTGTCCATCTGTCAGACACTGGAGAGCACCAGGGAGATACCCACACACCTTCAGAGATCTACACAAACTATTAAGCTGCCAAAAAACCTCCTGGATTGTCCTGGCTGTGACCATGGAGCTCATTCACTCCTGACCTCTCTGCAGTGGGAGTTCTCACACGTCTGGGAGTGAGATCCCACAACCTACAGGGAGCAGCAAGACAAAAGACTGGCAGGACAACATAGTCCAGTGTCACAATCTGTGACTGCCTGAGGCTTCTTCCATACAGTTTCCCAAAATCCCTCATTACAAGTCTGATGCTTATGGATCCGTTTCTTCCACTGCCCTCCTGCTGACCTGCAGATACACAGTGATAGAAATTTTTGATGTGTTTTTATAGCCATCAGCTTTGCAGCCCCGTTCTGGAACAGCCAGTCACACTGTTAATTATTTATCTTTAACCTTTCTGTTTGCTAAATCAATCCATTCACTGACATCAGGGATTTTACACTTTCATTAAGTGAAAGACGGTGTGCTGATGTTCTACAGGAAGTGTTTCAAGTGATACCTGTAAATGGAATTTGGTAATTATAAAAATCCTGGATTCATTCCCCAGGAGTCTCTGTAATGGGCTACAGAAATTCAGTGCATACCAGAAACTCATGACAGCAATTTAATAGGATTCCCTGTCACTGACCAATGCCTAAGATAAAAGCAGGAACAAGGATAAGTTATCACACATTATTCCTACTCACTCTGCCCCTGGTAGTAGCACCACACCATGAAAACTTTGTGGTCTCAGGAGCAGGTTTCTCATGACAGCAGGGTCACTCTTGCTTCCACAACATACAGAACTGTGGATGGTAAAAGAAAAACATGTCCAAACTGGCAAACAACTGAGAATTGGAAGCTCTGCTGATGGAAACCAGACAAAACCAATCAGATTTCTGAAAGATGAGTATTCTGGTAGCGGAATTATTTCCAACCCCGTCCTGTTGCAGCCCTCCACTGATAAAAGGAAATAAGATCCTGATATGCTGCCATAGACAAGTGTTTCTGCCAGATTTTGCATTTAAACAACCCATGGCTGCTGAATTTTCAAAGCTAATCTGCCTGTTTCAAGTCTCTATAACAGCCTGAAACACAGCTCCCATCTCTGAAATTTATAGATTCACAGGCGACTGCTCTTCTCTTCCTTTCCTAGAATTAGCTCAGCATTTCCTATCAACCACAGATTAAAACAGCAAATCTCTTTGCTGCATATCATATGCCAGCCATCTCCATTTATGGCCTGAAAACACTCCATAATCCTATTTGCTGTTTGGCTGGGACAATAGAGCTCCTTGGATTGGGTTTCAATTTCTCTGGAAAGCGCTGGATATTCCTGTTAGTCTGAGATATGCGATCGCCACGCTGAGGGCAGAGTTAAACAAAAGGAAACCCAAACAACCAACAAACCACCACCACCAAAGACAAACCAGAAGCCTTCTGCAATATTATGGATGAGGAATGATGAGACCAACCCAGCATCATAAGAATGCTATAGGGAAAAGTCTGCCCCAGGTATGACAGCCCCAGGCCACTCTCAGACTCCAATTAAAAATTAAAATGGCTGGAAGGAAGGGACAGACAAGGCTGGTTTTCCTCAGCAACTCTTCCCCTCCAAGATACTCCTGGTTAGAAGCGAAGCAAAGCAAACTAAAGACTTTGATAATTCAGGGGCAGAAAAGCTTGTGGGAATAACACTGTGATTTGTGCTTTGTCACTCCTGGGGGAATCCTAAAAGTGTGATTTCTTCGGATTTGTTCTTATTTTCCACATTCTATGTTGCACCCTGTGCTCTTGAAGCTTTATACAATGCAGATTTATAAACACCACTAGGAAATGACTCTCAGTAGTGTCAAGTGACAATTACGTGTTCCTGGACATGCCTGCACGTGCTTACCCTGTACTAGAATTTCAAATTCTGGTTACATTCTTCCTGTTTAAGTAAGATACAAAAATGTGAGTTTTCTCAAGCTGTCAAAATTTTTTAAAAAATTTAAAGAATGTGCAAGGTGATTGTTTATTTTAGTCTTACCTGAATCAGTGATTTCACCACAGTTTGGGGTACCTAGTGGCGAATTAAAATTACCATCTGGAAATCTGTTAAACCCCTGCACAATTTACTTTATGGTAGATTGGTAAAGAAGGATTACAAAATCCAGAAGGGAAAAAAAAAAGTACAGCTAATGTGAAAATAGCATTTTTTATTAATAAATCAACTGCTTAAAGTTTTCAAAGCCCAAGGTATTGGCAATGGTTTTGGAACTCTCTTCTTTGCTTCTTACTTCACAGTGGGTTATCAAACTCTTGGGTTTTTGTAGTTTGCTTTATAGACTGTGGCCAAAGTGAAAGGTTTTGATGCCAAGAACCCATCAGCTGTTTTCTGTGCACAGGTCCATGGTAAAGGACTCAGTAAGCAAAATTACTTCTTTAAAGTCCAGGAGTTGATTTTTTTTTTCTTTACTCCCATGGGTAGTTCTAAGCCACATCCAATTATGTTTTAGCATGAAAATGTCATTTTATAAGGTTTTTAAGTCCCAGAAGTTCATCTTGTAAATAGTGTAACTCATCTCCCGTCAGAATACCACATGTGAATCCAAACATATTTCAAAAGGAGCCTCAAAGTGAAAAAAATAACTTGTTGAATTCCCATAACTCGGTGTGATGACAGAATGTTTTCACAGCACATTTGATCTGGTGAGAGAGCAAGACATCAATGCCAGTGTGGGCAGCCAAGTGGGGCACCGCTCACTGTGCTGCATCACCCACATCCAACGTGGATTTATCACTGGTGGTGTACGGGTACAACACAGAGCAGGCGCTCAGGAAGACGATTCCCTTCAGTTTTGGTAGAGAATAACAGCAAAAGTCTTTGAAATTAAAACGGAAGGTGTCCCCCCCCAGCACCAATCTTAGCAGAGTGCAGAGAAATGAGCTCAGAGCAGGGGCTTCCACGGCAACGCAGAATCCCAGAATGGTCTGGGTTGGAAGGGACCTTGAATGTCACCTCGTTCCACGCCCTGCCGTGGGCAGGGACACCTTCCCCCAGCCCAGGTAGCTCCAAGCCCCGTCCAGCCGGTCCTTGAAGGCTTCCAGGGACAGGACAGAGTGTGTGGTTGGATCAGGGCTCTGCCTGGGGACTCGCCGGGCCGATCACAGTCCCCGCGTCCCGCTGGAAGGGCCTCCTCCACCTCCAGAGCAGCACCGGGCGGTACCACACACATCCCCGGGGAGCCCAGCGCTCGCCTGGGGCTTCACCGCGGACACTGCCCGGCGCTCGGGGCAATTTAAACGTGTTTTCTTCCCCTCCGGCCCCGAACTCCGACACGGACGCGGCCGCGAGCGCCGCCGGCCCCTCAGGGCGGGGGGGGTTGGCGCCGCCTAGTGGAGGTCCCAGAGGTCGCGCAGGGGCGCGGCCAGGCGCGGGTCCCGCGCGCGCAGCGCCCCCGCGTGGGCGTGGCGGAGCGAGCGCAGCTCCGTGAGGCGCCCCAGGAGCCGCGCGAAGCGCTGCGGGTCCCCCGGGTGCTGCAGCTTCGAGTGCTTGTACAGGATCCACAGCAGCGGCTCCTGCAGCTCCTCCACGTGCCGCTTGTCCCTCAGGAGCGGGCGGTCTGCGGGAGAGAGCGGCGGGGAGAGCGCGGTGAGAGGGAGGGTGCGGGCGGCGCCGCCGCCCCTGAGGGTACAAGTGACGCCTCCCCTGAGGGGGCAATGGCAGCTCCCCTGAGGGGGCAATGGCAGCTCCCCTGAGGGGACAATGGCAGCTCCCCTGAGGGGACAAGTGACGCCTCCCCTGAGGGGGCAATGGCAGCTCCCCTGAGGGGACAAGTGACGCCTCCCCTGAAGGGGCAATGGCAGCTCCTATGAGGGGAAAGAGACAGTTCCCCCGGGGTAAGTGACGGCTCCTTTGAGGGGGAAGTGGCACCGCCCATGACGGGGAAATGGCAGTTGCCCTGAGGGGGTAACTGATACCTCTCCTGAGGAGTGAGTGACAGCTCCTCTGAGGGGGAAGTGACAGTTTCCCCCGGGTAAGTGGCAGCTCCCCTGAGGGCGCAAGTGGCGGCTCCCCTGAGGGGAAGGTGACAATTCCCTCAGGGTAAGTGACAGCTCCTTTGAGGAGGAAGTGGCACCTCCCATGACGGGGAAATGGCAGTTGCCCTGAAGGGGTAAGGAATACCTGCCCTGAGGGGGTAAGGGACAGTTTCCCCCGGGTAAGTGGCAGCTCCTCTGAGGGGGTGACAATCCCCCTGAGGGGGCAAGTGACAGGTTGTTGTCACCTTCCCAGCTTACCTGAGAAGAACACGGTGGTTGCTACGAGCAGAGCGTACTCGGTGTCGGTGACTTTGAGTTCCCCCATGCTTCTG
>JAWWLV010000082.1:2034296-2047521 GCA_035041135.1 Platyrinchus mystaceus
TACCTGAGAAGAACACGGTGGTTGCTACGAGCAGAGCGTACTCGGTGTCGGTGACTTTGAGTTCCCCCATGCTTCTGTAGAAGTAGAACAGGGCGGTGATGAACTCCTCCGTTAAGCCTTAAAGATGGGAAAAAAAGAATTCTAAACCAGTAATGAAAGTTGTGTTAAGGTTGGACTGTGGAGCTTTGGATTTATATATGGCTCAAGGCTTTATATTAGGATATAATCAAACATGAACACCAGCTCTTCCTATGAGGATTTATTGCCTGTGTGTGTGACCAGAGCAGCTCAAGGCAGAGGGAGCCCGGTGGCCACAGGGACAGTGTTGCTCGGTGTGATTAAGAGGGACAGCAAAGCAAAAGATTCCCAGTATTTAGATTCTGAGATTCCCAGTATTTAGCTTCTACTTGCATTACCTGTGGTAGTAGTGGAAGTTGGACTCTCTTCGTTGTGAGCCATTTCCATGGAATAAATGTTGTTTTTATCAAGGCTTTGAATGTGACAACATGTCCCGTGATCAGAAAGTCTTGCATGACCTGGAACAAGACAGACGATGGTCTCCAGCCAAGCTTAAACTGCCTTTAAATATTTGTCTGTATCTGCTTTGCAGATATACAGCTGAAAATGTGGGAATTTTTCCCAGATCCATCTAGATATATAAAAAATATTCATTGGTTGCATCATTGTTGCTCAAAGTCTCTTGTGTTAAACTTGTCACAATGTATAATTAGTCATTAATACAGCTAATATTAGCCATCCACCCCACAATTTATGCAAACGCTCCAAAATATTGCTTTTTCTTTAGAACTAATGGGACAAAACCAGAAATCCATTTATTTAGTTATCAAAAAAATAAATCATGTGCCTTGAATAAAAAGCCTTTAAAAGGTATGTTATTAATGATACTATTCTAAGTACCACTCTGCTTGGGGAGGTAATTATTTGAGATCAAGTGAATTAAAATGTATACAAGGGTTTTTTTAAGTGGCAGAACCTCCCACTGGTGTGAGTAGAAAGCCTGTTAGTCAAACTTACTCTCACTTGTTGATGGTTGGCACTGGCTCATTCTCTGGTTGTATATTTGGGCTGATAGCAGGAACATTGCCTCAACTGTTGACCCTTTCAGCAGTGCAATCTGATCCTCACTGGCTAAACTTTCAAATCCTGCAGAGAAAGGGACATGTTCAGATTCAAGGAGGGCTGGGACTGCCTTTAAGCCCCTAACACGAGGTGCTAAAATGAGTTTTTTATTAATAAATGCCTTTACTGGAAAGGAGGAGCCTTAGTTAAGTGATGCATGTACCAAGGACTGTTGGGATCTTTCCTGCTTTAGACAATTAAAGAGAAAAAAATAAAAAAAGGAGGGGTTAGTTTTAGTGTTCAGTTTTAGAAGATTCACTGGAAGATAGACGTGAGAATTTTGGGACTAAGCAAGACTTTATCAAAAATTTCTTCCTTATTTCTGGTATTTATCACATGGTTTAGTACCTGATAAATTTGCTACATTGCTTTGTGACTGGATATCCCCCTTATTCATTGCTATATTATTATCTTTTTAAAATTTGTGTTCATCTTTTGACAAGCTCATTATCTGCACTTATAATTCAAGAGCAAAGGAGCTTCAGAGGTTTTTTCTTAATCCTGATCAAAGCAGGGTATGTAACACCACGAAAACAAAGAGCTCACCCATTCCTTCAGCCCTTTCTCACAGTGGTGCTGAATTACATCCAATACCTGCTTTAAACATGGGGATTGACTTTTGTCAGCAAGTTTTATAAAAAAAAAATGATTACCCGCCCTGTCAAATGTCATTTTGCCAACTTTCCATTGAAATGAAGTGGATTTAATTGTATGTTCCCTTGTTCCTTACTGAAGGAAAATATGAATAGGAGCACCTGGTCAGTCCCTTCTGTGCTGCCTTTTCCTCTGAAGGAACATCTGGTTTTTATTTTGATGATGATGATATATTGCAAACCTGGATTTCAGGGAATGTGTAATTCACTCAAGATGGTGCTTCCAGCAGATATCTCTACTCCACATCATGGAAAAGAAACCCAACCATAGCGAGGTTTTGAAGTGAAAGCTTCTAAGTTTGACCTCACGACAAGTAAATGGTAAGTTGGAAGAAAAAAATAATCAGTTAAAAGCATTTTTTTCTTCAAGCCTGTATTTTTCTGGGATTCATGCCATCAGTATGGCTTCTGTGATACTTCCCAAAGGAAGGAACTTACCTGGAAGTCTCTTTGTGAAATCCACTAACACTTGGACGTGGACAACGGCTGTCTCAGAGAGACGGAGAAAACTCTCCTCAGCACTTGCACTTTCCTGTAGCTGCATGAAAGAGTGTTTGGACATTGGATATAACCAAGCACAGTGCTGGGGGCAACAATAACTTAGCAATGCAGGCTGAGTGTGCTGGATACCTACAAACTTCTTGGCTTCCTCGAGGGGAATTGTGTATTTCTGGTGTGCTGCTACAATGTGGTCGAGAAGCTGATGTTCCCCTGGAGTAAGTTCCATCCTCTCTGGGATCTGTTAAAAATATAAACCAGTCAGGTGACAATGGCTTGGGGTAAAGATAAGTGATAAAAAGAGGTATTTTAAACAGAAGAATATCCCACTTTTCCAGGTCTTGTTGTAGATGATACATGCTTACTGTTCAGTCCCTCATCTTCTAGCTTTATGTTGCAAAGGAAACTGCTCTTCTGCTTGAAATTCTTCCTGAGTCGCTTTGACTTGCACTGGACTTCAGTCAGCAAACCTGCAAGGCATGGAAGTGGCCATCAATCTGTGTATTTTCAATGAATTACAATATGAAATCCTCTTTTTTATTAGACATGACTCAGGTCTTGCAGCACAGGAGCCATCACCTGCAAGGAACTACACACCAGAGGATGTGGCGAGGTGTGGTTTGTCAGGTGAGTTCACGTTCAGTACCCACCACAGGCCTGAGGGTTTCCAATCTCCTCCTTTCTCGTGACTCTGTGGCATAGAATTGTTCATCAAAGACCATCATGCCATTTTTATTTAATTTTTTCCACTAAACACTAAAGCACCTCTGATCTGCTCACTGCTGTCCTGACAGGGCTCGGGATATTTAGCTTCTCAATAGTCCTCTTAACTTAGGGAGATGCTTCCCAAGCATTGCTTGTTTCTGCACATGAAGATGTTACAGGTGCTACAGACTCCAACTGCAGCCAAATGAAGTTTAAACCGATATCATTTAGCTCTGATGAGAAGGGATTTACTTTGGAAAAGGCTTTGTCCGAGTTGGTTAGTGAAGGAGGCAGCACTTACATTCTGCCAGCATTCCCACAGCTTTGCACTTCTTCAGGCGACATTCCTGGCACTTCCTCCTCATGTACATGTCCATCTCACAGTGCCCTCCGTTCTTGCAGCGGTACACGGCGTTCTTGGTGATGCTGCGTCGGAAGAACCCTGCAAACAAGGGGCAGGTGGTGGCTGGAGCAATCTGAGGAGCTTTATCTCTCAGTAATTAAAGAATTAAAAGTGCCTTTCAGGTTTTGTTGGGACTTTTAAGTGGAAACATTACCTTGGTTTTAAATTTACTTTTTAACTACATAGTTATGTCTTGTTCTTTCTGACTGATGTTAAATGCTGTTTTCTGGAGTCACAGAATCACAGAATATCCTGAGTTGAACACACAAAGATCAGGTCCAACTCTTGGCCCTGCATGGGGCAACCCCAGAAATCCCACCCTGTGCATGAGAGCATTGTCCAAACACCCCTTGAGCTCTGGCAGGCTCAGTGCTGTGCCCACTGCCCTGGGGAGCCTGTTCAGTGCCAACCACCCTCTGGGGGAAGAACCTTTTCCTGAGATCCAACCTGACCCTGCCCTGACACAGCTCCAGCCTTTCCCTCAGGTCCTGTCACTGCTCACAGAGAGCAGAGATTGGAGCTGTCCCTCCCCTCTGATATAACAAGTTAAATATAATTAATAAGTCATTACTTCTTGCTTTTATTTAATTTTAATAATAAGTAAAATTAATAACACTCAAGAAAATCTATAAGAAATGGTCATGAGAAAATCAGCACTTGCTTAAACAGAGACTATTCTATTGAGTCATCAGTGCAAAAATGAGATGCTTGAGGTGCTCATATTAAATACAAGCTGTGAAAGCATTTTCTTCAAAAAACACTGTAAAAATGTGAATCCAGGAGTAAGTGTGTTAGATAAGGAGCTCCTTAAATAAATTAAAACCCAACCAAACCTGTTTGCATAAATCACAGGTGAGGAACGTCGTGGGGCCGGTGCTGGGTCAGTCCTCACCTTTGCAGCCCTCGCAGGTCAGGGCGTTGTAGTGGTACCCCGAGGCTTTGTCCCCACACACCACACACAGCTCCTCCTGCCCCTTCAGCCTCACAGAGTGGCTCAGCCTCGGCCTCTTTAACCCCTGGTACCCCCCGTCATCCACGTGGGGAGCCACGAAGGGCGGTTTGCCCAACTCGCAGCTGCTGCCGACGCAGCCGTCGCTGTACGGAGGGTCCAGGCCGTAGGAGCCGTAGGGGGACAGGGGGGGCTGGGACTGCAGGGCCGGGGCAGGAACTGGGACTGCTGAGTACTGGCAATAACTCTGGAAATCCGTGTCTGGCAGCTGGTAGTTCATGTGCTCTGGTAAAACATCTGAACAGAGGGGAAATCAAAAGGGAAATAAAAGCCTGGAGAATATCCCAACATCAGCTATTCCAATGTTTAAACATTTTCCGTAGATTTAATATCATAAATATTAGAGGAACACATTTGCAGACGGGCAGGCTGACACACTGGTTTTAAATGTGCTACCTGTAATGTTCTTAAGTAAAATCTTAGTGCTGTAAAAATGAGTCAGTAATAATTTGGACAATGTCACACGGATGCCACTGGATTATTGTTAGTACATAAGAGAATATCACTTGCCAACTGATGATACAGCTGCCTTTAGCTCTTACACTTGAGGGTTGTTTGTTGTCCACATTACAGTCAAATATCTTCCATAAGTGAATTTTTTAATGAGTGAAATTTTAGTTATCAATACATATGTCAGGCATCATTTTAAAAATGTTGCACAAGAGTCTGAGAAAGATGGTCTAGAAATTATAGAGTGGTAAAAAGTACTGTGACAGGATCCTTAAAGTTGAAGTCAACAGAATAAAAAGCAGATCTTGTTTTATTTAGTATTTCCCCACAAATAAGTCTTTATAGTTATGAGATTTCATTTTAGTAAAATGTAGGTACAGAATTATAAAGAGAGTTTGTTTGTGCCCTTCTCTTAGTTTTAATTTTATCCAGCTCCCCTTAAATACACACAACTGTACCAAAGCAAGCTGTGCAACATGTATCATGTTTCATTCTTCCTCTGGGATACTTCAAATCTCTATAAAACCAAATTGGAAACTTTTTTCAGGGCAATTTGGAGTTCTTTTTAATGGGCTTCAGGTCCTGCCTTTACTCTTGCAGAATCAAATTAGTTTTTGCAATTCTAGTTACAAAACATATAGAATATGCATTATCTATTTATAATGTATCTGGAGTACTGTAATAAAAGCTGTGTCTTTTCCAAAGGGAGACAACACCAGGAATGTTTATATGGAATGATCAGTTGGAATAATCACACACTAATATATTTCAATACTTTCAGTATAAGCTCAGCAGTCAAATGTGTAACTCCTGAGAGCTTTAAAGATAAACTAAAACAGAAAAAACGGATAATTCCCACAGATGTTCATTTGAGTGCATTTTCAGGATATAAAGCTGTTGCTTTCCTCACCGTAGTACTGGATGGGCTCGGGGAGACAATACCCGTCGGGTACGGTGACAAAGGTGTTGGCCATGCTCTGCTCCCAGCTGCACTGCTTCATCCACCCTGCGGGGGCACCGGCTCTTCAACCTGCAGAAACGGGACAGCAGGAGAAACGTCCCGGGAGAAAGAATTGCTGGGGAGGTTTGGGCACGGAGCTAAAACCAGAAAACTCCACGATACGGGAGAGTTTGTGGATCGTAAGAAAATCAGAGGTACAAAGTCACGTAACACCCTCGGTGAGGCTACAAAATGTTTGACTGTCCTCATGGTACAGAGTCAGGAGAGAGTCCATCCTTAAATTTCCAAGTTATAATAGAACTGGTTTGCTCTGAACTTTACACAAAACCACGGTGGGGGAATCAAATTAATCCCTGGTAAATTCTCTTGTTCAGGAAGATTAAAAGGAGTTTCACTGGATAGAAAAAACTTGCTTTGGGCATGAATTGGAACATTTGCACCAGTGTGGATGTGGTGGGTGTCCTGTTTGTGCACAAAGATGGGCTTTTAGTGAATTTGTTTCTTCCACTCTTTATGCAGATCTGAAGCAAGTAAATATAGGAAAATAGCATGGAAAAGCCAGCATGGAATAACTGTTCTTCCCCATGTAAATAGTTGTTTGTGCAGTAAAAGTCAGCTTTGCCTTGCTTAATCACTGCCTGATATACATTTAAGAGCCTGTATTTCTTTAAGAGTGCAAAGCATCCTGTGAAAACAAAAATATGGATATTCTATAGGATGTATTGCCTCGAGAGAACTTCCCACTGTCCCTTGAACACATAAGGAGCTTGAGCTGCTGGCTGGAAGCATTGACATTCCCAATAACAAAGTGTACTGAGGGCTCACAGTGACACTCTGAGAACAGCTGCTGTGCCCTGAGTTCAAAACTTACCTTATTTTTCAATAATCTGAATTACAAATTCAAATTTAGAAAGCACTTGTGAAAAAGGGTGCTCTAAAAATTCTTACAAGAGTTTTAGAAAAAAAAAATAATGTTTCTATGGACAGTGGCACGAGCTGGGTTTGGGTTTCCATTCACAGAGCAAACCTCTGGTACTGCTGAGCAATTGAGAGGTAATGGAGTAGCCATTAGAGGAGTAAGTAGGAAATATTTTCCTTGCCCCCTTGTCCCTCTGCATGTGGAATGTGGTCACTGGTTAAACAAATGTTGAGTCTGTGCCCGTTGAGTAAGGGCTGTATGAGACAATTTGCCAGTGAACCACTCACAGGCTTTGCCTGAGCAGACAGAAAGGACAGAAAAGATGCAAAAAGGCATGGAATTATTTGGAAAATACAGCAAAGCAAAATCCAACTCTGCAACAGGATTCTCTCTATGTGCTTCTTGCAGAATTCACAGCAATTTGGGTTTAAAGATCTTCTTGGAAAGACTGACATGGTGAGTCTGTGCAATACCTACACCTTGCTGTGACTGAGAAAATGAAGGTATCATCCCAGGGAACCTGAACTGAAGTCCTGCCTGGAAGGACACACATCCCTTCCCCCAAACTGGACGTGTCTTTGGGGCTGAACACTTTCGCTTTGTGTTGTCAGCAGAAGGTGAAAGGATGCAGTGAGGCTGGAATGTTGGGTTTTTTGTTATCTCTGCCAGTAAATATTTGTTTCAGAGCAGAATGACTCACTGAATCATGAGGTCCTTATCAGTTAGATCAATTTGGCCTGGGCAAAGTCTACATTTTTTCCCAAAAATGTATATTTGCCAAAGAAATGCGTTTCTGGATTCCTGTAGTTTCTTTAAATAAAAATAGAAAAAGAATAGAAGCTAAAATAAAATTACGCTGATCCAGTGTGATAAAAACAGTATATTGGGAGTATGAAGTGCATATTACCAAATGTAAAGTGGTCAGTTGATTAAATGTTCTAAATCTTGGAAGCAAATTTTCCTTAGGCAAAGCTTCCTCAAATCAGGTGTTGTATGAGAAAGGATTTAGCCCTTCTTACGGGTTTTTATGGCTAATAACAGTGATTGGTTGCAACCACAAAATTCCCAGCTCAGCATGAGACCTTGTAAACTGAAATTAAGAGAATGAACATGAAGTGTTTGATTTTTTGACTCTTGACAAGCTTGTTCTTCTGATATAACAATTTTTTTTAATCCCTTGTTTTGTAGAATCCCAACACAGATAGGATGGGACTCTTCAGTCACGCAGACTGGCCTGAAAGAAAACATCATCTATGTAAAGGCACAAAAATTCTCTGATTTTCCCTCTTCTGCTGGGAATTTTCATATGTGAAATCCTGACCAGGTGGGGAATGGTGTTTTTTGAGAAGAACAGGTGACCTACGCTTGGGGTTGTTTAAACACGTTTGAAAACGTTGCCCTTTTACGGGCTTAGTTTTGCCAGTGATCAAAAATGTTCAATATAATCCAGAATGTGTGTCAATTCAAGGGGTTGCTTGTCCATCTAATGCAAAAATTCAGCCAGGTTCAGTTCTTAGTCCCAGCTGAAAAACTTGTCAATTTATAAAAGATGGAAACCATGAAGAAAAAAAAAAGCCACTGATTGATAAAAGCAAAGTAGAACCATAAATAGAATGTACATGTTCAGACTACAATCTGTACTGTACATCTATTTACTGCTATTTATGGTGAAAGATGTGGTTTTCATCATTTTTATTGCTATAAAATCCCATATCATAAAGTAACATATCATCAACTTATCAAATTTATTAAGATGCAAAACATCCTTCATGGAGCAGAGGCACAGGGAGCCCTTCCAGGGCTCTGTACTGACAGTACTTCAGCTGCTTTCGTAAATATTTTGACAATGGAGTCATGGAGAAATTTCTTGTTTACAGGGAATTTTAGGGACTCGAGCTGAAGGTCTTCACCAACTATTTGAACACACCTTGGGGCACATTAATGATCACATAGTGGAACTCAGAGCACGTTTCAGTCTCGGTTTTAATCGCTGTGCTTTGCTTGCTGCTGGAAGCAAAGCTTATTTTTTTCTATTTGTGAAAATTTAAACCAAAAACTGAAAAAAAAATGTTAACTCAGTACAATCACTGGCAAACTATGTGTGATGCCAGGTGATATATTCAACTTCACTCAAGCAGTTTAGTAATCACTCAATTAATTAAAGGATGATTTCGCAGGGGAAGCTGTAGGATCACTTGATTGATACTATGTGCAGATTATATGCATTATTAAGGTTTATCTGTTCCTCCCAGTTGTAACGTGTCAAGAAGCTTCCCAAAGCTACTCTTTGAAGAAATCCCACTTTTCTGCTCCTTAAATGTGTTCCCTTCTGGTCATACAATAACCATAATAAGAATTGGCTTATTTCACTAATGGACTGTGTTGCAACTATCTTGAAATCTCCCTTTGGAATTGTTACCCCCGTGAATAATTATTTCAAAGCTATAATTTTTATACATTGTAAAATAAGAGGTTGTTTGAAACTCACGGATTTCCAGGTACTTTTGGGAAGGAAAACAAATAATTTAATTTAAAGTTGTTTTTCTTCCCTCTGTATGTCCAGTGAAGTACTGTTGGAACAAACCCCTGGCAGTAGGATACCAAATTTAAAAGCCCATGTTTTCTGGTTTTATTTAGTCAGATATTTAAACAGAAAGGAAAAAAAAAGGGGGAAAAGAAGGAAAAAAGCCCAATGCCCGAAATATTTTCACATGGCAAATTGATGTATGGCTGGAGCAGCAATTTATAATCCCAGGGCATGCAGAGAAGGAAATTAAATACTCACGGTAGTTGCAGGGAGCTCCTCTCTCCCAGAGAGCCCGTCGGGCTGCAGCGCTGATCCCAGCTCTGGTCCCAGCCCCGATCCCAGCTCTGATCCAGCTGGAGCAATCCAGGCCTTTCCCTATTTATCAGTTTGTGTGCACACTCCAGGCTCCAGACACTCCACAGAGCAACGCTGCGGCTCCGAGACACGAACTTCCCACACAGCCCTGGCTGGGGTCGGAGCGGGGGCAGCTGCGAGCCCACATAAATCAAATCAGAACTGGGTCATCAGGGACAGGGGCCGTGGGGACCCTCACGTCACTGCTTCCCACAGCTCCCTGCTCTGCCACCACATATTCTGCTCTCTGCCTACAGTTTAAAGCTCTCCCTTCTTGGTTGCCTCTCATCGCCAGGTCGGAGCGTGGATGGTGAATGTTCATTTCCCAGGCAGAGCAAGCCCTGCAATAGTGTTATTTGGAGATTTCTGCGTGACATGATAATTTCATTTGGAAACACTGGACTAAGGCAGGATCTCCAAACACCAGACTTGTCCTCCCTGTTCTGATCCTGACATCCCTGGCACACACAAGGCTCACCTGTACATTAAGCTCATTAACAATTTCAGTGAATTTAGGTTCATGTTGCTGCTAATTTAGCAAAATTCCATTCTTAAACACCCAACTATTTCCATTATTAATCATTTCTAATAATTTAATGTTACTGTTTGATGTTTTAATAATTTCCTAGGTAGAAGATGGGACATTTTGGATAGGGAATCTCCTGCTGTTCCATGTGCTCCCTAATGTGCTGCCCAGCAGGTTGCAAACCTCACTCCCTTTCTTCTGTGTAAGAGCAGTTCTCCATTTACCTCAGGAAAAACTGGTTGTGTTCTATACTGCATGGAATGAGGTGGCAAAAGGATAAAATAATTTCCTATTGGATATCTTACAGCAAAGTCACTTAAAATAGTCTTTAGGGACAGTAGGTTTTCATGGGTACACAGCAAACTGACATCACCCTGCAAAGGAGGGTCCCATTTGTATTCCATGGGCTCCAGAGAAAAGTAGCAATAAGGCTAATTATTTCCATATAAAATGGCACCATTTAGGAATCTCAGAGTGGAATGTTTGAGTTGGACTTTCAAGAACTAATGGGATTGACTGACAGATGCAGTAGACACAAAGATAATGATCTTGTAAACTTTATTATGATCAGCATGTGTCTTTCTGGCAAAAGCAGCCTCAGACAGCAACTTACTAAATTGTCAAAAAAACCCTCAGTGGTAAAAGTGAAGAATTGACAATTGATAGAACAAAGATTTTTTTTTTTCATAGTATCTCTTTCACATATCCCATTGGCTTTTTCATCCAGCCATTCTCATGGAAGCTAAAAAAAGCAAGCAGAGGTTTGTGAAACATTGCCTTTAGCTTGTAAATACTACTGACTTGTATTTTTAGCACTTTTTCTGATAGAAGCCACCTTACTGATAAGCTGGTCAAATGTAGCTGTGGGACGTGGGTATTTAGAGCCTTGTTGACTCTGGGGAACCTGAAACCCAGTTTTTTAAAAGATATCAGATCTCCGTTCTGTTCAGTTTATAAAGCCTGGTGCATTCAGAGTAAATTAAATCTCTAAAATAAATATGTAAGAACCTAAAACTTAACTTGTAGTAGGAATAAACAGCAGTGCCACATTAAGTATCAGCCTGTGGTTGGTTACTCCAACCCCCATGCTGTTTTCATAGCTGCAGTAATGAAACTATTGTGCATAGTCATGCAGTGATTCAGACCAGGTGACTGGTTAAATACATGCACTTATGTTAAATACAGACAGTTACATATTTTAACTCACATTTTAAAGCACTGTTCCTACTCAAAGCTTAGCATGACAAAAATGGGAGACCTGAGGGCACACCTGAGTCACCTAAAGGACGGCTTCAAAGAAGAGGAAAAGAAACTGTTTTCCATGCTTGTAAAACAAAAAGGTTATTTAGGAGTAAGGCAGGTTTAAATTAGATACTAGAGAAAGCAATTACTGTGGTAAAACCAGCAAGGGAGTAGGTTGCTTGTACAATCTTCTTATCTGAATATTTGGAAGAACTTGAGAATTGTTATTCTGGTCTGCAAAGGAGGAAAAAGGATTTTTAAGCTCCCTTCCAGCTCTGTTTGCTTTTGTTTTCCTATACATACATCAGTTTTACAAAACACTGCTCACTGATGAAGTCTCTGATCAGTCACATGCCCGGAGCCATTTCAGTGGGCAAAGTAAATAATCACAGACTCCAAGCATGAGGTGAGTAAACAAAGTGTTACTCATGGACACGACCTGAAAACATTGGCTGACCAAGTCCATGCCATGAGCCCATGTGTAGAAGTGGCACCGAAGAGGAGAGTAAGGGATGTTTTCCACAGAAACAAGGCGTGTTTTCCACGGAAAATAAGCAGAGGTGGTGACAGCAGCCTGACCTGGGCACTGTGTTGCACCACTTGTGCAGCCTCAGTGCCACCAGTGCAGACTGGAGTGTCTGCCTTTGGGCACTTGGGGCTGAGAATTTGGTGAGTGGGGAAACTGGAGATGAAGGAAGAGTTGCCCTGGATCGATACCCGTCGAGAGAATCTGTTTCCAAGCTCAGCAGAATTCCTTGTTCATCTGAACTGGAGATTTGAGATCTCTGTGACTTGCTTGGTATCCGAATAGTTAAAGGAAATCACATCTACTCCAGCTGGATCTTCTCTACATAACTGACCCGTTTGGCTTGATCTGGTATTGGATTGTTTACGTAACTTCAGTAATTAACCACTATCAGCCTCATTAATGAAACATAAACCACCTCTTCTGCTCATTTATAAAGCATTTGTCAAACAAAACTCAAACAAAGGGCAGAATCTCAGCAGAGGAGCAATCCTCCAAAAGCTACTGAGCCCCGACTGCAAGTCACAACGGTCACTTTGTTGTTGTTTTTCAGTAGAACTGAAACAGAAGTGATGGCATTGTCTATTGCTCTTGGCTAACTTCTCCCCAGACCATCTGAGATCTGTCACATGAGGGCAAGGATGCCTCAGCAACTATTTTGGCCATTTCAGTACAAAATACTGATGTTCCAGCTCATTACTGTAAATCATTAAATGATGAAAGCAAGAGTCAAATACTAAACGATTGGGAGCTCTTGGAAAACTAATTGCTCGTTACAGTAATCGTTGTTCTATGTGAGCTAAAGGTTATATTGAAATATAGATTATTTCATTACAGGATTAAATCTCTCCTGCTAGTAAACTGTTCTAGGCAATAGCAAAGAAAGTTGAGTATTAATAATACAGCTCATGTATTAAAGTGATCTAACTTAAGCTTTACCCATTTTTGTTTGAGAGAGATAAAATGGTTTAGAGGCAGAAAATACACTGGCAGACAAATCCTTGCCAAAAAGTTGGTGTTCTTAGAGCTTGCATTTACAATTTGGTAAGGAACTCATGGAAAAACGGCAAGGTTTCTGTTCCTCCTCCCTCCTGGATTATTTACTGATCTTCCAAAGGTGCAGCAGTGGTGGCTCTGTTGGGAGTTTGTGTGTGGGCATGGATGGACCTCAGTCCTGGGTGAGAAACAGCACAAAGCCTCAGGAGTAACAATTTTGGGTGTCGGTGTGACCTTGCCCAGTGAACAGCTCCCATTTAGCATTGGAGAGCACGAGGTCATCCAGGTGATTTAGTGGGAGATAATATAGATGCTC
>JAWWLV010000082.1:2058677-2091319 GCA_035041135.1 Platyrinchus mystaceus
GCCCCGCCGCTGCCGCTGTCACCGGCCCTGCCCGGCCCGCCCGCGCACCGCGGGCCCCGCTGGCCGCGGCCCCGGCGCCGCCCCTCGGCGCGGCCGCCCCTCGCTCCGCCGCCTCCATCTTGGTGCAGCGCAGCCAGCGCGGCCCCGCCGGCCACCGGCATCGCCCCCGGCCGGCTCCGGAGCTCCGGGGCCGCTTCTCCGCCGCCCGCATCGCGACCCGGCGCGGGGCTCTGCCTCGAGCCGCGCACACCCTCTGAAAAAAACCCCGATTTTTTTTTAGCCACTTCGGGGTTTCTTGAAATTACGGATGTCCTTGGCAGTTCTTTAACTCTTTTTTTCCCCCCCCATATATGTATTTTTCGGACTCGGCTGCCCTGGTGGTGGCTGGGCTCGTAGCTGTCACGTGCTGGTTGAGGTGCCAGCGTTCAGTGCCGCCTTCCAGTATCCGCCTGGAAAGATGTGGAGTGGCCTGATCTCCGAGTATCTGATAGCCGTGCTGTGCGTGCACTCTGAGAATACAAAGTTTTACCTTCGTTAAATTGTATCTTGAGTCCCGTAAGGGAAGGCTGTTTCTAGAAGCACCTGTCCCGATCCATAGAACGCAGGTTCTTGCAGTTGCCTGTTTTTGTGAAGAAAATGGGAAGCAGAACAATGCTGTCATCGGGCAGGTTCCATGTGGGCCTCTATAGGTGCTTTCTGGCTGAACAGCTTCATGTGACTTTACTGTCATTTAGCAGAGTCTGCACATGAAAGGCCTTAAGAACAGGGCTCAGCTCTTCCCTGTCTTTGCATTAAACCTTTCAGCTGTAAATACACAAATGCAGGAGGCAGCGAGACTTGGGGGCTGGGCAGCTGCTCAGAGTGTTTACCATTTGGAGGAGTATTTATAGTAGCTGAATTAAAAAGTAAAGAATTTAAGGCAGACGAGCACAGTGAGATATTTTTTCTTTTTGCTTGAGTTATGCTTGCTTGGTAACCTTTTTTTCAAAGAAGTTTGGTGTACTAAACTGATCTTGTTATCAAATTCAAATGGCTTTAATGGAAAAGTTTATGCCTTACTTGGTTACTGATAAAATTGTCTCTAGTCATATTTGATCAGGTGTTTTGATTATTCTGTGAAAATATGATATATTCTATGCCCAAAAAAATGAAAAATATAATGTGATACAAGTTACAGCTCTAGAAGAGCTCTGATCACATCAGGCTATTAAATGGGAGAGAAGTACATGAGTAAGAGGATTCCCAGTGTTCAGTTCTGGGGTGCAGTGTGTGCCTGCTTCATTTCTCCTGAACTGGGCTGAGGGGATGCTCATTGAGGGCTGAAATGCTGCCCAAAAATAACACTGTCCTGCAAGACATGGTGGCAACAGTTGCCTGAATGTAATGCTGAGGTGTGGGGAAAGCCTGGTGATACTGTTACTGTTGCAATAACTTCGTGTCTTCTCATTGATAGTATTTGGTAATTGAATCTTTCCCTGCAGACCTTCCACACCAGGCACTGCTTTGCACAGCCCTCACCCAGTTCCTTTATTCCCTTTCATGCTTTGTCCATGTTTTTTCTCTTTTGGGGTGGGACTTGTGGAACAACTTGGGGAAGAGTTGTGTTGATGCCTCATACCTTTGGATTACTGCACAACATGCCAGTGGATCCATGGAGTCATAATTTTGTGCTTCTTAGCAGCTTTTATCCACAAAAAGATCCTCTTTTTTTTAATCTATCTACTGAGTAAGCAACAAACTCAAAACTTGATTTGCTTCCTTCTCAAGAAAAGCTTCTGTTTCCATAAGGTTTTGTTTTGTGTGGTAGGTGGCAGTTTGCTGAAACTGTTTTTTCTCACAAAAACACAAAGTGGGACTGGAAAAGAGAATTAATTACTAACTAGTTATTGCTGCAGAAAGGTTTTTCTGTGCTGTTATCTGCCCAAATATCTATATGCAATCAACCTTTTTTAACAAAAACTTCTGCAAGCCCAGAGAATGGCTCTGCAGTTATTTTACATGCAGCATCTGTACATGTAATTGAGAAATTTGTTAATTTTTATACTGTTCTAAATGTGCTTCAGGTATTGCTAATCCTTAACTTACCTCTTGGAACAGAAATGATCAGGAAATTCTAATTGCTATCCACACATACACCCTGTTGCTACTCTGAGGACCTGTGCAAGCACTTGTTAAATTATATCATAATTTAATTAATAAGCACACATATAAAATTATTGATAGGAGGACTAATGAGTTAAATACCAATGATAAGTTTCCATTTGAAGTGCTACAAGCTGAGACTTTTCCTGAAATGCCTAACTGTGTCTGAAGGGTTTAAAATTGGAAATTCTTACTGCTTGGAAGTAGCTCTTTGAAAAGAAAACTAGAAAGGGGAATGCCAAATACGTCTGTAAAAAAAATATGTCTGTAAACAGCCTTTCCCAAACTTACAGAGTTAAGGGAGAGGAAATGCACCTGTTTGTAGGAATACTTAGGATTGATTTGTAAGGTCCCTTCCAAACCAATGGATTCTGTGGTTCTAGGAGAATTTCCTTTCAGGTGATATTTAGTGTGTGTCTTTTCCCTTCCTCCAGTATGAAGTGGAACAGAACAGAATTTACCACCTGAAACTGCTGCTTCAAGTTCAGATCAGGAAAAGAATAAACCACATCGTAACAACAACTCAAGACCAAAGAAGAGGCAACTTAACACTGAAGAAGATACAAGGCTTGATCTGAAACAAGAAGTTTGTGCCTACTCAACAGCTTCAAAAGAGCACGTCCCGACGCTGCTAATAGTCTTTGTTTTCTCCAGTGCTGTAGTGAAACTGCCCAGTGCAGCAGCACTTGTGTTCTCTAGAGCTTGATAGATCACCTTCTTTTGCTATCTTTTTTTCTTTCTCTTTTTGTCTCTCCTTCTTTTGTTCCTTTTTTTTTTTTTTTAAATAATAGCAGTCTTCATCCTTAGAAACTTGTGCTGAAACAGAAGAATCGGCAAATACTACTGAAAGTGCAATATTTGAATATCACTGCGAGGTTGGTGCTGTGTGAAGAGTTGTGGATGTGGTTTTAAACTTAATAAGAACCCATTTATTAACAGAATAGTGTGGGGTCTTTTAGTTCTTTTTAGGAGTTCTTAATAAAAATTCTTTTAATAGTGAGGCCCCTGGCACAGAGAAGCTGTGGCTGCCCCATCCTGCAAGTGTCCAAGGCCAGGTTGGAGGGGCTTGGAGCAACCTGGGGTAGTGGAAGGTGTTCCTGCCCATGGCAGGGGGTAGAACTGGGTGATCCTAAAGGCCCCTTCCAACCCAAACCACTGTGTGTTTTTCTGCTGTTATGTTGATTTAGTAGCAACATGATGAATTAATAGCACCTGCAGTATGGTTCTGTTGAACAATACTTATAACCCTGGAGAGCTGATTATTGATGCTTCTCTCTTCTAGTAACAGTAGGTTCATGGTTCCAACCCCTGTTTTCAAATACCCTGTGTTTAGTCTTTTAATCTTCCTGCACAGGGTTTTTTTTTCCTTCCTCTGAGAGCTTGTATTGTTGGGTTCATAGTTCATATTCTTGTAAACTAAGTCAGCTGTTGGCAGTGGACAGCAGAGCCAGGAAGTCATCTTGGTCCAGTATGTAACTATTGTATTTCAGGTCCAAGAAAGTCTTGTTTGTACATTAATAGGTTGTAGCCTGTTGCTAGAAGTTTCTTAAGGAACAGTTTTATGCCAAGACTCCTGGTGATACATAGAAATAGCTGTTATTTGATATTGGTTATGCTCTGTTATAACATTGTTTGAACAGATGTAGGAATTTGACAATTATCTGAAAAGGCTGCTGATAATATAAATTATCTTTCTCTGTACAGCAAGTTTTACTGCCACCTGAGGAATCTTTGAGCTGAAGTTGTCAGGCTTTAGAGGATGGATGGGGAGTTTTGTGCTGTGCTACTAAAGCTCCTTTAAACTCAAACTGTTCAAAGGGTGCCTGAGCAAGAGGTTACAGCACTGTGGCTTCCTAACCCTAAGAAAGGCTATTCTGAACCTGATTTTTGAGTAGATTTTTGTCACTTTCTCTCTCTGATGTATCTTCAGTAGCACTGCCTTTGGTCTGTCAGTTGATGTCTGAGGTGTCTGTGTTTGTTGTATCAGAGGTGAAGTGGCCATTTTGTGACTCACAGAAGCCTTTGGCAGCTCAGTTCAGCCTCCAGAATGGGTTAATGGTCTGGCCTGTAATTCTCCTGGGAGAAGGTATAATAACATATCATTTGCCCTTCCCCCAGCCACCCTACTTGCAGGACCAGTTTATTTTTGACAAGTATTTCAAACTCTAGGATGGCTTGAAACACTTCAGCTGTCGCCTTCCCACAAGGACATCTTCTTGTGTGTGGAATGTTTTGGGATTGCCTTCCTCAAAAGATGAGGATTCTTATCTTGGAAAGATGCTAGTCAGTAAATCTTAGCAGCTTTGTAAAGTGCTTTCTTGTTAGATACTCTGAGAAAATGTGCCTCTTTAAACATAATCCAGTGCATAAAAAGGGTGCAGTTCCTGTGGCTTTTGTCCTTTGTGCTGTTTGGGCTGGACATGAGTGGAAAGAGATCTTTGCTGTCCCAGAGAGGTGGAGGAACCTCTGCCTTTGGGGGTTTCCAAGACTCAGCTGGACAAAGCCCTGTCTGCCTTTGTTGGCAAGAGGCCTTTGAGGAGGAGGAGGATGGGCTGGAATTCTCCTGGGGGTCACATTCCTGATTCACTGTTTTGTGGCATGTCAGTGTTTCATGACTTAAACATGTTTAAGGGTATTGATTGGTGCCAGTTGTTGCAGGTTGGTAGGGTAAGAATAAGTGTGCAGTATTGATTAAAATTCAGAGATTCTTACTAGTTTTTAAAAGAAGGGAAAATGAGGTGTAGAACAAGAAAAGAAGCAGTGGATATTACAGAATTAGAGCAGATTTACTGGTTCACTGAAGTTTAAAGAGTTTGGGGTGCTAACACTGTACTTTGTAAGTGCTGACCAGGACTGTGATCCCCCAGCTCTGTGGGATGGACACCATTACACAGTGTCATGGGATCCTTTTCCCCCTCATATCACTCCCCCACCTTCTGTTATTTGTATTTTTCTTCATCTACTTCTACCCCACGTGAGTCTGAACCAGAAGGGAGGAGAACACCTCCCCCTCTTGGAAGCCAAAACTCTGTCAATCCTTACTTTGTGTGGTTGTTCCCACTTTATTTTTTTTTTTTTTAATGTCAGTCTCTAAGATTTCTGCCCAAGAACTTCACAGCAGATATTTTTTGGTGCTCTCAGATCACTTTTAAAGTGATTTCCAAACAGCTGTATCTGTTCCTTCTGATACATTGAGTAACTCCATGGCTGTGTTACAGTAAGAAGTGTGACTGTTTTAAGTTGCTCAGGTGTCTTTTATCTCCACTAAACACATTGCTGACTAATTTTTAATCTCTTCTGCTTGTTGCAGCAGGAAAGCAGAGAACAGATACAGTCTCATTCTCTTTCCAGATTAAATACTCTGGAAACTACAAAGTAATTCTGTATTTTAAGATGTGCATTGGCTGTTTGGAGGGAGGAAGGGTTGCTTCAGTGGTCTCTCCTGAGTTACAGTGTTTAGTGAGGTGTAATACATTTCATCTGATTTAATTGCTAACCTGTAAGTCCAAGTGGCTTGCTTTAAAAATCAGACTTGTGCATCCAAAAGCCAGTGGCTTTGTAAAGGGATGGGAAATATTTCAAGGTTGAATCTGTGGCTTAAAAAGGAAAAACATACCCCATTTTAAAAAAAGTTTTAATGGATGTAAGTTAATTCCACAGTATGTTACAGATTTAACTTTAGTTTCATGCTATTTTCAGATTTTCTCAGTCTTTCTAGCACTTGAGCTTCTGTGCCCCAGAAATGTGAATTTAGGTTTTAATTTTGGGTATTCTGTAATTGTGCAAAACTGTTTCATTAATACCTTTTTTTTTTTTTTTAATATGAAAGACTGAACCCAAACTAGGGACAAACTATGCAGGGATGTGAACCTAATTGCATTGGTTTAGTTTGCATTTTCCAAACTAAACAGGTGATTAGAAAGAGCAGATATTTTGGATATTTTGAGGCTTTCGTGTGAAATAGTGAATGTGGGAGTGTGGGAATGTGAGGTGGAATACTTACTCTAAAAATGTCAGAAGTTTGGTTTGCTCTAAGCAAGCTTTATTTGGGTATTAGAGTTCTGGCTTATTTTATAAATACCTTGCCTGTTTAAATTTTAAGGCTTCCTGCGTTACAAAAACATCGCTATTTTGGTGGGTTTACCCTAATTTAGACATTATCAGCGTTTACTTGTGTCAGTAACTTCCACAAGCTTTCTGTCAGTTATTATGTTATGGGGATGTGGAGAAACCGATTTCAACTATTGGTTTGGGTTTTTTTTTTTCCTGTGCTCTTTTCCAAACAGATGAGCTTTGATCCAAACCTGCTCCACAACAATGGACACAACGGGTACCCCAACGGTACTTCGGCGGCGCTGCGCGAGACTGGGGTTATAGAGAAGCTGCTGACCTCGTATGGATTCATCCAGTGCTCGGAGCGGCAGGCCAGGCTCTTCTTCCACTGCTCACAGTACAATGGCAACCTGCAGGAGCTCAAAGTAGGAGGTAAGGCAGCAGCTCTGAGTGCACACCAGTCTCTTTTCACTTGCCACAAAACACCCTTTTCTCCTGTGACACCAACAGTTGTTGCGGTTTAAGGAGACAATTAATGACCCACCGATCCTGGTGGGAGCCCTTCCCAGCACTCTGGTACACACAGTGGAGAAGGTGCAGTGCTGGGTCAGACTTGTCTGGCTGAGATGCAGACAAGTGCTGAGACTGTGGGAGAATTTACCTCTCGTACTCCCTGTTTCTTTTTTTAGGATTAGTTGTTTAGAGCGAGTTGTTTTTCAGCAGGGGGAGGCTGCGACTTCATGCTGATAATTAGCGTAGCAGTGAAGTTTCTAAACTGATTAATGGCCTGTGCTGTGTTGTTTGAACTTCCATGTGGAGTCTGCTGTGTAGTGAGCAGGGCAGAGGGAGGGAATTACTATGGAATTACAGTAGAATATTCATTAGCAACAGGAGAGAATGAACAGAATAACCAGAGAAATATATGCAAATAGTTTGTCCTTCCTTGGCAACAAAAGCACCTGAATTCTACTTTGTTGTGTTTGGCTACCAGCAGTGAATTGTCAAACACAGCCATTTAGTGATTTTTAATAAAAAAAATACAAACAGACCCAACCAGAACAGTCTCATTGTCACGTTTGATTGTCTTGTAGATGACGTTGAGTTTGAAGTGTCTTCTGATCGCCGAACTGGAAAACCCATTGCTATTAAATTGGTGAAGATAAAACCAGAAATATTACCTGAAGAACGAATAAATGGACAAGTTAGTGTCTATTTTCTATCCCTGCATAATTTCCACCCCTTACTCCAGTACAGAAAGCTGGGTTCATTTCATAATTCATGCATATTAACTACATACAGTGTAGTTCCACTGAAACACATTTCAGTGTGTTCTGGTAAAAATTCAGAGGTTCAGTTTGAGCTCTTTGGCTCCAGACACTTCTTGGAGCCGAGAGGTTCTGGGAGATTGAAACTTTGCAGCGTGGCATTCCCTGTTGAGTGTGTAGTAGAGGGTACTGAGATTCATTTTCTGTTCAACAAAAATGCCACTCCTGAAATGACTAGCAATGGATTTTTTTTTTTTTTGACTGGTAGGTTGTGTGTGCTGTTCCTCACAATTTAGAGAGTAAATCTCCAGCTGCCCCGGGTCAAAGTCCAACAGGGAGTGTTTGCTACGAACGTAATGGGGTAAAGCTTGTGCATTTTACTTGAACTCTTCACTGATCCATCACTGTGGTCTATGAGCAAAACAAAAGATTCAATTTAATGTAGACATTAAATTGCACTGAACTGTGCAGTTCTTGGCCAGAAAAAAAAAAAAAAAAAGCATGCTTTGGTAATTACTACAAAAAATGTTATTTTTGACAGTTTGCTTGCTTATATCTATGGAGAACTTTCTACAGAGCCAAAGAGTTGTTCTCCTTTAAAACTTCCTGAAGTTCATGTATCCTTGTCTTGGACTTCTGAAGTTTAGAAATTGAATTTTAAAGATGGCCACGTACAAACCTGTCAACTTAAGTTGCTTGTCACAGACTCATCAAAACAGCACGATGGAAAAAAAGAATGTTTTGCATGCCATGTTTGACCATTGTCCATTTTCTCACTAAATTAAGCAGATATTGTTACTAAACAAAACTGTGTTAATCTTTCTTTGAAACAGCCATGCTGCAAATGGAGTAACTATAGTTAATGTTAATTTACAGGAAGTATTTTACCTGACTTACACCCCAGAGGATGTTGAAGGAAATGTACAGCTGGAAACAGGAGATAAAATAAACTTTATAATTGATACAAATAAACAGTAAGTTGGTCTTGCTTTTCTGGCTTCGTACTGGTTTTGGTGGTCAGGCAGAATTCATAGCTGTTCTGAGAAATCAAATTACATGAAATAGAATCTTCATTTTTTAGTTTTGAGTTAAGTTTTGCTCTGTTTTCCCCCCTCTAGTACTGGTGCTGTAAGTGCTCGTAACATTATGCTATTAAAAAAGAAACAAGCCCGCTGTCAAGGAGTAGTCTGTGCCATGAAAGTGAGTGATTTTAAGTTTCATTTGAAAATAAAAACTGTTTTGAAAAGCACTTTTAAAAGTAATATATTGAAGTTAGTAAGAGCTGCTGACAGTTTGAGCTGTGGGTGTAAATTGTGTGAAACGGTTTAAGCAGCTCGTCTTTGATACTAATGCTTTACATAAAAAAGAAACTCTCATTTACTTCTGTTAATATATATTTTGTGGTAGCCTGTTAGCTGTGTGCACTCATGAGTGCTCTGCTGGGATTCACAGTCTATTATTGTGTTTGGTAGAACCTGTGAAATTATTTCTTGTGTGTAACGATAACGGGCAATTTATTAAACACTTTTTTCTGTTCGTAGGAAGCCTTTGGATTTATTGAGAGAGGTGATGTCGTGAAGGAGATATTCTTTCACTATAGTGAATTTAAAGGTGACCTAGAAACCTTACAGCCTGGTGATGATGTGGACTTTACAATCAAAGACAGAAATGTAAGACGAAATCCAGTAAAATGGGAGACGAGGTCTTAAGGCATAAACTGCAGTGTTTGCTCCAGCTGTAAAAAGGGGGGAGGAGGTTCACTGGGAAATGTCTGTTGCTTTCTCTCTTCTTTTTGGGTGTTTGACTGATTTTGTGTTCTTAGGGTAAAGAAGTTGCAACAGATGTTAGACTGCTGCCTCAAGGAACTGTCATTTTTGAAGATATCAGCATTGAGCATTTTGAAGGAACTGTAACCAAAGTAATTCCAAAAGTACCCAGCAAAAACCAGGTGAATCTCAGTGGTTGTTTCAGCTTGTGAAATGGTGCATTGATTGTTTGGAGTTCCAGCCAAACAGTTAAAGTGTTCCCCTTTCCCTCTACCTGTCAGCTGCATAAGCACCATGGCATAGGAAAGGATTTATTCTTTTTTTAATTTTATATCCAAAGAGCAACAGTTATGGTAGTGGGACATTGGGGAGTGTGTGTTTTCTTTAATGTTTCAAATACTTACAACTGAATTTTGTGGGGTTAGGACATACCTTTAAGGCAAAAGAGTAGGGAAAAGGGGAAAAGTATTTGCTGGGATAAGCCAGATCTATGGATTCCTGTGAGCATTAACAATTAATGAGGCTTTTAATCTGTAATGTTTGACTTAGGGGTAAGAGTGTTCATAAGCCCTTTTTTTAAGGTATTAGATGGGTCTCTGTTGTTGTGGGAAGGTTTGGGGTGTTTTGGTACTTTTGATTAAGAAATTTGTGTGTTCGTTTGCTAAGAAAGAACTTTCAGAAGTGGTATAAGTGCTTATAAATGTAATTCTTGAAATATGCTTCATTTCTCTCTCAGAAATACTTGTGTTCTCTGCAGTTAAACTGAGTCTTGTGGCTAAACTCACCCTCTCTGTTGGGTTTTTGTGTCTGCAGAGTGATCCTTTACCCGGCCGCATCAAAGTGGATTTTGTGATTCCTAAAGAACTTCCATTTGGAGACAAAGACACGAAATCCAAGGTGACCTTGTTGGAAAGTGACCACGTGCGGTTCAACATTTCCACAGACAGGCGTGACAAACTGGAACGTGCCACCAACATTGAGGTTCTCCCCAACACTTTCCAGTTTACCAATGAAACCAGAGAAATGGCAAGTATCTGTCTTGAAAAATTGGGCATTTTTGAGGGGAAAATGAAAGGAAAACACGGAGGGATTCATAAATGAAAATGTAAAAATCACTGATGTCTTGCATTTCCTTCTCTGAAATCCAGTCCTCAGGTGTGCAGTCCCAACCAAGTGTTTCTATGGTAGAAAATGCAGAATTAATCCTCTGTCTCTTTGCTTTAAAAGAATAAAAAATTACCTTTTTTTAAACATTTAAATGAATCCATGTTAGGAAATGAGACCTTAGTTGGCCCTCTTGGAGTGGATTGATGGTTATAGTAATATAGTCTTGACCTGTTAGTTTAAAAATTCATATACTTAAGTCATAGGTAGGTAACTTACTCATATTCCTTAGGAAAACTGGAAGAACTTGGTCCTACTCTGGTTCAGGTCATGAAAAATCTTTATAATTGGAGGAGGAACTGTGTGCAGCTTTTGGATTTTGTGGTTTTTGGCCAATCTCTTTCTGAGGCTCAAGCAGAAGGATGATAAAGAGCAGGCAGTTCTCTCACATACAAAACCTCTTTGTGGATTACAGGGACTAAGTTGAATGTGCTAATGAGTATTATAGAATATCTTTCATTCCTGTAACTTGGAATGTTGGTTCTGTTCCAACCAGACTGTAACTGCCTTCATTTTCAATTGGAGTCCAATTACAGTGTTGTCACATCAGTGTGCTGTGAATTATGACCCTCTGCTTTAAAAAAAAGCCCTGAACTTTGACTTCAGCCTCTGAGTTTTGGGGATTCTGTCCTATAGACTTCTTAGATTTCTACTGTGGCTTGATACATCTGCCTGCCTGAATTGAGCTGTCATTGAGGTGACAAGTGTTGGCAGCTTCTAGAAAGGTTGGTTTGTTTGCTGGAGTTTGTGAAAGTTGTTTAAGAGAAGAATGTTCCTAAAGGTGGGAATTACCTTTGCATTGTTCAGCTCCTCTAAGCTTGCCCTGAGACCTGCTAAAGGCTCTGTAGTAACTGGGTTGAGTGGAATATGTTAATAAATTCTTTCTCAGTTCTGGTGTGATCTGGCACTAGGGTTTGTTTTGTTAACAGCATTTTCTGTTTATCATTCAGCATTCCATTTCTAGTGGTTATCAGGAAGGCCACTGAAATATTATGGAACATGCTTACCATAACATACACCCATGGATAGGGTAGTCTTGTTAAACAACTTCTTCATAATTCCTTCATTTGTGTCTGCAAATTAGATGGTTTTGCTCTTAAACTTCCCTCTAATTTTATTTCTTTTCTATGTAGGTTCTTCTGTATTTTGTTTGTGTTTATGCATGTTTTATATACTCCTATAGAGGATGTAGTATTTGTAGAGTTGCCCCTTTCAAGATTGTCTTCTCTGTGTAGTAGTACTGGCAGAATTTTAACCACAGTCCTTCTTGTTAGTGGTTTAAATTAATCTTCTCCACTGTTTATAAGAAATTAAGTAGAGGAACTGGGTGAGTAGGACTTGTTTGCATTTTGGGTTGACCACAACCATTAGCATTAGGTTTGCAAGGAAGCACAATGCAAAAATTAAGTGTTTTCACAGGATTCAGGCTCTATTGCAAACTCCAGACAGGTGGAGCACCTGCAGACAGGTGTCACATAGCAGTAACAACACTGTAATTGCTGATTTTCCTGTTCTCAGGGTGTGATTGCAGCAATGAGAGATGGCTTTGGCTTCATTAAGTGTGTGGACAGGGATGCTCGGATGTTCTTCCACTTCAGTGAAATCATGGATGGGAATCAGCTCCATATTTCTGATGAAGTCGAGTTCACTGTCGTTCCTGTAAGTGAGATTAATACTTGTATAAAATCTTAGTGTTTAAAGAAGTTGTGTGCAGGCTGTGTAACATCTGATGGACCTTCTCTTTCAGGATATGTTGTCTACCCAAAGGAACCATGCCATAAGGATTAAAAAGCTTCCCAAGGGCACAGTTTCCTTCCACACTCAATCAGAACATCGTTTTGTGGGCACTATAGACAAAGAAGCCACTCCAGCCAAAGCCACTAGCCCAAATAAAGGCAAAGAGAAGGTAATGCTGCTCTCCTGGAATACCTTTTATACATTCCTGGCATTGGAGACTGGGGCTGCTTCCTTAAAATCTGTAATTCCACTGGTTTTGAAGCACCATTTGTCCTGTCTAAACGTGAATGACACTGAATAGCTGATGACAGCAGTCAGAGAAAACTGAACTTTTGTGAACAAGATCATTAACAATGCTTCTGTTATCATGTTGTTGAGCATAAATTCCAGGAACTTGATGGGAAGTTTCTTTCTACCTCCCACTACATAAGACACTAGATATAATAGTTTAAAATTAAGTTTCTGGAACTAGAGGGGAACCTCTTATTGTTTTGTCATGCTTTTTAAACAGCCCCAAAATACTTAAGGTTCCAGTAAATACTTCCTGGAACTGGTGCTAATACTTTTATTTTCTTTGAACATATTGTCTGTCATCATTTAAAGCTTCTTACTCAGTTTGGTTGTGTTTTTTAGCAATTATTGTGTAGGAAACTTCTTTGCTTACAAATGAGACACTGATTGCTGAACTCTGACTTCTTGTTTTTTTTAGGAAGCTGAGGATGGAATAATTGTGTATGATGACTGTGGAGTAAAACTGACCATTCCTTACCAGGCCAAGGATGTGGAAGGATCTACTAATCCCCAGATAGGAGATAAGGTGGTGTAACTAAGTGTGCTGTTGGGAAATATTATTTTGTGTATTGTGAGGTGTGAGCTCCTCTTTGCCTTATTTCTGGATTTGTTCTCCCTCTTGGAACAAACAAAGGACAAGGCACCTGTGTAATATTACCTGGAATACTGTTTGAGTGGCTTAATCTTCTGTGTAACTAAAAAATATCCTCCAGCCTGGTGATACATAAAAGAAAATAGTGTCTTACTTGTAAATTATGCTTTTTAAAGAAGGAATTTTATAAAAACTGAAGGAAGTGAAGCAAGGTGCCTCTTAATGTGGGTCACTGGTGTAGGAAAAGGAGAGTTTCTCTCCACATAAACAGAGTTTCTCTTCTCTAAGGGGTCAAGAGCTGAGTGCTGGAGGCTGGCCTGCCTTGCAGGTATCCCAGGTGTGACTGCTGCTCTCTGGAATGTGGGAGATGTCCACGACTGACATGTTTATGGGAAAGAAGTGCCTAGAAAACTACTTTCCTGGAAACCCTGGGAACTGATTCAGAGCTACACAGCTTTGAAATTAGTTGATTTGAGTGTTTTTTGTTGGTGATCATGGTTTATTTGGGTTTTTCTGTCTAGTATTGATTAACACCTCTTCAACAGGTCGAGTTCTGTGTGTGTGAAGTGAAGAGAACCGGTCTGCAAACAGCTGTTTCTGTCAGAATGCTGGGACGCAATTACAGCTCTAAGAGGCTTTTGGGATATGTGGCAGCCCTGAAAGATAACTTTGGATTTATTGAAACAGCCAATCATGATAAGGAGATCTTCTTCCACTACAGGTGAGTGACAATTTTAATACTATTTTGACTGTGTGTCTGTTGTGGGGGTGGGAGAGTGTGGAGTTTTGGTTGACTGTTAAACTCATTTTCACTTCACACACACATATATATATGCTTAGATATCTGCTGTTCCATTTATTATCTCAGCTGGACTGGCTTTTCTATTAGTCAGCAGTCCTGGTGTTCTGTGCCTCTGAATCCCAAATCCACTTGTGTTTGTATATTTGAAATGCTTCACTTTCCTTAATAAAGATTTCTTAAAAATGTGAATCGTTGAGCAATTTTAAATAGTTTCTGATCAACTGATGTGGATGTTGGATGAGCATCACTGTTGTCATGTAATTAAAGGAAAACTGTACCTCATTCTGTTCCTGCAGTGAATACTGTGGAGATATTGATAGCCTGGAACTTGGAGACACTGTGGAATACAGCTTGTCAAAAGGCAAAGGAAACAAAGTTAGTGCAGAGAAGGTGAACAAAACACATGCAGGTAAGGCTGTACCTGGTGTTTTCTGCTGACAGGGCTCTTGGCAGGTGATGATGGGTAAAATTTGTTAATAATTCATTTATGGTTGGAGCTTAAAGCAAGAAGATGCTTAATGTGGGGTGGTAATTGGTTTCCTAAAAGCTGCTGCCTGTGTTACCAAGAGAATAGACAAGCACAGAGCAGCAGTTCTGGAGACAGTAGCAATTCTTTGGACCTTTAGTGTCCTCTGAACCTTTCAGTTGGGGGATTGTAAGGAGAGACAGAGTGGCAGAACTGGTCAAAGTCTGCACTAGTTGTGCTGTACCTCACAGAGGGAAGGTTGCAGGAGGGGGGCATATGAGCATATTAAATACTTGGGATGGGGGGAAATGCCCACTTATATTGGATGATTAAAGTGGGGAATGCAGTGGAAGAGAAGTGAAATACTTTGATTTGCTTTTCAATCTCCATGGCCCCGAGTTTCTTGAGAAGCCAATATTTTTCTGCTTCCACATATGAAATGTTGCTGTGGTTTTGATCAGGTGTCAGGCAGTTGCAAACTTTTGGGTCCTGCTCAGTCTGAATCACTTAATTAAATTAATTTTAAAATAAACTATGATTAGAACATCCTATTCCTCCACTATCTGTCTCTTTTCAGTGAATGGTATCACTGAAGAAGCTGATCCAACTGTTTACTCTGGTAAAGTAATTCGTCCTTTGAGGAGTGTAGATCCCACACAGACTGAGTACCAGGGCATGATTGAAGTCATGGAAGATGGTAAGATTTCTTACTTCTAAGTGATCCTTTCACAAGTGCACAAGAAGTGCACAAGTTGCACTGTAAATAGAGGCATTGAGGATTATATTGACACGGCTAAGCTGGCAGTAAAAGTTGCATTTTTAATATTGGAAGTCTGAACTCAGGTGGGAAAGGCCTCTTAGTTCTGCCTTGTGCTTTCCCCCTACCCCAGGTGAGATGAAAGGAGAGGTCTATCCATTTGGAATTGTTGGAATGGCAAACAAAGGTGACTGTCTGCAGAAGGGGGAGACAGTGAAGTTCCAGCTCTGTGTTCTCGGGCAGAACGGGCAGACGATGGCTGTGAACATCACCCCGTTCCGCAGAGCCACCGTGGAGTGTGTCAAGGACCAGGTGAGCGGCTGCTGGGGACTCAAAGGTGCATGTTGGTAGGAAAAAAAAGCCTTCAGAAGAAGAGAACTGCACATGCTCTGCTTCTGGAAGGAGCTTCTTCACAGCATTAGGCAGTGAGTGGTAACAGAGCACCTGAAATGCAAAGGCTGATTATGGCCCTCATCAGCTGCGTTTCAGAATGGTTGGCAAGTTCAGTGCTGTGAATGTTTTCTGGTTTTATAGTTACTGTGCAGCACTAATCTCTAGTCATTTATGGAGAGGCTGAATGAGTTTTGCTGGTTTATACATGAATAGAATGGAAAGTGGAAGTAACTGGCTGCTTATCCCAGTGACAGACCAAAAAAAAGCCTTTCAGGGAGTCCTAGAGCTTGCAGCAGTGCTTGTCTTAGTTCAGTACAACTGCCAGGACTTGGGCAGTTTTCAGAACTTGTTCTGTAGACTGTGGAGTTTAGGTGTGAGTTACAAATCCAAGAAGAGTGCCTGGATTTCCAGAAGTGTTGTTTCCAGACAGAATGTTCTATTCAATGCACAAATTGCATTTCCACTTCTCTCAGGCACCACAGAGTTTTGGAGGGTTTTTAGAAGTCGTTGAATGCAATGATGAGTAAGTTATTGCCTCTGTTTGGGTCAAGAGGGAATCAATAACCTTGTGATTTGTTGCTTTTCAGTTTGGTTTCATTAACTATGAAGTTGGTGACAGCAAAAAGCTCTTCTTCCATGTCAAAGAAGTCCAGGATGGTGTGGAGCTCCAGGCTGGGGATGAAGTGGAGTTCTCCGTAATCCTGAACCAGCGCACAGGAAAATGCAGTGCCTGTAACGTGTGGCGTGTCTGGTGAGGCTTTGGAATGAAAGGGATTGAACCTGGCACAGTGTCTGCATCACAGCAGTGCCCTCCAGGCTGCTTCAGCCTGAGCTGGCTGCTCCTGGAACAGGAGCCGTGGATTCCAGCTGCCTTCAGGGAGAGCCTCACCTGAGAGCTGCCAGCACTCAGAGGGGGATGCAGTGCAGGGCAGCAGCAGAACTCCCAGCTCTTCCTAGTTACAGATAGCTTGTTCCCTTCTTAATCTGTTCTTAAACTCCCCCTGTAGCAGGAATTTGGGTGCAGCCTTGGAAGTAGAAGAGAACTGATAGTATTCCTGTGTGGATGCTGGCCTCTGGCCAACACATTCCATAGTGCTGCCACCTGTTTTCTGAAGGGCAACTTTCATTTTTTTAAGTAGAAAACCCATGTTGTTTGGGGCTCTTCTTTTTGGTATGGCATTTCTTAAGGCTTATGGCTATTTTTTGCTTTTGAGCTGCTTAGACACCTGTAGAAAACTGCACAATTTGGATTTTGCTTCAGCTTGTGCAGTGACACAAAGCTAATGTGTAATTTTTCTCAGACTTCTCTGTTCCCATCATCTTCAGAGATGTTAATGCTCTGCAATGATATACTGGCAGCTCATAAGCTTTTATTTATTGCAGTTATAGAATTCCAGAATTGTTTGGGTTGGAAGAGACCTTAAAAACCATCTCATTCCACCCCCAGCCATGGGCAGGGACACCTTCCACTGGAACAGGTTACTGCAAGACCAGTCCAACCTGGCCTTGGACACTTGCAGGGATGGGGCAGCCACAGCTTCTCTGGGTAACAGAAATGTAGGAAATGCTACTTGTGTAAGTGTGAGAGTAAATGCAACAGCTTTTGGAGAGCACTGAGCTGCTGCTATTTCAGAGTCCTGTGTGGAAGGTAAAGCTTTGGGGCAGAGTCCCGATGTCAGCCAGGTGTGCTGTCCCAAGGATAAATAGCACTAGTGCTTCATGGGGACAGTCTAAACTGCTGTCAAGTACTGTAGTAAAGGGCTGTAAATGAATGAGATCACTGGCAGCAGCTGTGGGAAGTCACCAGTGCCCTGTGTGTGCCTCTGTTACAGCGAAGGCGCCAAGGCTGTTGCTGCTCCGCGTCCCGATAGACTCGTGAACCGTTTAAAGAGCATCAACCTGGATGATGCCAACGCCCCACGTCTCACAGTGCTCCGCCAGCCCCGGGGGCCCGATAACTCAAAGGTACAGACTGCCAGGGTAACTGCAGGGTGTGCCCTGCTTTGGGTGACACAGCAGTGCTTCCTCTGTTAGAGCATGAACTGTCGGATACCCGCTGTCTGCTCCCATCTGGTGCTGAACTACTCACCTGCTGTGTGGGGTTGGGTTTTTTTAGCACACAGGGTGCTGAGCCCTGTGTCAGTGATGTGTGCTGGGGTTTCAGAGCAGCACACACTGGAGAAGCAACCAGCTGCTGCTTGTTTTCTAGCCCATAATGGTTGTCTTGGTTATAAACCTGCTCCCCTTCTCAAGAGGCAGTAAGTGAAATCCCTTTACTCAGACTTGGCTTTCACTGAAGGTTTGCCACCATGTGATAAACAGGAGTGAAGTGTCTGGAATCTGAAGAGCAAATTGTCTGGAATCTGTGCAGTATCTAGGACTGTAAAGAACACCCCACAGAACCTATTTCTGAAGACAGATATTACTAATTAGAAACGTGCTAATGCTGTACTTCAGTGGGACAGACAGGCTTGGCCTCAAAGCCCAGGTGGTGGTGCTGCGATCGTGGTTAGACTTGACAATCCTAACAGTCTTTCTCCAGTCAGAATGATTTCATGATTCCATGATGCTGGAGCTAAAAGTTTGCTTTGCTTTCCTTGCAGGGATTTGGTGCAGAGAGAAAGATCCGCCAGGCTGGTGTTATAGACTGATCCCAACCCCACGCCGACGTTGGGCCGCGCGGTGGGGCTGGCGAAGGGTACTGAATATCTCCCTGTTCATCCCTTCCTCCAAATTTTCAGAAGCTGTTCCACCGGTTTTAACACCTTCTCATGTTATGTTTAAAATTAAATTTACAAAACCATTTTAAATTTCTGCACAGTTGCATTCTGGAGAACTTTAAGGTGGCGCCTTATAGTATCACATTTTAGAAGCTTGTTTTGAATGGTGCATTTAACGCAACTGGTAACTGCAATCTCCATTGCCTCTGTGAGTAAACATAGACAGCTCTGCTCGGGCAGACCTTGTGGAATTCTGCACTACAGTTATTATGCTTTATCCTTGTTTTTGGCCAAGGTTTATTATGCCTTAGTGCTCAGTTGCATTATATTCCCTCCCGAGTGGAGGGGAAGGCTCACTTCAGCTCACTCCGCTCAAATTCTGAGGACCATGTGAGGGTGGAATAAGTTCAGTTTATATCAGATCTCGATGGACATTCAGATACCTTGAGTTGATGGCCAAATGTTATAGTGTTTTCCTAGTTCATTTAACTTGACTCCTTTAGCCAGTCGTTAGAGCTCAGTGCAAGTCTCTCCCGGGGTCGGTGGATTTTGTGGTGTTCTGGAACAGACAGTGCAGAATTTCATAAGGCTGAGGTGTGCCATCAGTGTGGTAATTTAAATATATTTAAAACAATGCACAAATCTGCTGCTGCTTAGAACACTGCAGCTTCTAAACCCAGTTTCTTTTACTGATTTAAATTTAAAAAGAAAGAAGTTGTGCCTGAAGTGAATACATTTTTTTGTTCTTTTTGCAGCCGGCACCCAGTGTACTGTAAGAGAATAAATACTTAGGCTTTCCATAGCTGTATTGAGACTTTCATCAAGGTGAATAGTTGATGTCTGTGTGCTTTTTTTTTTGTTTATTTTTTTTGTTTTGGTTTATTTTTTTGTTTTATTTTGGTTTTTTTTCTTTTTTTGGGTTTTTTTCCCTCCCCTCCCCTTGCCCCCTCCCTCCATTTCCCCAGTCACACTTTATCAAGCAAGAAAACTGAATGATTGGTCTAAGTATTACTTTAACCAAAAAGATCAGGAGTTACTTTTTGGAATAGAGGGCAGTACTGTGGTTTGTTTTGTTTTTTTTTGTTTTGTTTTGTTTTTTCATGTTACCTCTATTCTCAATTTAGGGTTTTCTTCTCTGGGAGATGCATTATCTTTGTAAAACAAAACATTGCTTTCTCCAATTTTTTTTCTGTTAATGGCAAAGAATGGAAATAGAATAAAGTTTTACTGATTTTGAAAAAAGCCTCACTGTGCTCTGCCTCTTCCTTCCATGGTGGGGATGTGTTAGATCCGTGTCATCCCAACCATGGGCTCATTCCCAGTGGCATCTCCAATTCACACACCAAGGTGAGGGATTTTAGTGTTTTATTCTGATTTGCACAAAGCAGGGAGCTGGTGGTTCCCACAAAAGGCTCCTCATTGCACTTCAGGTTGTTAAGTTTGACTCAAACCCCTGTTCAAACCTTGAGGGGCTCATTCCTCCCTTTAGGACTCTGGGATGTGGGGCTCTCTGTCATTCCCTCCAACGCTCAGGGATTGGTGTCGTTACCCCTTTAAAGCTCCAGGATGAGGAGCTCGGGTTCATTTCCCACTTTGAAACCTTTAAAACCACGGGATGCAGATTTTGTGTCATTCCCTACTATAGGGGTTGTGGGGTCAGGGTTATTGCCCCTTTAAAACACTTCCCCCGTTTAAAACTCCAGGGTACAGGGCTCTGTCATTCCCCTTCTTTAAAGCTCTGGGTTGTGGGGTCGGTTCCATTCCCCCTTTTAGGGGATGCAGGGTCGATGTCATTCCCTCTTTAAGACTACAATTTCCTCCTTTAAAATTTCGGGATACATGGGGCTCCATGTCGTTCCCCTTTAAGGCTCTGGGATGTGAGTCGGTGTCATTCCCCTGTATGGGATGCAGGTGGGTGTCATTCCCTCTGTGCGGTCCGTCCCTCCCGTGCTCCCCTCGTGTTTCCCCCGTCCCCTCATGTCCCCCGGTTCCCCCCATGTGTCTCTCGCTTCCCCCACCGTGTCTCTCCCGGTTCACCCCCGTGTTGCCCCCTCTACTCCCCATTGCCCCCCCGTGTCCCACCCGTGTCTTCCCCCCGTCCCTCCCTGTTCCCCCGTGTTCCTCCCGTGTCGCTCCCGTGTCCCCCTGTCCCCTGGTGTCGCTTCCTGCCCCCCTGTCCCCCCGTGTCTCCCGTGCCCGGTGTCGCTCCGCGTCCCCCGGTGTCCCCCGTCCCCCGCGTCGCTCCCTGTCCCTCCGGTGTCCCCCGTGCCCGATGCCGCTGCCGGTGTCGCTCCGGTGTCCCCCGTGCCCGGTGCCGCTGCCGGTGTCGCTCCGGTGTCGCTCCGGTGCCGCGTGTGCGGAAGCGGCGCGGGCGGTGACGCGCGGGCGGGAGGCGGAAGCGGCGCGGGGCGATCGCGGCGGGGCCGGGCCGGGGCCGCGGGGCCATGACCGAGTACAAGCTGGTCGTGGTGGGCGCGGGCGGCGTCGGCAAGAGCGCGCTGACCATTCAGCTCATCCAGAACCACTTCGTGGACGAGTACGACCCCACCATCGAGGTGCGGCGGGGCCGGGCCGGGGCGCGGGACCCGCTGCGGGACCCGCTGCGGGATCGGAGCGGGGGGTGAGAAATGCTGGGAAAACCCTTGCCGAGGTCCCTGCCCGTGCCCGGGTGGGCTGGGGGCTCCCTTCAGCCCAGCCCGGGGTTCTGGGGGCGATTCCTCCCCCGTTCTGCCTCGGGCTTCCTAAAGCAGCCAGAGCCACCGCTGCTCTGTGTAGGGTGTCGATCCCTGGCACGGTGATGGTATTTGTAACGCCCTTTTTCCCCCCTGTCTTATTAATTGAGGGATTTATTTAAAACAAGAGGGCTGTTTTGTAACAAAGGTTGGGGGGCTTAGAGTAACATTTAAAATGGGATGGTTTGAGTAACATTTAAAATGGGGCGGTTTGAGTAATGTTTAAAATGGGACAGTTTTTAGATACTGGTAGTTTTTTATTAGAGAGAGGCAAGAATTCCAGAATGGTTTGGGTTGGAAGGGACCTTAAAGCTCATTTTTTTCCACCCCCCTGCCATGGGCTGGGACACCTTCCACTAGCCCAGGTTGCTCCCAGCCCCGTCCAACCTGGCCTTGGACACTTCCAGGGATGGGGAAACCACAACCTCCTCTGGAGGAGCTGGAAAACCTCCTCTCTCCCTCATACCCATCTTTTTATTGTTATTTCCATTTTTCACTGGTAATGCCCGAGGTGGGAAGCGGCAGTGCCGTGTTTTTGATGGGAAATGCCCGTGTTTGTCGTGCAGGACTCGTACCGTAAGCAGGTGGTGATCGACGGCGAGACGTGTCTGCTGGACATCCTGGACACGGCGGGGCAGGAGGAGTACAGTGCCATGAGGGACCAGTACATGAGGACTGGGGAGGGATTCCTCTGTGTCTTTGCCATCAACAACAGCAAATCCTTCGCTGATATCAACCTTTACAGGTACGGGCTGGGGAGGGAACGCTGGGAAAAGCACCAGGTCCATTGGTTGAAGTGAAGCAGGGAAGCGACTCAGTGAAGACTAAATAACAGACAAAAAAGTCTTCCACTTCTGTCAGGAGGTTTTTCAAGTGTTTTGTGCCAATACATGGAATCACAGACAGGTTTGGGTTGGATGAGGCCTTAAAGCTCATCTCATTCCACCCCCTGCCATGGACAGGGACACCTTCCACTAGCCCAGGTTGCTCCAAGCCCCGTCCAGCCTGGCCTTGGACACTTCCAGGGATGGGGCAGCCACAGCTTCTCTGGGCAACCTGTGCCAGGGCCTCCCCACCATCTTTAGTCAATTAAGAATGGCACAGTTTTGGGAGTTGTTGTGTTAATCATTAATCATATCCTCAGTCATTATAAATGTCTCCACAGGGTGTCAGAGGATGGTGCCAGACTTTTTCCAGTGGTGCCCAGTGGCAGGACAAGGAGCAATGGCCATAAACTAAAACACAAGAAGTTCCACCTCAACCTGAGGAAGGACTTCTTTACACTGAGGGTGGCAGAGCACTGGAACAGCTGCCCAGGGAGGGCGTGGAGATCCCTGTCTGGAGACATCCCAAACACACCTGGACAGTTCCTGCTCCAGGTGACCCTGCCTTGGCAGGGAGGTTGGACTGGGTGATCTCTAGAGGTCTCTTCCAACCCCAGTGACTCTGTGGTGAATCAGATGATATTTACAGAGTACAGAACATCATCTGTAAGAAATTGAGTAAGAAAAACACAGTTACACATGGACTTAGAAAATGAAGTGTACACAGTTATTGGCCATCCTGCTGTAGGTTGACCACTGAGGTGGTCAACATTAAAGCCTGCCCAGCTTTAAATGTATATTTTTGGAGCACAAGGTGGTTTGAATACCAAACTGAAACCAGTTTTTATATTTAGAAAATAATTCTTAATTTTTCTTTTAAATTTGTCTCCCTGAAGAGAACAGATCAAGAGAGTGAAAGATTCGGATGACGTGCCCATGGTGCTTGTTGGGAACAAGTGTGACCTGCCCACGAGAACAGTAGACACAAAACAGGCTCAAGAGTTAGCAAAAAGCTACGGAATCCCCTTCATAGAGACCTCTGCAAAAACGAGACAGGTGAGATGCTCCACTGGCACCTGACTCCTCCCTGCTGTGAAATGCTGCCTGCTCTGGCATTTCCCCTCGTGCTTTGGCCTTATCTGCAGGAGAAGCATTTTTTACAGTTTTTAGCTTTAATTTCCCCACTCTCATCTTGAGAGAGTTTATCAGTGGGCTGGGCCAGTACATGAATCACCTCAGACTGGTCCTGACTCCCTGTTAAGTGTGTCATGGCTGTAAGAAGAAGAGCAGAGCTTCACCTGCTCTCGCTGCAGTTGATCATCCCAGACCTGTTCAGTTTTCTTGGCTTCTTAATGAAAGCCAATTACAAGATTATGTTTACAGACAGAATTCCCCAGGCTGGACTAATGGGCTTCTCCAGAGCTGCCTTGAACACGTGGCTCTGCCCAGTCTGCAGCAGGGGGGATGAACCAGAAAAGGTTGCAATTATTAAGCAGTAGCCAGAAAATTCTAAGGAATTAAACTTTAGGAATTCTAAAATGGAGGTGATTAGGCAAGAAGTAGCTTGTTTCCTGCATGGAACCTCCCTACAGTTCCAGTTTTCTATGTTTCTTTTAAGGGCTGCTGCCCCAGGAGAGTCAGGAGTGTGAGGGGAGAGTTTGGGACATCAAAGTTTCATCCACTTACGAGCCCCGGGATAAGCTGGGTGCTGCTCTTCCTGGAGAAGTGTGCCTTTCAAATGCATTAAGGGCTCCTGGGATGGAAAGATCAGTGATTTCAGAAGCTCCAGGAGAGCAAATGCTTGACCTTCCCTTTGCATTCAGGGCGTGGAAGATGCTTTTTACACACTGGTGAGAGAGATCCGGCAGTACCGGATGAAGAAGCTCAACAGCAGCGAGGATGGGAACCAAGGCTGCATGGGACTGTCCTGTGTTGTGATGTGAAAAGGTGAGCTGCCATCTCAGTTTTCCACTGGCTTCTTGTCCTTTTACCTTCCTGTGTGGCTTAGAAATGCTGGTTGCAATAGGTGGGGTTTTTTTCCCCTGCTAAACAACCTATTGATTCCCAGAGATTTGGATCCCACAATTAATTACTTGTCAGGAAAAAAAAAAGTTCCCCCCTAAGTTGATGACAAAGCTTAAGAAAAGGAAATTTAATCCACAGCACTTTGGCTGTTGTGTGAGTGGATGGAACAAGATGATCTTTAAGGCCCCTTCCAACCCAAACCATTCCATGGTTCTGTGATTTCCACTGATTTTGATGGTGTGATTTTCTGTCAGTGACTCCTTCCTTTGGGAAACCATTTGGACTGTTTGGAGGATGTGTGGTTTCTGTGTGTACACAAGAAACACCTGAACTAGAAAGGAGTGCCCAGTTGTGCAGTCCCCGTGTGCTGCTGGTTGATTGGCTCTGCACAGCTCACCTTGAGCTGAGTTCCTCTGGAATGTGCTCAGTTCCAGGATTAACCAAATAAAATGGTGCAAGTAACGCAATTTGAGCTCCCAGCTGAGAGAAATTCCTTTCAGCAGTTCCCTCAAAGGTGTTGCTCCTCAGTGTGAACACAGACAGACCAGTTCAGGGCTTGCACTGCTAAGCTGTGGCACTGCAATCCATCCCAGAGTGTCCCAGCAGCTCATTAGGTGCTAATTGGAGGTGCCTTTCTGTTCCAGATGCCAAGAAAATGTGGTTCAGGTGCAGCTGCTGGACAAGTCTCGATGCTCCTGGGCTGCATCTCATGCTGATGCCCTGCAGTGTTTTGGTGCCAATGGCAGACTCTGGGCACCAGTTAATTAGCACAAGGTCCTTTTCCGTGCTCCATCTGAAGAGAACATCCATGGCATCTACCTCCCTGCTCAGCTCCTGGAGCAGCAGCATCTCTGGATGTACTGGGATTCTTTTCTCACTGTGTTACCTGGGTTTGTCCAAGAAGAAAACCAGTCACAAAAGTGAACTATAGAGACTAAATGCTGTGAAAAAGATGACACTTTACCTCTAGAGTAAAAGCTAGAAGTGCTCTGTGTCCCCTGTCTGTTGGACTCCGTGCAGTGCTGTCAGAGGAGTGGCACAGAGTGATGTCACCCGTGGTTGTGTCACCAGGGATGCCCCTGTCCCCTGTCAGATGGGTGTCTGCTCTCTGGGCACCTGTGCAGCAAAGGGCAACATCTCCATTGTGCCAGGAGTGCCACCTGCCTGATCCTTCATTTCTGTAATAAAGAGGAAAACCTTTCCTAATTAAGTGCCTGTTTGCTAAGAAGATTTGAAGTTGTCCCTTGGGTTAAGGAAAACACCAAGGACTGGAATTTCTTGGGATCTCATTGTCTTAAGCAGGCAAGTGTGGTGTGGGTGATCTGTGCCTGACAGGACACTGCAGCAGGAATTTGTAGGCTGGAAGGTCCAGCAGGCACTTGTGAGACTCTTGAACAAGGCAGGGGACACACTGCACCTGTGTTTTACTTTCTTTGTGGGTAGAACAGTTTATACTCTGTCTTGTTTTCCTGCAGCATTCAGATCTCTTCCAAGCTGGACCAAATCAGTTGGCTGCTCGTTTTCAACATGAACTGCCAACACTTCTGGGCAGCTTCTCACTAGTTAATCTGGTAACTGGAGGTTAGTTTGGACAGCTGTTCCTCAGCTCTCTGTGTAACTTGCAAATTGTTTTATTTTGAATTGTTTTCTTACCACCAGACTGTAAAGAGTCTCTTCAAAATGTCTCTAGACTGTGAAATGTAGTTGGAGAGTTTCCTTGTCAGGGGGTTTTGGGTTGACTGTCACAGACTCCATCCCTGGGAGTGTCCAAGGCCAGGTTGGACGGGGCTTGGAGCAACCTGGGCTAGTGGAAGGTGTCCCTGCCTGTGTCAGGGGGTGGAATGAGATGATCTTTAAGGTCCCTTCCCACCCAAACCATCCTGGGATTCTGTGACTGAGGGGAGAGGGCAGTGAGCTGCCACAGAGACCTGAGCCAGCTTCTGATTGCAGCATCCCTGCAAAATGAGGAAGGAAATGAGTTCAGTGATGACTTCACAGAAGGTGTGGGACAGACTGACGGGAATTCTGGGCCTGCTCGAACTCACAGCCCCCGAGCACGAGGGAAGAGCTGTGTGAGCTCTGCTGTACGAGGGTGGTCACTGCTGCAAAACCTGCCCGTGTTCCTGGGTCCTTCCCTGGTTCTTGTGCTGCTGGTGCTGGGTTCTGTTCTGTGGGGTCAGGCAGTGAATCCCCCAGCAAAGCTGAATTCCCAGTGACTCTGGTGGAGGAGGAAGGAGCCTTCAGCCAACAGAGGGAGCGTTCGGTCAGTGCCGGACCAGCCGGAGCAGGGGAATTGCAAGAGGCTTAATTTCAGTTTGTTGGTGTCAGTCAAACATCTTAATTTGCAGTTCTCAATTTCAAGTGGAAATTAGAAATCAGTTAACAGAGAGAGAAGAATTTTTTCCTCTTAATATTGCTTCCGTCACTGCTTGGATTCTTAATTCTCTTGTTGGAATGAAGAGGATCAATCTGCATCACGTTTTCTTTGTCTCTGATAATCCTTATAAGTACTTTCTGCAATTTATTTTACCTTTGACTGATGTGACACTGATAAAAATTAAACCCACAATAATTTTACAGATAACATTTTCCAGCAATGTGGTGGGAGAATTGTGGATACCATTGGCTGTGGCTCGAGTTCAGTTTGTTTGAAGGTGTTTCCCAGGGAAGTTGTGGCTGCCCCATCCCTGGAAGTGTTCAAAGCCAGGCTGGAGCAACCTGGGATAGTGGAAGGTGTCCCTGCCCGTGGCAGGGGGTGAAACTGCTTCCAAAGAGATGTGTGGCACACTGTTGTCCAGTCAATAAAATTACCCCTGGAAGATGATGTTGGGATGCACATCTTGTCACGTGGAGGCAGCACTTGGGAAAGAGCAGTGAGGAGTTTGCAGGAGGTTTGAGGGGTGACATCCCATCATCCAGGTGCTGTGTGGGCTTTGATTGTTTGTGAAATGCAGGGATTTGTCCCCTGGCAAGCAGGATTGTTCAGAGCAGGGCTGCCTGTGGCCATGGGAAGCCTTTGGCAGGGAGCCTTTGATGTCTGAGGTCTGTGTGGTCAGGTATGGAAAATGATTCCTCTTGGATGGAGGTTCATTGTGACAATGCTCCACATTGCACAGCGTGTTCTGGTTGTCATTAAAATGTTCCAGCTGTAACTCCAAAGGCTGGGAATTCTCAGAAATGTGTGGGAACTGACTGGCAAATGCCTCTGCTTTCTCTTTGCTGTTCCCTTCCTCCTGGGCTCTGTAAAAGGGAAGAAGCCCTGGTAAGGATAGGTCTGCATTTATGTCACCTTTGGAACCTTCACAAGGGAGTGTATCAGTTTTTGGGATGCTTCAGAGCTGCATCACAGGTGGTTTGGTTCCAAATCCAGCAGATACTACAAAATCAGGGTGTTGCACCAGTCAGGAGGGGGAAGTAAATGGTTGTTCTTCATTTCCAGCTCTCTACAGAGAACCCTGATTTGGGGTCTACAGAGAACCCTGGGTTTTGTGGCAGATGAGAACTGTGGAAGGACAAAACCCCAGGAACTTTTGGGGGAATTATTTAGAAGATAAGCACAGGAGGTTTTGCACAAGACAGTCCCTGGAAAAGGTGGCTTTGTAGATTTAGTCTAAATGTTATTTACAACTAACAGCACAACAACATGTTAGTGCCAAGCTGATTTTACTGTCCTGACTGGGAAGAAAAACAACTTTGAGGTAAAATATTAAAAAAGGGTAAAGCTCTTGTTCGAAAATTACAAGTGCCAATAACTGTAATAAACGTTTCTGTTGCTGTGGCTGAGAACAGGAACCAGTGTGACCCTGTGGTTGTTCCTCTTTGTGTCCCCACTCCGTGGTCGTGTCCAAACAACTGCTCAGATTTAGTTCTTGTCCTTGGTAGGACTTTGGGTATTAACCAGGATGTTTAAGGTGTCATAATTTTTAGCACGGCTCAGTGACTTAGAATTGGATTTCAAGCAACCTCAGGCCTGTGGGGGAAGGAGAGCAGTGGAAGGTGAATCACATTCTGACCTGTATGTTCTCCTTTACACCCCAAACCTTGAGTGTCTGCCTGTGATTAACCTCCAGGATGGTTGGGAACTGTTGGGGGTCTGGATTTTAACCCAAGGGCTAATTTGTTTTTACTTTGTTTAATTATTTGCTTTCAGTAATGCATCTCTTTCGGTTTGATTTGAAGTAAATTATTTTGCTTCTTAAATAACTTTTTTAAAGAATAAACTTGGAATTCTTTGCTTGTTTCTTTTGTGATCCGGGCACGGGATCCATGAGCAGATTATGGGAAGTTTATCAACAGTGCTCTGCTCTCCCTGGGGGATGAGATTTACTCCAATTGTCACTTCTGTCGTGGGGGATGGGCAGCTGGATCACAGAGCTGCCCTAGAGCATCAATTAGCAGTGAGAGTGGCCTTGAGACCTGCCAAAGGCTCGGTCCAGAGTCCAGCTTTAGTGACAATCTGTGCATCTTGTTGAGTCTCTGCTTGCACTGGGGTTCCTCATAACATTTTTGCTGAGTTTGTCCTTACTATGTTAAAAAAAAAAAAGGGGGAGGGAAACTTTTTCACTTGATATTTCAGGAGTGAAATCAGCCATGAAGTTATTGCTGTGTCCAGCTCGTGCTCTCTTGTTGGGCTTTTAACTTGCTTAATTCAGTCTTCTAAAAGACTCCCCTCTTGGTTTTCCTCCTGCAATAAGGCAGATTGTGTCGGACCACGTATTAAGTAAATGTGCTTTCAGGGTGTTTCTCCTCAGTCAGGACTCTGGAACCTGGAGTCCAACCTGGTTTTTTGTGCCAGGAATTAAGGAACAGACCCCCAGTGCCAGGGCCACACACTCCTGGCACTGTGCAGCTTCAGTGGTCACTGCCTGTCCCTAAAGGATTCAGAACATGAGCACAGGTGGGTGCTTAAATCCAAGGGTTTCTTGGCTTATTGGGGAAGTTTTCTTGCACTGGGGTTGTTCTCTGTAACAGTCTGATCCTACAAAGTGTTTCCCACCTGAAGGAATGATTTTGGTTGCTCCCTGGAGCACAGGCTGATTCCACCAGCCCTGGAGGAATCCTTGTAGGGGAGGGAAGAACTTGCTGAAGGTTTTCTCGGTGTTGGGTGAGTTGATCAAAGGCCCAGTACAGCCAGGAGGGCCCTGGTGAGACCCACGTCACCCCCTCTCTGTTCATACTCTTCTTCTTCAGCAATTTAAGCCATTTCCTAGCAAAACCTGCCTCATGGCTTCTATTTGGACAGCTGTCCCTGTGCTATGGATGCTCTGCCAGGTGAGCTAGAGGAAGATCCTGGTAGAAGAACACCCTAAAATGCCAAATTTCTGGCATGTCCAGCCATCTTCCTTTGACTTAGACCTTGGTGGAGTGAAGGCAACTAAGAGCTAAAAGTGTGTGTGGGGGGGTTAGAGCCACTCTGAAGCCGCTGGGTGTGAACCACTCTCTTTCCAGCTGAAAAAGAGTGGGAAGATGGGTTGTTTGTGCCAGCCCTTGAGTTTGCAGAGGCCATGGATCTAATTTTAGCACAGCATGCCCAGACTTTACTCAGATTTCCACCATGAGCCCACCCAAACTGACCCTGGGATTAAAAAAGCTGAGGGATCAAGAGGAAGATGACCTTTGTACCCTAAAGGTTATTTTTGGTGTCAGATGTGAATCCCAAGATCTTGCTGCATCCAGGAAGGTCAAGGATGGGTGTAGTCCTTGTGGGAGAGCAAAACAAGCAGGAGCCACATTTTATGGACCATGAATGAAATGGTTAAACAATAAGGTGGTGTTGGGGACTCTCAAAACTCGGGGATGGGTCAGAACAAGAAGAATTCAGGATCTGAAAACAGCATCAGCATGAGAAGAGGCCAAGATGTAACAGCATCCCAGCTCTGCCCTGTTGCTGCACCTCTGCAGGATGGAGGGAGGGAAATCAATTCATATTCTTGGGGAATAACTGGCAAGTGGGGACACAATTCCCTGAAATCTGGAGGATTTCTTGATTGTCAGCCAGCATGTTTTGAACCTGTGCCCATCAAATAGTGGGCACAACTCTGCCAGGGAGTTTCTGGATGCTTTGGGAACTGTCTCAGCTGGAGATGCTGTGCCAGGTCTCAGCTCACCTGACTTCACTGACCACTTGTGCCACAAGATTCCTGTGCACCTACAAACAAAACCCATGGCTTGTTGTTTCCAGCTCTGCATCTCGTGCAAGTAATTGTCACTTTTTCCAGGCTGCTCCTGAGACTGGGCCTTTCCATAGCTGTTCCTGCAAAGTATAGCACAGGAAGCCCTTACCTGCACATAAAATTCCAAGCAATGTTGGGTTTTCCAGGTGTTTTTTCTGTTCCCTTCAAAGCTGTGACCTTTATTAGATCAGAACCAGACTGTGCTGCTGCAGCCCAGATGCTTTGCTTGATTTGTCCTATTCCAGGGCAGTTTTTCAGCACCACCAAGAACTGAGTATAAACAAACAGGAGAAGACTCTGTTTCACATCAGAACTATTTTGCCCTTCTGACCCATTCTGGTTCACCACTTCCCATCAGGAACTTGGATCAGAAGCTCAGAGTTACTCTGACAACAAGCAGGGCATCACAAAATTCTGGCCTTTTTCTTCGGACCAGGAGCTGTTTCCCAGCTTCAGGTGAGATCTGAAGAGGGTTTGAGGACACCCTAAAGGAGGGTACAGCCCTCAGTGCCAATATGCTGGGAACAATCTGCTGAAACCAAGGCAAGAGGAACTTCCCAACCTGGAGCCTGCTCCGCCAGACCCAAGCCAGGAGTTCCCTGAACCACCTTCCTTTTGTTTGTTGGATTCAGCTGGGAAGATGTGAGGACATCTGTGCAGCCCCTGTTGCTAAAATCCAGGCTTTCAAGCAGATCCCTTCTCTCTGAACAGCACATTGTATCTCCCCACAGCCCCTGTTCTGATGGAAACACCAAACCTCTGCCTTGGGAATTTCCTTTAAACCTTTGGTTCAGCACAGGAGGCATCAGGTTTAGTCTCTCTTATAAGACTGACTTCCACAGTCCATGTTAGAGAGGTGCAGCTGCCCTGGACAGCAGAAATCTGGCCAGGCAATTCCACGAAATGTAAGAATGAAGCCTGACTTAGAGAAGAAAAATTATTAAATTTGAGCCTTGGTTCACCTGTTTCAGTGCAAGGGCTTGTGGCTGCACTTTAAATAGGTCCCCAGTTGATCTCTACTCTCCTTTTAGAGTGGGAGAGTCTGATTACAGGGAAGGGAAAGCTGTAAAATTAGTGTTGGGCTGTTGTGCAGTCACTTGTCCCCGTGTGCTCGGGGACAGTGGGGTGTTACTGAGGCTCTGCAGGCGTTGCTGCAACGATGTCCCGGGTGAGAATTCCAGGTAGGTCTGAAAGCAGTGAGCCAAGGAGCCCCAGGGCAGGCTCTGAGCCCACAGCCTTGGAGGTTTGGATGGTCCACAGGACCTCACTGGGGCCTTTCTCCCCGCTTGGAGACATTTTTAGGGATATTTTAAATAGTTTAAAGAAATAGTTTAAATCTTGCTCTGCTTGTACTGAAGAAAAATATTGTCTCTCCTGCAGTGTGATGTGTCCTGTAATGACAACACTGAACCCCTGTGGAAGTGGGTCAGAGGAATTTCAGGAGTCCCTGGTCGACTTGGCAAAGCTCAGATGTGGGAAGCTGCGTTCCTGAGGGCATGGGGAGCACAAGCTGGGCAGCAGGAGTAGGGCCAGCCAGGCTCTGCAGAGCAGGGCAGAGGGACATGTGACAAGTGGCTGCAGAGCCCTGAGTGATATCAGCACCAAGCTGCTCTGATAAGAGCCAGTTTGGAATTGCAGGGCTGTGGTGTGACAGACAGTGTCCCGGTGTGTGAGCCTGGTGCTAAAGCCTGGCCCTGCACCACCAGTGGGAGGTTGTAAACCTTCCTGAGTGTTATTTTCATCCACTAAAGGGATGAAAGGTCAGTGGAGGCATTTCTGGGATGCTTCATTTGCAAATGAATATGTGGAATTAGAACTCGAGGAGTGTGTGTTCCCCGGGCTGGGGTTTGGGAAGTGAGTGATGTTCAGAGCTGCAGCCTGAACTGCTGGGTCAGATGGAAAGGGCAGGAGTTGCACCCTCAAAATGTTGCTGCCACCCTGTATGACCAGGGGTGAGGATCTGTGGAAGTGCAGTGCCTCAGCTGTCTGCTCCTGTTAGGGGATAAGTGGAGATGTGACCACAGGGGGATGGAACTCTGGCATCTCTGATATGACCATCCATCCTGATCTCCACAAAGGAGGGCGAGTCATGGGCAAAAAATAGCCAAGCCTGCTGCTCCGAGTCACTAAAGTATCTGCTTGCTTGTCCAGCAGGAGAAGGTTGTCCTGCCTTCCTTCTGGTCCTGCTGCATCCCTGCACCTGGACACAGGTGTAGGGAGAGACCTCCCAGGACAGCCCAGTCTTCCCACGTGACTGGGTACCTGTTAGTCTCTCGTAGTGTTGACTGAGGTGATCTGGGGTCTGGCAAATGTTTCGTCTTGGACAGCTGCAGGGAAAACAGACCGTGCCAGGCAGCAGCTCTGCCAGAGCCTCAGGTTGGATGGGACCTGCAGGGGGGTTTGGTTACACACCGAGGCACCACCGGGGCTCTGTTGGGAACAGGCGATGCCAAACTCACATCTTTGTGTTGCTCAAAGTGGCAGCTACTGCTCTGACTTTCTCTTTTTCCAGTACCTAAAGGGGCTACAAGAAAGCTGCAGGGACTTTTCTCAGGGCATGGAGTGACAGGACAAGGGGGAATGGCTTTAAGCTGAAGGAGGATGGGTTTAGATTAGATATATATTCTTCCCTATGAGGGTGGGGAGGCCCTGGCACAGGCTGGCCAGAGAAGCTGTGGCTGCCCCATCCCTGGAAGTGTCCAAGGCCAGGTTGGACGGGGCTTGGAGCAACTTGGGCTAG
>JAWWLV010000082.1:2094800-2113291 GCA_035041135.1 Platyrinchus mystaceus
CCAGAGAAGCTGCGGCTGCCTCATCCCTGGAAGTGTCCAAGATCAGATTGGACAGGGCTTGGAGCAACCTGGGATAGTGGAAGATGTCCCAGCCCATGGCAGAGGGTTGGAACTGGATGATCTTTAAGGTCCCTTCCAACCCAAACCATTCTATGATTCTGTGATATTTGTCTCACTGTGACCAAATGTCCCAGTTACAGGGGCTGGGACCAGTTTATCCCTATGTGGGTATAACCAAAACTGTGTATTCTACACCCTCTCTGTCATTTCTGATGGACTGTTAATAAATGGATTGTTTGCAGCAGCTGCCCAGGGCACACTGACACCTCAGGCTACAGGCTGGGTGTTAAAGAACCCTGTGAGGCAGGGGAGGGTTCTTTTGTTTTCACACCAACGACTCAGCTGTGATAACTCCCCTCTGGAAAGGCATCAACACCTTCACCCCCAACCTGAGTGGTCATCTCTGCTAATGGGCCACCTTGGACTGGCACAATGGGCAGCTGCAACCACCTAGACCACCAAAGATTCCAAAACTATCCCGTGGCTCACAGAGTTAAATCACCCGTTGTGAAACTCCCCACCATGGGAGTGGTACTGGGCATTCCCACCTGAACTTGTGCACATATAATCTACGGGTTTTGGGTCTTCTGGTGTCACTCCTGGGATCCAGAGGAGGACCAGAACTTTAATAGAACTGTGACCATCGTCCAGACCAACAGGTTTCCTTTCCTTTTACTTTGCCCCCAGGGGGCCCACGTGGTGCTCAGCACAGGGCTGACAAACACTGTTCTGTTCTTGTCCCAAGGTGTTGGGTTATACATCTGTTCTTGTGGGTTAAAACCAGCTTTTCTCTGTATCATTGCATTTATTGTAATCTTTTTTAGTAAATTGTGCCTCTGACCTGTAATCTCTCTTGAGCTGGGTCCATTTCTCCCGCAGGTTTACTTTTTAAACCAGCACACCAAAATTGTTCTCTCTCCATCTGGGTTCACCAGGGTGTCTCTTGGACATCTGAGTTCCAGTTGTGTGTTTGCCTTCAGCAACAACCCCCTTGCAGGTGACAGTGGAAGATTTTGAGGTTGTCTGCAGAGGTTTGTACCGTGCCCTGTGCATCCGGGAGAAGAACATGCAGCGCTCTCTGCAGAGGTTCCCCAAGACCCCGTCCCGGTACCTGTGTGCCACCGAGGGCGAGGCCTGGAGGGCGAGTGACACCGGCCCAGGTACACCCAGGATCCTGGAAGGGCTTCCTCTCTGGCCTCAGCACAGGGCAGGGAAGGATTGTGGAAGTGCTTCATGGGGGAGTCGCTTGCCCAGGTCTCCCTCTTGGGTGTCACAGTGGTGGGGTGTCCCTGCCCACTGCCTGGGCTGGGGGAGCGTGGCAGGTTTGGGGGTTGTTGGCTGGCAGCCTGTGCATTATGGAATTCTCCTTTTGGTCCAGTGTTCAACCCTCCAGTGAAGGCTGGACAGGATCCCTTTGAAACTGGGAGTCTCCCCGAGGACCTGGGATACCACGTCCAGATGAAGGATGGGGTAGTTTATGTCTATGCCGACAAGGCAGCAGCTGAGAGAAATGAGCCGAAGGACCTGCCCTACCCCAGCCTCGAGGACTTTGTGGATGACATGAACTTCCTCTTGGTCCTGATTGCAAAGGGGCCTGTGTAAGTGCACAACACAACAGGTCCTGCCTCAGTGGGCAGAGGGAGGTCAGGGCAGCCCCCTCCCTTTCTGGGAGGAGGGAGGAACCTGTGATGTACTTGGCCCCAGCTGTACTTGGCCCTTGTCAGCCCTCTTGATTGGGGTCTTAAGCAAAGTCAGCATTCAGAGATTGGAGACAGGGCTTGCAGATACACTCCCACCTGTCCAGCCTTCCTCTGAAGCTCTGTAATAGCACCAGGAGAGGCACCTGAGGGAAGCAGGGCTGGCCAGTGCGAGCTTCTCCACCTCAGGTGAAAGCTGCAGCCCTGTGCTGAGGCCTGAGAAGCCCAATCACTGCTCTGCCCTTTGCTTTCACCAGTAAGACCTACACTCACCGGCGCCTCAAGTTCCTCTTGTCCAAGTTCCAAGTGCATGAAATGCTCAATGAGATGGAGGAGCTGAAGGAGCTGAAGAACAACCCGCACCGGGACTTCTACAACTGCCGGAAGGTAAAGAGCAAGGCTTACAGCCCTGGTGATCCTGAGGAGGAGCTGTCTTGGTGCCTTCCCTGCCCTGGGAACTGGACATTAGAGTCCAGGTCCACTGGCATTGTTCCCACAAGTGGGAATGTGCTGGCTGGGCTGCTCTTGGCCTGTCGTGTTCCCATCACTGAGCCCTGCTCCCCACACAACGTGCTCCCCCGAGGGGTTTGTTGATCTCCCTTGGATGGTACCTGAGCATCCCAACTCGAAGCTGGAGATCTGCCCCTCTGGCTTCCCAGGTGGACACGCACATCCACGCTGCAGCCTGCATGAACCAGAAGCATTTGCTGCGTTTCATCAAGAAATCCTACCATGTGGACGCCGACCGCGTGGTCTACAACGCCAAGGGCAAACAGCTCACGCTGAAAGAGCTCTTCCAGCAGCTCAATCTGCACCCCTACGACCTGACAGTGGATTCCCTGGATGTCCATGCTGTAAGTGGTAGGGCATTTAGTGTAGAATCACTCTTGGGGCGCTCCCATCTCCTCCATGGGCACGGTTTTTCCCTTCCCTCCGCACCCACAACATATTGTGTGCGTTAATATTCGTGGCAGGGTGTCGCAGCTCCTGCTTTTCCCGTTTTGGGTGGCTTGGATCAGTCTCTGCTCACTGCCACCCCTGGGCTCGGTGTGTGAGTGCAGGATTTGACCCTGATCCTGCCTCTTCCAGGGCCGACAGACATTCCAGCGCTTCGACAAGTTCAACGACAAGTACAACCCGGTGGGGGCCAGCGAGCTGAGGGATCTCTACCTGAAGACAGAGAACGCCATCAACGGCGAGTACTTTGCCACCATCATCAAGGTGAGGAGAGAGGGGAGGGGAAGAAGTGAAGCTTTGGTGCTGCTGTGGGTCCCTGTGCCACGGTCTGCTCTGGTTTGCAGGAGGTCGGCTCCGACCTGGAGGATGCCAAGTACCAGCACACGGAGCCTCGGCTCTCGATCTACGGGCGCTCAGGGGAGGAGTGGGCCAAGCTGGCCAGGTGGTTCAACACCCACCGGGTCTATTCCCCCAACATGAAGTGGATGATCCAAGTACCCAGGATTTAGTATGTGCTGTGGGTCTGAGGGGCCACGGTGCCTTACAGATACCTCATACCAGGGGGGAGTTGTGGGGACAGTGGGCTGTGTTGTCCCACCAGTAGCAGCTAATCACTATCTCTGTCCACAGTGATGTGTTCAGGTCTAAGAATTTTCTGCCCAGCTTCGGGAAAATGCTGGAAAATATCTTTGTTCCTGTGTTTGAGGCAACTGTCAATCCTCAAGCCCACAAAGAGCTGAGTGTCTTTCTACGCCACGTGAGTGTCACCTGATGATGTTGTCAGGTGTGGTGAGAACTCACAGTCCTGTTTGTGCACAAGGAATGGGGTATTGGCTGACATGGAAGATGTCATCAGTGGGTTTGTGGCCCTTCTGCCACATTCTTGGAAGGGGGTGTGTGGCCAGAAGTGCAGGGAGGGCTCAGGCTCCCTGAGCTGCTGCTGTGGGGCTGTGGGACATCCTTGTCTCCTGGGGAAGGTGTGAGCTTTGTTCCTGGTTACTGTCAGTGCTTGGGGGATTGTCAGGAGCGAGGTCTGCAGCCTTGCCTGACTCTGCTCTTGAGGGGGAGAGGGGTGTGGGTTCTGGAGAGCTGCAGAGGGGCAGGGTGAGCCAGCCCAGCTGGGCATGGTGAGGTGGGGAGCCTTGAGATGCACCTTTCTCGTTACCTTGCCGAGCAGATCACTGGTTTCGACAGCGTGGATGATGAATCCAAGCACAGTGGACACATGTTCAGCACCAAAAGCCCAAAACCAGAGCAGTGGACTTCTGAGAAGAACCCATCCTACACCTACTACATCTACTACATGTACGCCAACATCCTGGTGCTGAACAACCTGCGCAGGTGAGGCCCAGGATCTGCCACTGTGAGGTGGCACAAGGGGCTGCCTCGTGAGTTATCTCAGCTCTTTATTGATGTGGGAGAAATGGGGGCCACCTTGCTCTGCCCCCAGTGTAGTTTGGAGCTTCATATCCCAGAGCAATCCCAAAACTCCTCGATAGGAAGCGTGACGAACTGGGGAAATTAGGGATCGCAGAGATGCATCTATTGAGTGCGCAGAGGAGAAAAGAGAATGAGTGATGTGCTCCTGGGCCAAGCTGGATTCGTGGGTAGGGGCAGGGCTGGGCCTGATGTGAGGTCCATCCCCCTAACCCTGCTGCCTGCCCTCCTTCCCTGAGCTCAGGCAGCGTGGGATGAACACGTTCCTGTTCCGCCCGCACTGCGGCGAGGCCGGGGCCATCACACACCTGCTTGCAGCCTTCATGACAGCAGATAACATCTCCCACGGCCTCAACCTCAAGAAGGTAAGTGGAGTTAGTCTGTCACGAGCAGCCCAGGCGTGGCAGGGCAGCAGAACGTGTTCACAGCTGCCCCCACATAGCTGACAGTTGGTTGTGCCTCTGCTTTGCGCTGCCACAGCCTGGCTTCAGGCAGATGTTACTTCTCTGGGGCTCTCTGGGCATGTTTGGAGTTATGGCTGAGAAACCTATTGCATTTCAAGGGTTCAGCCTCACAAACGTGTTATCACTGAGCCAGCTGCATTCTGGCATCAAACAGGTTTGAGCTCCTTGGCCTCTCATGCTCTGTGTGGACTCTGAAGGATTGATCGCTGGCTTGTTTGTCTCTTTACTTGCACACATGAGCTCTCAGTCTTAAGCTCTGCCAGGGGAGGTTTAGGTTGGATATTAGGAGGAAATTTTTTACAGGGAGAGTGGAATGGGCTGCCCAGGTGGTGGAGTCACCATCCTTGCAGGTTTTTAAGATGAGAGTGGATGTGGCATCAGTGCCATGGTCTGGTAACCACGGCGGGGTTGGAGCAAGGGTTGGGCTTGATGATCTTAGAGGTCTTTTCCAACCCGGTTGATTCTGTGATTCTCTGCACTGTATTCCCTGCCTGGGGCCTGGCCTGATGTGAGGAGTGACCACAAAGAGGTGCAAGGTGCAGTAACTTTATCCCTAACCCGTTACCTCTGCTCATCTTTGCAGAGCCCGGTGCTGCAGTATCTGTATTTCCTCGCCCAAATCCCCATTGCCATGTCCCCACTCAGCAACAACAGCCTCTTCCTGGAGTATGCCAAGAATCCTTTGCTTGACTTCCACCAGAAAGGGCTCATGGTGTCCCTTTCTACAGATGACCCCATGCAGTTCCACTACACCAAGGTACCGTGTGAACTCTGGGGCTGGGAGTGTGTGGGCCTCGATTTTTTGGGAAGCCAGTGGCACCTGCAGAGGGTCCATCATATGCTGGGCCATCTGCCCCTCTACCAGGGGTGGTTCAGGTTGAATATCAGGAAAAATTTCTTCACTGAAAGAGCAGTTAAACATTGGAATGGGCTGCCCGGGGCAGTGGTGGGGTCACCATCCCTGGGAGTGTCCAAACAACAAGCAGATGTGGCACTTTGTGAATCTTAGTGGGGGTGTTGGTCAAAGGTTGGACTTGATCTTGGAGGTCTTTTCCAAGCCCAGTGATTCAGTGGTTCTGTGAGAGCTGCTGGCCCCTAATCCTGGCTGTGCTGCAGGAGCCCCTCATGGAGGAATACGCCATCGCCGCCCAGGTCTTCAAGCTCAGCACCTGTGACATGTGTGAGATCGCCAGGAACAGCGTCCTGCAGTGTGGCCTGTCCCACGAGGTGGGTGCTGTCCACAGAAACTGGGATTTGTTATTAGTCATTATTTATTTCAGAGCTGCACAACACTGGGCGCTCGGTGGGATTCCACGAATCCAGCGCCCCAGCTATCAAAAATTTTTATACATTTTAGCAAGCAAAGGAATCAGTGTTCATTGGTTACAAGTTACATAGTTACATTATTAATTAGCTTCTATTGGCTAATGAGTCACTTCTCATGTTAATTAGTCCCATGCTCAGTTTTCCTTTTGGGTTGATGGTCTGTGACTCGGTGGTCGTGATCTGCCCCTGCCAGAATTATCTTTTACACAGCGGGAGATGATTTCAGCACCATTGCTGAGTTGGCTTTATTAGTTTCTTCCTTACCTTGGAATTCCTCCCAAATGTCCCTGTGGCCCGTGGGTTCTGCATTCTCTGTACCCACTGTCAGCTTTAACCTCCCCCGGGGTCTGGGCTGCTTGAACCACGTCCAGCCCTGAACCCTGACAAGGCAATTCCACCCACGTGTAATTTTTATAACACCTGGACATCACTTCAGAGCTTGCTGGCTGCTGTTTCACGGGATTAAATCTCCCTTCTTGCTGATTAAGATTGAACGTACATAAAGATCAAACAACAGCGAACATAATTACTTAGGAAAATTTTACATATTCCCCGTTTTGTGGTGTCCGTCCTGCTGGGGTGTCCCCGATCACGGTGGGCTCAGGGGTTCTGCCCCAGCCTTTCCGAACAAGGAATTCTGAGCTCGGCACCGCTGTCTTTTCCGCTGGCAGGAGAAAGTTAAATTCCTGGGCGAAAACTACCGGGAAGAGGGGCCGCGGGGCAACGACATCCGGAAGACGAACGTGGCCCAGATCCGCGTGGCCTATCGCTACGAGACCTGGTGCTACGAGCTCAACCTCATCGCCGAGGGGATGAAGAGCGAATAGGCGGGGGTGGGAGCGCGGGGCCGGGGCCGGGGCCGTGCCGGGCGCTGAGGGCGGCGGGGCGGCCGCGCAGTAAAACCCGGTCTGAGAAGCGGCTCCGAGCGCGCTGAGAGGGGAGGGCGGGGCCAACAGCTGAGTGACGGCCGCGCCAGCCAATGAGCGGCGGCTCCGCTCGCCTTGAGGCGGGGCGAGGGCGGGGTCTCCTCTGAGTGACAGCTACTCCAGCCAATGGGCGGCGGCTCCGTGCGCTCCGGGCGCGTCCTGCGGGAGGGGGACGCGGAGAGGGGGAGAGGTCTCTGTGAGACGGGGCGGGGTCACCGCGTGAGTGACGGCCAGGCTAGCCAATGGGCGAGGGCTCCGTGCGCTCGTGGGCGGGGTTATCGCATGAGTGACGGGTACTCCAGCCAATGGGCGGCGGCTCCGTGCGCGGCGGGCGCGCCGTGCGGGAGCGGTGGCGGAGCGGGCCGAGGCCGCGGTGAGACGGGCGGGGGGCGCGGGACGGAACGGGAGGGCGCTGCGGGCCCTGGGGGGTTCGGGGCTTCCCGCGGTCACTGTCGAGCTCGAGGCTGCCGGCCCCGAGGGGTCCCCGTGTCCCGGCCCGGGGCAGGCGGCCAGCGGCCGGTGCAGCATCTTCGCCCTGGGCAGCGGGCGAACGGGCGGGCGGGACAGGTGACAGATCCAGCTGTCCTGGGGGAGAGCCGCCCCCTCGGCCTGGAAACGGCAGCTCATGGGGGGTTGTCTCGTCCGTACGTGCAGGGAGGGTGCCGGGGGCATCCATCCAGGCTCCTGCCGGTGGTGTCCGGGGATGGGCTCAGCCTGACACGCGGGAGGTGAACCCCGGGAAGCACCTCTGAACCCCAGGAAACACATATTCGCTATGAGGGTGAGGCTGTCCGGGGATCCTGCAGGGTATTCCCGTCCTTTGGGATATCCAAAAGCCGTCTTGGAGACACCCTTCTCTGGGTGCTCCAGCCTGGGTCTTTTCCACCTCAACCACGGTGTGATTCTGCACTGAGTTTATTTAGGGCAAAGAATGTACTGCTGTGTGATTTTTTGAGATGGCAATAGGTACTAATGCTGTGTTGCACGGAGGTGCTCAGGTCTGAGTGGTTGTAGAGTCCTTGGGCAGAGGGTGCGGGCTGGCACGATGGACCAGTCTCCCCTTGCCTCTCCCAGTTCAAACTGTTCCCTCTGTTCCAGCTGCCGTGGCTGAACACAGCCTGTCTGAGAGGCCACTAGAGCCCAGGCAGTGGTGGGAGCAATTCTTTCACAGCTGTGACTTGTATCAGCAAGTGATGGAAGAAAAGTAGAAGAGCAGTTGCAGGATAAGCAGCCCCTGGAAATGTGTATTTGGGCAGTGGTGGTTGTGATTTCTGCTCTGACCTGGAGAGCTGAGTCCTAGTGCTGCCCGTTGCTGCCTGGCAAAATTCTTATCTCAGTCTTCCAGTCTGGATGTGACTCACTCCCTGCAGCCCTGAATCACGTTATTGAGATGATGTCTGAGAGGTTTTATGGTGTTTTATGGTGTTACCTTGGTCTGCACCCTCTGAACCTCCCGGGGCAGCTGCCTCGGTGCTGCTGAGACTTTCCCAAAGGAATGGGTGGTTGTGGTGACCCCACACAGCCTGTCTGGGGTGGCCCATGTAAATCCACAGGGGCTTTGTGGACCACAAAGGTGGTCATGGCTTTATGGTGATGTCAGCCCTGGGGGAAGCTGGAATCTCACCTCTGGTGGTGGCACTAAGGAATGGCTCCAGGATAAAAAGTGTTTGATTTTTAACTCTGTGCCCACCTTGGGTCTTAGTCCTTGTGTGCAGCTGCAGCATTCCTGGGATGGGAGCCAGCCCGTGGTGTAGGGGCTGAGTCAACTGCTGTTGTCAGTATTGCTGCCCTGGGCATTCAGATACTGTGAGTCAGGTTCAAACCCCACGACTGTAAAAATAGTACAGTGTTGGTTCTATGTCCTCTGGTATAAAATCCTTCAGGGCTTACATGTTTAAAGGGTTCTGGTTTGTTTTGTTGTTTTTTGCTTGTTGTTTTTTTTTTCTTTTAGCATGGGTAAAAACTTCCTTTCAAGTGGTTGAATTTAATCACTTTAGAAAAAGATTGAAAGTTGAAAGATCCGGATTTATCTGTCTCATCAGTACAAAAGGCTTAGGCCCCATGGCAGAGGTCAGACTTAACATCTTTTTACGGTGTAATTAGGATTAGCACCACGCTTTCTGTGTCCAGGGGCTGTGCTCTATGTGGCCATGGATCTAATGAGGCAGAACTGTTCCTGAGTGTGAGATGCAGCAGCACGGAACGAGTTAATACCTCGTGGTTAGAGTTGCTTTGTATCAAGATGGAAATGACTAAGCACACTGCATTCCTGAAGTGTTACTTATTTTGATATAAAATCTGCTGGTTTGGTACTGCCCATGTCTGTCAGGCATCAGCATGGCAGAGTTGCCCAGAGGAGCTTCATGTTTGTTCTGGAGCTGAACAGAATGGGAGCAGCTGGAAGCTCTGGAAGGGGTCCCTGCGGTGCTGGAAGTGCCCTGATCCCTCCAGGAATGAGCTGGCAGCTTCCCTAGACTGCAGAAGACCAGAAACTGTCTTTTATTTGGCTACTAACACAGGAGGCTTGGTGACAAGGAGGTCTCCTGTGTGGTTTGGGACTGCACAGCTCTCATAAAAGGAAATTGCTTCAGAGCTGCGCGGACTCGCCGAGTCGGTGATTTGTGTGTTCCTGTGCCATTTGTGGAGCAGGACAAGGTAAGGAGCTGTGTCAGTGCCTTTGTTCAGCTGCTGCTGTGGGCAGGGGGGCTGTGGGCTTCCAGCAGCACCTGCAGTGGGTGGGCTTGACCTCAGCACTAGGCAGTATTTTACTCCTGAGGAGCACTGGCAGCTTTCTCTCCGTGAGAATGTGGTTTCAGGAAGCGGAATTGTCTTGGGACTTTGCATGGAAAATGTGTAATGTGCTCTCTGGCATTCAGAACTGGAAAAAGAGTCAGGGCTACCTGTCATGTGCTGTGAATGTGCCTCATTCTTTGGATAAAGGTTTGGAAGCTGTCTTCACACAACTCGGATCAGAGAGGCAGTTAGGGAGAAATGGATGACAATTTGTTTAGAAATTATATCATTTTCCCCAAAACTGCTGCTTTCAGTGAAATAATTCAGTATTCTTGACTACACCAACCTGCTGTAAAGTCCTAATGCAGTAAGGATGATGAATTTGGCTTCTCTGGAAATACTGGGAAGCAGATGAGGGCCACTAAAGGAGTTTGGGAGGAGAGCTCAGGAAAGAAGCATCACAAGTCTGGTTAGTTGGTGATGGGAATGATGTGTGTAGTGCCTGATACGAGTGCTGGCTGCCTGACCCAGGTGGTTTCTGCTAGTTCTGTGTCCCTGAGCTGTTTTAGCCTGTCCTGGGCTGTATCTGGGGGTGACTTTGCTTGGATCCCACTGCCCCACTGTGCTCTTTCTTCTCCAAAGATCAGTCTCTACCCTTGTCCAGGCTCACAAGAGATTAAATGCATGGTTCTTGATACCAGCCACTGCCTTGCAAGCCTGGGCAGGTGTAGGGCTGAATTCCCCTCCTCCTTATTATGGTTATTTGGGAAAAGACAGTTCAGGGCTGTGTCTGGCAGAGCACTGAGCAGGGGAGAAGCTTTGGGCTTGTGCTCTACTGTCTGTGTTTAAGATGGGCCAGAAGCTGTGTGTGTCTGGTTGTATCTGGTAGTTCTGAGATCAGGGATGTGCCTTGGAAAGATCTTGGCTTTTCAGGTGAGTGAAGCTTATTGCTTCACCTTCTCAGTAATTACTTCCCCAGCTGGTGTGTGGAGCTTCACAGGCTGGGGAAGTGGTAGGTTTATGGTGAAGGAGAGGGAATAAACTCAGTGTGGATCCTGTTCTGCAGATGCCCAAGGCCAGGTTGGATGGGGCTTGGAGCAGCCTGGTCTAGGAAGCACAGACATGGGCAGGAGCATTGGACTGACTTGGGCCATGGCTCGATATGAGGAAGCAGAAATGTGTCTGTCTGGCTGAGGAAGCTGCAGCACAGGCAGTTTTTGTTGCACCCTTACCAACATGAGTCATGGCAGGAAGGACACAGGGCAGGCTGGCAGAGCTGCCCTGCTTGGGCACAGCAAGGATGGACCCAGCTGGAAAGCTGTGCAGGGCTGCTCAGCCTGCTCTGTGCAGTGATTTGTCCTCATGGATGCTGGATATCAGGAAAAGGCTCTTCCCCCAGAGGGTGGTTGGGCACTGAACAGGCTCCCCAAGACAGTGGTCATGGCCCCAAGGCTGACAGAACTGGATGACACTCTGAGGCACATGGTGGGATTTTGGGGTGTCCTGTGAAGGGCTAGGAGCTGGACTCAGTGATCCTGATGGGTCCCTTCCAACTCAGCATGTTCTGTGATTCTATGCAGATGTTTTGCCAGCTGGAGGATTCGGAGAGGAATCCCTTCTCAATATTCCCTTGGGAAGCAAGGGAGCCGTTGGTGCAGTGTGTGGGCTTGCTGTGGGCATGGGCTGCACATGCTCCATGAATTCTGGTCTGGAAGTGCTTTGTCCTGTGGATAAACCTGTTGCTCTGCACTGTAGGGTCCTTCAAGGCCTCTCCCTGTGCCAGCTGTGCATCCAGCAATGCCATGTTTGAAGACCTGGAGGGCAGTGAAGGAGCCTGGTGTGAAGCTGCACTGGCTCAGGAGGCTGTTTCACCCCTCAGGAGGCTGTTTCACCCCTCAGGAGGCTGTTTTACCCGTCTCCTCACCTGGCTGACCCCAGAGAGCCTTTCCTTCTTTGCCTGTGCCTCCAGTCCTCAGGGTGTCCCAGAGCGCCGCTGCTGCAGAGTAATTGCAGTGGCACAGGAAAAGGGAAAGCTGCTTTCCTGTCTGCTAATCAGGGCTGTGCAGACAGGGATGGAGGAAGGATGGCTCTGCTCTGGCTCAGGATGTTTTGGCAGCAGTGCCTATTTATAGGAGAGGGCAGGGGCCCCTCGCTGCCCTGCAGGAAGGGGGTCTCACAGTGGCCTGGCTACGGAAGCGTTGAGGGCAGGCTGGAATGCTGATGATGGAGCAAATATCCCCAGTTCTGTGCTTACCCAGATTGTCCTAGTTTATCCTGCTCACTGCTGAGTGGGAGAGTTACTGGCAGCTGTCTGGGACAGTGTGGTGAGCAGTGCCAGATTACAGGAACCCACACTGTGGGCGCTGCTTCCCACAGCAAGCAGTGCTGCTTTTGGGGGAGGGTGAAAGGGCAGCAGAGAGCCAAGGCTTGGTGCCATGTGTGCCCAAACCACTCCTGAACTGCTTGGGGAGCCCTGGGATGTCCTTCACCAAGGGGCTCTCTCAAGTAGATGTACCAAGGCTGGTGCTTTGCTTTTAATTGCACCACAGATGCCTCAGCCAAGCAGGTCAGCAGTGCCAGGGATGGCACTGGAGCCCTGGAATCGGAGGTGTGGTGCCAGCAGTGGGAAGGATGTGGGTCTGTGCTGTGGTGGGGACTCTCCACACCCAGCCTGGTGCATGGAGCATCCTTGTCAGGCAGGTTTAAGCTCCTCTGTCTCCCAGCCTGGTTTGCTGCCCATCCTTGGCTCTGCCCACTCCTGCAGGCTCTGGTGAGTCAGTGTGGACTGACTGTTGAAACAGCAGCTTTGAAGGACATGTGTGTGGCAGTGGGAGCTGGCTGGGTCTGTCAGGTGGAGCCTGAGTACAGGCTTAGTGTGACTTTAACCCTGTTCCCACCTGGAGTGACTCTGGATTGCTTTCTGCAGAGATCCTCTGTTTTTGTGCGTGTGTGGAATGGGCACTGCTTGCTGTTTGTTCTGCCTTTTGCAGGGAGACTTCTCAGTGCCAGGGGAATGTTACCAAAGCCAGAGTGGCCAGATTTGCTGCCCTGGCCTGAGCCCAGCTTTGCTGAGCTTGTCTCCTAACACAAATGGAGAACGTTAAACAGACCTGGAGGGCTGGAACTTCTGAGATGGGATAATTGCCCAGAGAAAGGGAGGAACAGAGCTTGTTAGAGCCTAAGGGCTGCTGTCTTCTGTCCAGGATGAGTTTTCAACCATGCTGGCATATCTGAGGATTTTGGGGATGCCTTGTGAGCTACAGGTAGAGCCAAAGGGCCCTGAGGCTGAGGATCCACACGTTGAATGTCTGTGCTGAGGCCATCCTGGACCTGCAGGTGCTGGGTCTGTACAGCCACCCCAATTCTCCCTGGTGGTTTCACCTGCCATCCTTGCTGGAATATCTGGAGGATGTTTGCTGTATCCTCTGGATTATATACTGGGATAGTCTCAAACATCACAGCTCCTGTTTGTGCAGGCTCTGCTTGGGTAGAAGCCAGAGTGCTCCTTTAGCATGTCTTCTCCTCTGCTGATCTTAACACAGGGTGATTTTTCTCCTGAGCATGAGAAGTCACCACCAGTTTCTTCTGCTTGTTAAAACTTCCCTGGCTGCAAACCACAGGCTGGGCACCACTGCCCTCCCGTCTCTCTGACGGCAAATTTAGGTCAGGTGTTGACAAACAGAACATCAGACAGGTTTTTACTTGTGTTGTGCAGCAGGAGAGCAGTTCTGGGAGGAGGGTGCACTCCTCCAGAGTCGGGCTCTTCTCCAGCCATCTCAGCTGTTCTCGTCCTGTGTGAAGCTGCAGTGTCCTGCTGCTGCTGCCTCTCTGGAGAAGTAGACATGGTTCCCTTTCTGTAGAGGTGGTGTTTGATGTCCTGCTGTGTCTCTGCTGAGTGGGGAGCTCACAGTGCTGCAGGGGTTTGGCTCTGTGCTGCCTGAGGTGCTCTGAGCAGTGCAGAGCATCAGGAGGAACTGCAGAGGGGCTGGCTCAGATCCACGCTGCTGTGTTCCTCTGCCATGAAATAATTTCCTTGAGTTTGGACCCTTGGGATCCCTAACTGTGTTCTGTTCCTGTTGTGGTGTTTTGTTTGTTATTTTAGCCGGTGAGGCCTCAACTTCCTTTCATTAACCCTCCCAAATGTGTGCTGCACAAACAGGCTTTGTGGGGAGCGCGCCCTGGAAGCCCGTCCTGAGCATGTGATTTGGGTTGGAATGTTCTTCAGCAATTGCCAGGGAGCAGCTGGAAGTTCTGAAGTTCATGGGGGCTGGAAGCTCTGAAGTTCATGGGGGCTGGAAGTTCTGAAGTTCATGGCTGGAGTGCAGCTGATGGTTCTTGTCTCCTTTTTGTCCCCAGGTCACACGAGGAGGCAGTGCTGACGTCCGGGGTCTCTCCCGCACCGCTGGGTGCTGAGGATCTCGTGCCAGCTGGATGCGAGCAGGACACAGGAGGACCTGGCCAAGGCTGGAGATGGGGTGCTTGTGAGCACAGTGGCACCTGCCATGCACCCAACGGGCTCTGGGGACAGCACCTTCTCCCGCTCGGCCGTGCAGACCCTGTCCCGCAGCCACTGCCGCAACATCAAGCAGAAGATCTCCCAGTGGGAGGGGAGGACACGGGGCTGCCCCGGCAAGGAGAAGCAGCAGCCAAAGGACTTCGGGGTCAAGTATGATCCCAGCTGCAATGCTGTACCCAACGTGAAGCCAGAGCACACAGAGAAGGGCAGGAAGGCCGGGTCCAAAGATCCAAAGAGCCTGGGGTTGGACTTCAGGGAAGGTGCGCGGAGCTGCTTGCAGACTGGTGACTGTGGTGGCCCAGCTTCCCAAGCCAGGGGGAAAGAACAGGGGCAAACAGGCTTCCTGGACCCAGGTGTGACAATGCCCCCTGGGAACTTCTATACCTCGAAAGCTCTGTGGAGGAGAGCAGATCCCCCTCTGCCTGGCAAAGCCCCTCCTGGTCCCTCGGACCTTCAGAGGAAGCGAGGGGGCTCTGGCTCCACGGAAAGAGAACTGCAAATCCAAGGAGTGGACTCTCTCTGCAGGGCAGAGGGGAGCTTGAAAAACATTTACTCTGAGGTTGAGGGGCAAGAGGAGGAGCCAGCTCCTGTCCCACCACCCAAACCCCGCAGGACTTTCCGCTACCTGGCAGAAAAGGGTGCTGGTGGTTGTAGAGATTCCAGTGCTACCAGGGAAGTTCCCCTGCAAAAGCAGCGTGGAAGGGACCTGGTGTCATCCTCCAACAATCCTGAGAAGAGAACAGACAGCAGGAGGATCAGAGGGAGAGCCCAGAGGTACATAATTCATCTCTCATGTCTGAAACATGTTTCCTTTCATCAGTTTCTTGATGGGTTTAAGCAACTTGCTTGCCATGATACCCTTGTGGAGGTGCTGCTGATGCCTCTGTTGATGGGGAGAGGATGTTCCTGGATGAAAGTATCCCCTTTCCAGCATTATGTGTGCACTGCTTTTGCTGCTGATAATCTTGCAAAGAAGGCTGCAGGCTCCAAACAGGTGTCAGCCCCACACCTTAGAGCAGAGTGGAGTGACAACAGGGAGACCTGCCTGCTCCCTGCCTACTGCTTTGCCCTGAGCTTGCCCTCAGCTGCAATTTGTGGATTGCAGATTAGCTTTCTCCTGGGGCACTGTAGCTGCTGAGTATTTGGCTTTCCTGGGAGTGAAGGATTCTCTTGTTGCTTAAAGTTGAAGAGAGTGGGTTCCCCTGTTCCAATAAGTTTGGCTGTTTTTCCCTCTTTCCCATGTGTAAAAAACCCCTGAGGTAGCTTGGTGCTCATTCTGCTTGCAGAATTGGGGCAGCTGTGCTAGAGGAGTGTGCACATTACCATCAGGGAAGTGGCTTGAGGTCCTGAAACCTTTGACCATGGCAAAGTGGGCGGCAACAACCCAAATTTTCTGACGATGGGCCGAATCCCTGCCAGCTCCTTTGTGACCTTCGTGCCATAATTTTGAAATGCCAACTCACAAATGCATGAACACCCTGAGCATGATGAGTAGGAGAGGTCCAGTAGGAAGCAGTGCCCTGATTCTGAGTGCTTGCTGCAGGTCTGCAAAATGTGATTTGGGTTCTTGCCTCTGACAGGATGGGACTCACTTGGAGTGTGCTTGGCCATGGAGCCTCCAGCTTCAACTTAAAAACCTTTCAGAGTAAGGGAGTAGGACTCACTTGGTGTGCTGGTTTTGTCTGGGATGGAGTTAATTTTCTTCATAGCAGCTTGTGTGGTGCTGTGTTTTGGGTTGGTGATGAAAATACTGATAATACAGCAGTGTGTCAGTCACTGCTGAGCTGTGTTACCCACAGTTGGGAGGGGACACAGCAGGGACAGCTGACCCCAAGTGACCCAAGGGATATTCCAGACTGTGATGTTGTGCTCAGCAATAAAAATTAGGGGAAGAAGGAGGAAAGGGAGAGACATTTGGAGTGATGTCACTGTTGTGGGTGATAGAGCCCCGCTCTCCTGGAGATACTGAACACCTCCCTGCCATGGAAAATAGGGAATGAATCCCTTGTTTTTCTTTGCTTGCATGTGCAGCTTTTGCTTTACCTTTTAAACTGTCTTTATCTTGACCCATGCACCTGTTTTTTCTCACTTTTACCCTCTGATTCTCCCCCCTATCCCATGGGTGGGAGCGAGTGGCTGTGTGGGGCTGAGGGGTTAAACCTCAACACTTGGATATCAGAGTCCAGAGTGGGACATCCACGTGCTGGGTGGCCCCAGGGAGGACCATACTGTGTGTGGATTGGAGACAGCAACTCTCTGGTACAGGCAGGTGCCTTTAGAAGAAGTTGCACTGGTTTTCCTCTAGGAAATCTTTTGAGTTTGAGGACATCCAGGGCTTCCGCAGCCGGAGGGCAGCGACCAACTCCCACAGACCCCGGGAAGAGACAAATGGCACCACAGGATCCAGGCTGGTCTACACACAGTCAGAAGACAACATCTACGAGGACATTATCTGTATGTGCCTGTGCTTCTGGGGGATGCCCTCACTTCATTTAAGGGTTGCAGTTTCGCTGGGGAGGGAGGGGTGAGGATGAGGATGAGGATCCTTTCCAGCCCTTTCCAGCTCTGTGACCTTTTAAGTCCTTCCCCATCTGGGGTTCTTTGTTGGTGTTAGTAACTACCTGCACGTGAACAGCCTGATTTCAGGTGTCCTGGAAGGTCACTGGGGTTGGTCTGTGCTAAACTGATATCTTTATCAGCTCTTTGGATGCTTTGCTGAAGTGCTGCCCAGAGATCAGTGTGAGCACTGCCAAATTAGCTGCTTTGCAATGGAGCTGCTTTCTCTGCAGGGGTTAGAAGTGTTTTGTTCTGCTGTGTCCATGGACAGTTTGCCAAGTTGATGGCAGTGGGTTAGAAGGATCTTTGAGTGGTGGGAACCCACCTTAAAACAGGTCTCTCAGACCTGTTAAAGCTTGGCACATAAATGCACACTTTCCCTGCTAATATTCCTTGGAGGCATACACGGCTTTATCTTTGTTCATAAATCCCCCCTCCAATGTTTTTTCCAGGTCCTGCAAAGGAGAACCCTTATGAAGATATTGGAGCACTGCCCTTACCCCTGTGGAAGGTCCCATCTGTCTGGAAGCTGCCCCCTCCCCGGGGCATCAGCAGGGCTCCCAAGGTAGGGTGGGGGGATTAAATTGTCAGATGTTCACAGATTCATCCTCCTAAGGGCCCTACTTTGTGCTCACCCCCAGCACCACATTCCTCACTGCAACTCAACTGGTTTTCCTTATTTTTTATTGTTTGTTGTTAATGTAAATGATATGTAATGTAAATAATGAACAGGCACGGCAGGGGCAGTTGATGAAGCTGCCAAGGAGCAAAAGAATAGGAACAAGAGAGTGTTGATGAGATGCTTCAGTGGGTGGAGTGGGGTGGAGAGTTTGGTAGAGCAGATTTACCACCTGTAATCTGACTCCTTTGACTCTGACCTTGGACCAAAGCTTGATCTCCTGCCTAACCATCCCTTCTGACTCTGTTTTCCAGCCTCCCCCAAAACCTCCCTTCCTCAGCCGCAAGACTCTTGAGCTAAAGCCCTCCCAGACAAGTTTCCAGGGGAAGATGGTGAAGGACACCTCTCTGCCCGTCACACTGTCCGAGTGGAAGCTGTTCCGAGCAGTGGAGGCTGCCAGCAGGAGAAAGAACTTGCCCTGGGTGAGATTTAAGTGTGAAATGTTACTTCTGGCATGGCACTTCAAGCTCTGGCTGCGTTGTAATTGTCATTTGATGCCTTGGGAATCTTTGTGGATCCTTGGGTTGGTTACCAGCTTGTGTCCCTCAGGGATAAAATGCAGCATGTGCTGTAGAAGGAGAACTGCAGCTGCCATTGTGGTGGCACTTCGTGCATGGGACTCAAATCCCACTTGTGGTAGTGGCAAGGACTTAATTTTGCCATGGTAAAACCATTTCACTTCTGCAGATCTTTTTTTTCTTGTGAAAATCACGTGTATTTGCTCAGATTGCACATGACTGTGAGGTAGAGTTGGACAGCTGCAAAAGCCTTTTCAAACCTTCAAAGTGCTTTGGAGTATCAAGTAACTCCTGTCTGTGCTTTTAAACAAACTGTAGGTCTGGAAAATCAGGAAGGAGATGGCAAGATTATTAAAATGCTGTGATGGAGAGTATCTTTCATTTGGAGAGGGAAAATAAAACATTCTCCAAAAGCAAACCTATTCCAAAAATCTGGTAACAATTCACATGCAGGAAGAGCATTTGATTCTCTTTGCTTCTGAGGAATTGAGCCAAGATTGCTTGAGAGATTGAGAAAAGGACTGGAGTCTATAATGAAAAAAACCTTTCTTTTTGCTTAAGAAACATATGGTTGCCCTAAACACACCCAGGGTCTTGTACTGGTGACTCAGCTGCACAAAAA
>JAWWLV010000082.1:2116888-2130923 GCA_035041135.1 Platyrinchus mystaceus
AGAGAAGCTGTGGCTGCCCCATCCCTGGAAGTGTCCAAGGCCAGGTTGGATGGGGCTTGGAGCAACCTGGGCTAGTGTAAGATGTCCCTGCCCATGGCAGGGAGTGGGACAGAATGATCTTTAAGGTCCCTTCCAACCCAAACCATTCCATGATTCTGTGAATTGTTTTAGGAGTTTCATTTACTTGTAAGAAAACATACAAAAGGCCTTAACTTGGAACAAATAATGAAGTTCCACTTTTCTGTATTAAGGAGAGTAATGGAGAGTGAAGAATCTCTGCAGAAATACAGTGATTGAGTCACTGCCTGGTTTGAGAGTCGTTTGAAAGTGTCTCAAATGTGTCACAGTGCCTGGGCCACAGGAATTTCTGACGTCAGAGCGCTGTGCCTGTGCTTGTGAGTCTGCACTGCCTGTCAGGACACCCCAGCCTGGAGGTTTCTTGGCCAGGAAACTGGCTCTGCCTCTCCTGATTGCCACTGCTGCTTTAGAGTCGCTGCCTGGCAGCTCCTGGCCCGGTGGAGCAGGACTTTCCCTCACCAGTACCACAGCACATCACTCCAAAGTGCATGGGAAGAACATCAGGGCAGCAGCAGAATGCTGGACATTGGTCAGGAGGGATTTGCAGAGCTGCTGCAAGGCCTGTGCTCCCTGTCTGAGTCATGGAACCGTTGAGGTTGGAAAAAACCTCTGAGGTCATCAAGTCCAACTGTCAACCCAGCACCACCACCACGTTCACCGCTAACCCACGTCCTCAAGTGCCACATCCACACCTCCAGGGATGGTGACCCCACCACTGCCCTGGGCAGCCTGTGCCAATGCTTTTTTCCTGTGATGAGATTTTTCCTGTCATCCTGTCACTTGTCAGCGGGGAGAAGAGCAGCTCTGTGCTTGAGGAGCTGACTCGGGTGTCCCGTGGAGAGAAGGAGGCATGTCAGGCAAATTCACCCATCTGATTTCACCGCCCAGAGATGATGATGAGTCCTCTCCTGTGACCTGCAGGTGTGTGGCAGTGACAGCCACAGGCTGATTTGGGGTTTATTCCTCTCTCCAGGTCGCCACAGGTGCCCATGGCAGGCTCAGGCAGCCTCCAAGAGGAACCCGCACTACCAGACCTTGGAGAGGGATCTCATAGAGCTGCAGGAGCAGCGGCTGTTTGAGCTCTTTGTGGTGGTCTCCCTGCACAAGAAGCCATCTGAGGTGACCTACACGCCACAGATCATCCAGCAGTTCCCCAGCAAGGTAAGAGCTGCTTGGAAACCTGCCCACAAAACACACTCAGCAATGTTTCCCTTCCTGAACGCCACTGGTCAGGAAACAGGCTTGGGATGTGAAGCACCTTGCCCTGTCACAGACCTAATGCATGGCATTGGGAGGTTGTTGAATATATTTCTTCAAAATGAGTTTATTGTCTTTTTTGGAACTAGGAGGGTTCCTACCTAATTCAGATTTCCTGAAAACACCATAAATCCACACAGGATTGTGATATCTGCTGAGGCAGACGAGGGAGAGGAAGGGAGTGCATTGCTCTATTCCCAAAGCTGGCAGGATCTCATCCTGGCAATCTGATTTAGCAGCAAGGAGTGAAGCAATTTGAGTGATGGTGCACAGGAACTGGAATCCCAGGGCTTTTATGCTTATTTACAGTATTTTGAAAAAAATAACAATAATAAAAAGGCAAAGCTACGAGCTATGGAAGTTAAAGTGCTGTAGCTACCAGGAGCCATTTGAAATAAGCTGTTCAGCCCAAATGGGTGACAAAAGCAGTGTGTGACTCTGAGTTATGGCTCAGTGTGCATGGCTGTGAAGCTGAGATGGAGCCTCGATGCTTCTGTGGTTCCAGATTGAAATGAATATTCAGCTGTCACTGCCTGGGCTTGTACCTGCTGCCTTCCACTGAAACCAGAACAAAGGTAGGAATTCTAGCTGTGCTTTCAGGAGAGAGCCAGACATTATTAAGGAATCTGCATGTCACCCAAATAGGAGATGTCACATTCCTTGAGGGGGGTTAAGTGGGACCCCAGCAGGACCCACAGTGTCCCACTTCCAGCTGCCTAAAGGATTGATGTGCAAGTAACTCCCGTGTCTTAAATGTGTAAATGCTTTGGGTTCACAGGATGGATAAGGAACTACAGCCAGAAAGAGTGCACAGTGTTAATTTAGAGGGTAAAACTAATTAACTTGCTAAAAGTGCAAACTTTAGGGTGGTAGGGGAAAGGAAGGAGTGTGGCACATTTAGCTGCAGCCTCTCAGTCTGTCCACTGGCTTTGGGAAGGGCACTGCAGGGCTCCTCTCCTGCTGCCCCAGCAGACAACCCAGCTCTGCCATGTGGCTCTTTACTGGCTTTTATAAGTGCACTGACACAACAAATTGCTTTCTCAGTATTTATTTACTTTCTGCTCAAGTTAAAGTGTTTTGATGAGTGACTTGTGATGGGACACTCTGTCATATTGGGATTTTGCAGGAAAGATTGCCAAGTAATTATGGAGGTGTTCTGATTACAGATTTGCCTCCCTTCTAATATTAGCCTTGCTTCCAAGTAATCTGCTGTCACCCTCTTCTTTGGGCTGTGTGCCCAAGGACATCAAAGCTTTTGTACAACTGTTACTCTGTGAAAATGCTGTTCTGTTTTCCTAACGCTCATTTGAGCTGTCACAGCTTGGGACACTGGAATAGCCTGGATGTGCTGAGTGCCTAAAACCAGCTGTATGCCACAAACTTTCCACTTCTCGGCGACATTTCCTGCTTAAATGTGATCTCTCTTATTTGAGCACCTTCCTTTTGCCCTTTCTGGGCAGTTTTGAGCATGGAAAGTTGTCCTGTATTCTTTGAGTGACTTGATTTGAACCCACATGTGGTGTAGCTGGAATGTGTGATTCAGAGACGCTGTTGTTGCACTCGAGTTATGAGTGATATATGCACATCATCAGCTGAACACATTCCTGTTCCTATTAATGTTTTCAAATCTTCCTAGGGATAGAACCAAGGCAGGCTGACCCAGCCATCATTTGGGGGGTCAGTTCTGGCTTCATTCCCCAGTAAACTTGAGTGCTATTAAATCCTTACTGTGTTCTTACCAAGACCAGCTGGGTCATTTTACGAAGGTCCAGTCAGCAGGAAAAATGCAAGAGGGAACTGGGAATCTCTTATAGTCAGAATATATTCTCCTGTACCTGTGCAATAGTTATCTGATGGATCAGCACTTGGAAGTGTCAGGAAGATGCTTTCTCTATTGTTTTAAATGCTGCAGCTGTGCACCAACTTCAGTGACTTCAAATGCATGTGTTACCCCTCCAGCCTGAACATCCCTTCAGACAGTCAAAGGATACTGAAGAGAGGCTAAAGGTCATTCCCAAATTCTGCTTTCCAGATCCCAAAGACTGGTTTCCTACATCAGACCTTAAAAGGTAAAGACTTGGTTTTGAATGCTTGTGCCTGAAACAGGCACTGCTGAAGGCTTTGGTGTGTGCCAGAGGAGCTGCAGCCAGAGCAAGGGAAAACAGGAAAGGCTGAATCCCCTGTGTAGGGAAAGATGAGATGGGGACGTGGGCTCAGAGTTCTGCTTCTGCCCAAGCACTGTCTCTCCTATAAGGAGGTTTGTGACATCTGTCCAAAAACATCTGCTGAGGCTGGAAGTGCTTCTGCTGCTCCTTGGCTGAATGGAGAAGCAGCTGGGAAGGAGGAGAGCTGGAGCAGCTCAGTGAGAGCCCACGGGCTGAGACTTTCACCCTGAACAGAGCCCAAAGTCCTTGCTAACCACAGCCAGGGGTCTTCAACATGACCAGAAGGAGAATGGCTTTATTTTGTGTGCTTTGTCAGTGTCTTCTCTGAGCTGTGTGGTGAGTTAACCCTGATTTAACCCTGCCTTGTGTTCCCCAGTGAAACGTTCTCCTTTGTGCTGACGGGTGAGGACGGCAGCCGGTGGTTTGGGTACTGCAAGAAGCTCCTGGTAAGGGTCTGTGTGTGGGCTGGAGGGTGCAGAATGCATTGCACAGGCACAGTCAGGTGCAGGACATGAATCAGAGGTGGTTTTCCATGTGGGGTGTGCAGCCTGTGCTGCTGTGGAGGTACCAACCCTTTAAATGCAGAGGGAAGGGTCATGCTGATCCCCAGAAACAGTGAAATGGGCTCTGGGCATGAAACAGCTCCTGAAACTGGGCATTCCTCAGGAATCTTTAAAGCCATAAGTGTAGAGGGAAGTGCAGCAGAAGGAATTTTGCAAATCAGCTGCAGTTGTAGGTGCTGGGTTGGTTATTGCACCCCTGTTCTCAGCAGAACTGTTGCTGTTGCCTTTCAGCCAGAAGGGAAAGGGAAGCGCCTGCCCGAGGTTTACTGCATCGTGAGCCGCCTGGGCTGCTTCAACCTCTTCTCCAAGGTGAGCTGGGGACAGACAGCCTGTTACCCGAGTCTCTGACAGCCTGCAAGCTCCAGGAGGATGCTTCTGTCAAGCCTAGAATTGCTTAGTAATTACAGCTCATCCTGTGAGAGTGGGGGTTTCTTGCTGCCTTTGCTTTGAGGGGGAAAATGAAATGACACTAGTGCAGAGACTTGTGAGCCAATACACAGATCCTTCAGCAATTACTGTCAGGAAGTGGCTTCTGATACCTGGTGGTGTTGAGGGTGCCCCTTCATCCTCTTCTTCCATGACTTGGAAATGGAAAATCAGTTTGGGAATGGGGGTAGATCTCACCTTGTTTCTCCTAGCACCATGAGGAGGGGAGATAAAGAGGTGAAGAATGGGGAAAACTGCTGCAGGGAAAGGGCAGAATAATACAGGGGTAAACGTTGATGAAAGCTGATTCTGACTGTTGGAGCACAGGTTTCCAGAACAGTGTTCCAGGAAGATTTCTTGGGGAGGGGGGTGGGATGTTGCTCCTCTTACTCCTCTAAATAATGAGAATTTATTACTACACACAAGACATTTCCTCCCAGTAGCAGGAGGCTGGAGAATGGAGAGTTGTGCTCACAGGAAGCTGTTCCTGTTTGGTTGTTCAGACATTTGAGAGGGGCTTTCACAGGGGTCCCAAGCGAGGGGAAAGAGCTTCCCCATAGCCTGGAATGCTCCAAGAGGGGCTCTCACCTCCCCTGGCTCACCAGCAGCAATGAACCAGTGCCCCCTGTGTTTTCTTGCAGATTTTGGATGAAGTGGAGAAGAGGAGAGAGATGTCCCCAGCCCTCGTGCACCCGTTCATGCGCAGTGTGATGGAGGCGCCGTTCCCGGCCCCAGGACGCACCATCACCGTCAGGAGTTTCCTGCCCGGAGCAGGAGATGAGGTAACAGGGATCAGGATGGGCTTCCCTCTGTTAGTGGGGTCTCTGGGGCACGGAGACTCTTTGCAAGCTGCCCTGCAGTGGTGCTGCCTGTAATTAATTAGTCTGGGGAAGATGGCCTGAAGTCAGAAGGCAGGTTGTTTACAGAAACTGACTTTCTGTGGAATCCCCTACATTGGAAGTGATTCCCTGCTTTTTAAGGAGGAGTCCTCAGTGCTGCACCAACTGCCTGGGCCATGGGGTTCCACTTAGGATCATAGAATATCTTGAGCTTGAAGGACCCACAAGGATCATCCAGTCCAACTCCTGGCCCTGTACGGGACACCCCAAAATCCCAACCTGTCCCTCAGAGCATTGTCCAAACACTCCTTGAGCTCTGGCAGCCTTGGGGCCGTGACCACTGCCCTGGGGAGCCTGTTCAGTACCTGACCACCCTCTGGGGGAAGAACCTTTCCCTAATATCCAACATAACCCTCCCCTGGCACAGCTCCAGCCGTTCCCTGGGTCCTGTCACTGGTCATACAGAGCAGAGTTCGGAGCTGCCCCTCGTGAGGAAGCTGCAGACCCCAATGAGCTCTGACCTCGGGCTCCTCCAGGCTGAGGGGCAGCAGCTCTGGGCTCCCCAGCATTCTGTGTCTCTCTCACCCCTCAGGTGATGGAGCTCTGCCGCCCCTTGGACTCTCGGCTCGAACACGTTGACTTCGAGTGCCTCTTCCAGTGTCTCAGTGCCCCCCATATGATTCGAGTCTTTGCCTCTCTCCTGCTGGAAAGGAGGGTCATCTTTGTGGCTGACAACTTAAGGTAATAACTGAGTGTGAGTGAGTAGTTCTTTCTGAGGGATGCTGTTATTGGATACTGCTATTTCTTCTGCCTTTGGGCCTGTTCCATGTGCAAGCGTCTTTTACTTTTTGTAATTAGTTGCATTTGAAAACCTTTTGCACTTGCCACACATGTGCATCCTTAGAATTTGGAGTATGCTGTTTACACAAGAGGAAATATGTTTACTTTACCTTTTTAGTCTGGGTTGATGCTGTTTTAGCTCTCCATAACTGACTTTAAAAGTGGGTGCACGGGACTTCTGCTGCTGCACACAAACACTTGCCCTGAGCATTTCTAACCTGTGGCTGTAGCTGAGACCTGAAGGAAACACTGACAATCCACCCTGTGGCTCTCTCACCTTTCCAGCACTCTGTCTAAGTGTGGCCACGCTGCTGTTGCAACACTTTACCCCTTCACCTGGCAGCACACCTACATCCCAGTCCTGCCAGCCTCTATGATCGATATCGTGTGCTCTCCGACCCCGTTCCTAATTGGCATTCTCTCCTGCTCCTTACCACAGCTCCAGGACCTGCCTGTAGAAGAGGTGAGAATGGGGTGAGGGACAATGTCAGTGGGATGATGTTGCCCCCTCTGGAATAATCTCTGGATTCTGTCTTAATATAAACTCAAACTTTTCTGAGAAGTTGGTGAACTTGGCAGATGCCAGTCAGGGTATTCCAGTGTTAGCAAAGATAAATAATATTCACTGTTCTTAGAGACAGGAATATTCACTGTTCTTAGACACAGGCTGCAGTTAGGCAAAACTTGTGTGACAGGACATTAAAAAAACAAATTTAAAAAAATGTTGGGTTTTTTTTTTTCTGTACAGCAACATACCTGTTACGAGTCAGTGTGTTTTGTACATCTTTCCTCAGGTTCTCATTGTTGATCTTTGTGCTGACAAGTTCTTGCAAGAGGTGAGTGAAATAACAGCACCAGTCACCCATGCCAGGAAAAGGCATCAGTGAAAGGAATAAAAACAAACACTCAGGAAAAGCTGGTGTTTGTATGTAGACTCCAGTGGCTGAAGAAATACCTTGTAATCCCTTTGGACTGACAGAGAAGGGAACAGGCTTAAAAATCCTTGTTGTAAGATTGAGGTTGCGTGAGGTGGAGAGCTCTGCAAAGCCAGAGATGCTGCTTGTCTGAGCTGAATTTAAAAACAGATACCTGGTTTATTTTGTGAAGGGGACCACTAAGACTCTCTGCTGCCTTCTGTCTGTCTCTCCCTGTACTTGTTCTGTAAAATACTTTCTCCTCTCTCATCTAGCTGGGGTGTATTTGCTGGTTTGGGTTGTTGTTTTCCCCAGGAGTGATAGTCTAGGGAACAAATTATCACAGTTCACCTGTGTCTCTCTGCTGAACTCCACCTAAGGTGCTTCTGCATCACCAGACAAGGACCCACAAACACACTGGGATATTTATTACTAGTTCAGGAGGATATTTGCTTCTCCTTTCCCTTGCCTCACTGTCCTGTTTTGCATTGCAGCCTGCAATTGGAGAAAGGTATTAAAGGATTGGGTTTATTTTTTAAACCAAATTTTTGGGGAGTTGAGACTTGTCGTATTTTCTCAACAGACTTGTTGTTTTTTGTTGTTGTGTGTTTTATCACTGGTGAAATAAGCCTGGGTCCGTGTCGTGGCTGTTGCATGTGTTCTGTGTTGGCCAGCTGTGTGTGTGACTCTAACAGAACATGTTTGGGGGGTGCTGAGCAAATGTTTTTCATTTCTGTGGCTACAAAAACAAATACACTGCTCCACCAAGATCCACCAAATCCCAGAGTAACTCCCCTCTAACTGCTTTAGGCACTTCTGATCCGTTCCCTGGTTCTGCTGGTGATGGATCTAACACAAAAATCCTTCCTTGGCCGATTTTTGTCTGTAGGTATCAGATGAAGACGAGATCTTGCCTCATAAACTCCAGGCTGCACTTGTACAAGTCTTGGAAGAACGAAGTGAAATCCTGTCACATGGGCAGAGTGACACACAAGGTACTTCTGTGGAAAAGTGTTCTCCCATTAGCAGATCTCTACAGCTGCTGTGGAGCTGGTATAAAAATGAGCAAATGGGAATAAACATTAAGAAGGGACATTTTAGCTGTTTCCCTGTGATCCTAATGAGAACATCTTCCTTGTGAATGTGTGAGAAGTTTGGTGTGCTGATAGTTGTTCCTCTTTTCACAACAAGTGGCAGAGACAATGCTTTTCTCAAACAGAGAGTTTCTGTATTTTAGAATGTACTCTGAGAGATCATTTTCAGAGCTGCACTGATTTGTACATAATCCATCAGATAAGGAAGGGTGAGAGTTTTAAAAAGCATTGGATGGCTTCAGAGAATGGCATTGTCAAATGATGTAATTCCATACATATGAGAAGTGACAAAGTTAGTTTTCCAGTGGATTTGTGTGAACTTATTAGACATGAGGTGTTTGACAGGAAAAATGAAATTCTGATTGTTTTAACTACTGGAAAGGCTTTAGAATTGAACCTGTCCCAGCTGCAGCACAAAGCTGACATGGGAAATTGAATATTTGAGCTGTGACTTGTTTGATATCAAAGAGTCATCTCAGATTTCATAGTCTGAGACAGCCAGCCCAAAAAATAACTGAGGTCACAAAAAAAGCTGCTCCCCCTTTAGAAGAGGAATGACCAAAGTGATGGGAAATCCCTCCGTGTCCTCCTCACAGGTGACATGAGCCTGAACTCCCTGGTCTCTGAGGCCTTTGTGCAGTTCTTTGTGGAGATTGTTGGGCACTACTCCCTGCACATGAACGTCACGGAGAAGGGGGAGCGGGTGTTCCAGCGGGAGCCCTTCCGCAAATCCCACGTGTCCCGCAACGTGCGCCACTTCCTGCAGTTCTTCATGGAAACACAGATGTTTGCAGGGTTCATCCAGGACCGGGAGCTGAGCAAGAACGTGGTCAAAGGTAGGTTTGATCCTTCTTCTTGTCCTGGAAAGTTCTCCTGTTGGGATTTTGGCATATGGAATAGCCCCGTTCTCTTCCGGTTGCTCGACAAAATTCATAATATGAAGCAAAGAGTTTTTGCATCTCTCCTTTCTGGGCTCGATCCTGCAGGTTACAGACACTACATGCAGGATTTCCTTTCATAACCTTGTTAGTCATAGAAGATGCCACATGGTAAAGGGTGGAGTAGCTTATCTAGGTGAGTGATTTTTAATTTTGGGGTTTTTTTTTCTCTTTAGGCCTTTTTGAGGTCCGTGCCTTGGAGTATTTGGAGAGGATTCCAGAGACGGAACGAACTGGAATGAACAAAATCCTTCGCAGCCTTGGTAAGGAAGACCCTTGATTTTTGTTGAGTTTTAAATTTTTTTAATTTATTTTAGCTATGAAATAATTAATTTGATGCAAAGGAGAGCAGGTCCCCTTCTTTGCCTTGTGCACTTGTGTTCCTTTGTTTACATTTGCCCCTTCAGGAGATGCTGAATACTCTGCAAGATTTTTCTTTTATTTTTAAACTTTGGCGTCTTTATCTAAAGTTTGTGGGAGGTGCTGCTCTGGGAGATGTCCAGGCTTGATCCTTAACTGTGATCCTGGCTAAGGACACACTCAGGGGATAGAAGTGTCTGTAGCAGAGTGTGGCCGTGTGTGACTCAGGCAGATACTCCTGGAGTGTCTCCAGCTCACAGAATCCCAGAATGGTTTGGGTTGGGAGGGACCTTAAAGATCATTTTGTCCCACTCCCTGCCATGGGCAGGGACACCTTCCACTAGCCCAGGTTGCTCCAAGCCCCGTCCAACCTGGCCTTGGACACTTCCAGGGCTGGGGCAGCCACAGCTTCTCTGGGCAACCTGTGCCAGGGCCTCAGCAGCCTCACATAAATCTCCTAAAGCTGTTGGTTTTTTTTCTCCGCAGGCAACAAAATGAAATTTCTCCAGAAGAAGTGACCGGGCGCCGCTGCGGGACAGCGGCGGGACCGGGGCGGGAGGAGCCGCCGGGCCCGGCCCAGGGCCGGGCTCTCTGTGCGGGGCGGGGGCTCTGTGTGTGTGTGTGTGTGTGTGTGCTGCGTTAACAATCATCTCACGGATCGAGATCCAGCTCACGGATCGAGATCCAGCTCGTGGATCAATAAGCAGCTCATGGATCCAAACAATTCCCGTGTCTCCGTTCCTTGGCGGGGCGGGCGGGGCGGGGCCAGCGAGGGAGGGGCGGGGCCAGAGCGGGAGGGGCGGGGCCAGGGCTGGAGACACAAGGGAGGGAAGGGGGCGGGGCCTGAGGCCCAGGCTCGAGAGGGGCGGGGCATCCGACTGGGGGAAAGGGGCGTGGTCTGAGCCGGGAGGGGCGTGGTCTGGCCGGGAGGGGCGGGGTCTGCCGGAGGAGCCGCGCGCGCTCCCGCCAGGGGAGGGCGGGCTTCGCGCACGCGCGGAGCGCGCGCGGCCGCGGCCAAGATGTCGGGCCCGGGCCTGGTGGCCGGGGACGTGGTGGTGGATGCGCTGCCCTACTTCGACCAGGGATACGAAGCGCCGGGCGTGCGGGAGGCGGTGCGTGCGGGGCTGGGGCGGTGGGCGCGGGGCTGGGCCGGGCGGGCCGGCCGGCCGCCCCGCCGGACGCCCCGTGTGCGTTAGGCCGCGGCGCTGGTGGAGGCGGAGACGCGGCGGTCCCGGCCGACCAAGAACTACCTCAGTTACCTGCCCGCGCACGACTACAGCGCCTTCGAGGTGAGCTGAGGCGGCCCGGCGGCCCCTCTATGTCGCGCCTGTCACCCGCACCCCATACCCCTCTTGTGTCCCCTCCTATACCCCTCTCGTGTCCTTCCCCTAAACCCCCCTGTCCCCTCCAAGCCCCTCTCGTGTCCTTCCCCCAGACCCCTCTGGTGTCTCCCCCACATCCTGACTGGATCCCCCCGCCCTCTGCCTTCCCTGCAGACGGAGATCATGCGGAATGAGTTCGAGCGCCTGGCGGCCCGGCAGCCCCTGGAGCTACTCAGCATGAAGAGGTGAGTGGTGGCCGCCCCAGGTGAGCGGTGCTGGCACGGGATCCGTGTCCCCGGGTGGGCAATGCCCCCAGGTGAGCAGTGCTGGCACAGGATCCGTGTCCCCGGGTGGGCAATGCCCCCAGGTGAGCGGTGCTGGCACAGGAGCTGTGTGCCTGGGTGGGCAATGCCCCCAGGTGAGCTGTGCTGGCACACAGCATCCGTGTCCCTGGGTGGGCAATGCCCCCAGGTGAGCTGTGCTGGCACAGGATCCGTGTCCCTGGGTGGGCAATGCCCCCAGGTGAGCTGTGCTGGCACACAGCATCCGTGTCCCCGGGTGGGCAGTGCCCCAGGTGAGCACAGGATCCGTGTCCCCGGGTGGGCAATGCCCCCAGGTGAGCAGTGCTGGCACGGGATCCATGTCCCCAGGTGGGCAATGCCCCCAGGTGAGCGATGCCCGTTGCAGGTACGAGCTGCCAGCCCCATCCTCGGGGCAGAAGAACGACATTACGGCGTGGCAGGAGTGCGTGAACAACTCCATGGCCCAGCTGGAGCACCAGGCCGTGCGCATCGAGAACCTGGAGCTCATGTCCCAGCACGGCTGCAACGCCTGGAAGGTGTACAATGAGTAAGGCCCTCAGCCGAGCCCAGTTCTGAGCTGAACTGCTGTGTGGTGGTCGTGTTTTCCTGTGGGAGTCCAGCAGGGTCTTTGGAACATAATCTGGAATAGCTTTGGAACGTAATCTCTCTGTGAGAGAGCTCTGAGTGCAAGATGAGGCTGATCTGAGGGAGGAGCAGCCCTCTCTGTGTCCCATGTTTCGATACATCCCAATCTTGAATTTTCTGACAGTTGGTGATAATGGACTTTAAACTAAGGAGAACTAAAGGGACTAAAGACAGTCTGAGAAAGAATAATTCAGTGGTGGAAATAAAGATGAACTTACTACTCATAAAGATGAACTTACCCAGCCTGGAGCACAATCAAGCTGCTGCAAAACCCCAAAAAAAGTTGTAGGGGGTATTGCTGCAGGAAACACCGTGGCTGTTTCAGGCAGAGAATGTTAATGTTCATTTTTGAGAAGGGTTGGCTGAGCTTTAGGTAAAGGAATAGGCAACAGGAATGAGAAACTCAGCTCTGAGAGAAGGCAAAGGGTTGCTTAGCTCAGGAGAGGGGGAGCAGGTAGAGGGTCTGTTATCCAGAACAGAGTGTTTGGGTTGCACTGGCTTGTTGTATTCTTAACTCTAGAGGGTTAAATGTCAGGTTAAATGACATTTTAACTCGGCAGTTGTGTGTTTTCCTAACACTTTCCTTGCATTTTGCCATCAGACACCTGGTTCATATGATAGAACAAGCCCAGAAAGAGCTTCAGAAGTTGAGGTGAGTCATTCATGTTTCCATGCTGAAACTGGATTCATACTGAAATTCTTCTCCCAAGCTCTACAGAAGCTGGTCTGTGTGCTGCTGCCATGGTCATAGGAAAAAAGACTCAGTAATAGCAATAATTAAGAAATGTGACCCTGCCCTCCCCAAGCAGTTACATTCATAATGCCTGTTCTACTCAAAATTCTGTGTTTCATTTGGTTTGTATGGTTTTATGTGATTATGTCTGAACTTCTGCTCTGGGTGGAATGGATTGTGGAATTCTCTCTGAAGTGTAGTAATGGTTTCTTTTCACTATTGATAGATTTCTATTTAGCGTCCAGTTGTCTCTGCAAAAATGTGTCACCTGATGTTGGGCTTGGCCTCTTATTTTTATTTATCTCAGAGTTCTCTGTGCACCCTGTACTGGGATTTATCCATCTGCATGTTGTCATTGCAGTCCTGGCTGCACGAGTGTTTTCTGGTGGTACTTCTAAGGATTAAGTATATTTGGAAATTAGCAACAGATACTACGGATTTTAAAGAAATGAGGAAAAAACTACATAGATCTTTCTCTCTCCAGGAAGAACATCCAAGATCTGAACTGGCAAAGGAAGAACATGCAGCTCACAGCTGGGGCCAAGCTCCGGGAAATGGAATCCACGTGAGTATCGAGAAGTCTTCTGTTCAACCTGTTCCTGTTGGTGTCTCCCTGCTTTCTTAGTTGCCTTTGATTTTTAAACCAGAGGACTGTTAAATAACACTTAAAGGCTTTTTGTTTATTTCCTTTCCCTTCCAGGTGGGTGTCTCTTGTCAGTAAAAATTACGAGATCGAACGAACTATTGTGCAGCTGGAAAATGAAATCTCACAGATCAAACAGCAGCACGGGGAAGCAAACAAGGAGAATATCCAGCAAGACTTCCAGTGACTTAATCCTGACTGTCTCACTGCAGCATGGGTTAAAAAACCACAAAACAGGAACTTTGGAGATGCTGTGTTTGGTGTAGCCTCACACAGCTGCCAAAAACACAGCACCTCCAAAGTTTCTGTCCTCGTTGTTTCTTTCCCTTGTTTTAAATTCTAGGAGGAGGTAGGGTGGACTCCAAGTGTCCCGTTTAAATGTATTATAGGCAAAGTTAAATGTACTGTGAATTGTTTCAGTGTTTCTATACCCAGAGTAGGAGCTCTTCTAAAAACCTTCCATGTTTTTTGCATTTTCCCTGTGCCTTTAATAAATCTTGGTTTGTGCTCCACATTCCAAGGTGGCCTGAGAGCTGCGGAGGAGGGGGCTGTGCCAGGGGAACCCCCACACTGCCCTAGGGGTGGGTGGGTGTGAACTGGAATTTGGGGTCAGTGGGAAGGGGCCAACCCAGGGGCCCTATCCCGGTGCTCTGTTCCCCATCCCGGTCCATCATTCCCTATCCCGGTGCTCTGTTCCTTATCCCGGTCCCTCATTCTCTATCCCTATGCTGTGTTCCCTGCTCGAGTCCATCATCCCCTGTCCTGGTCCATCATCCCCTGTCCTGGTCCATCATTCCCCATCCCGGTCCATCATTCCCCATCCCGGTCCATCATTCCCCATCCCGGTCCATCATTCCCTATCCCAGTCCATCATTCCCTATACCAGTCCATCATTCCCTATCCCAGTGCTCTGTTC